>JAPXFY010000018.1:77123665-77163665 GCA_030674185.1 Monoplex corrugatus
TCTCAAAGTTGTGCCATTTGCTGTTATGTTGCATGAGGGATTTGTCACTAACTGTGCATCCAAAAAATGAATAAAGCGTGAAGCAATTAAGATGTGGTCTTCAAAAGGCTCAAACACCCAGACGATCTATTCAAAATTCATGCCGTTGTATGGAGACGTGTGTGTGTACTATAGAACAATTTGTCGCTGGATCAACCCTTTGACTCCCTCGCCCTATCCACTAGCATCCTGCATTGTCAGTCACGCTAGTAAAGCAAACACTTAACCCTTTCACCCTGTTACCCTAACAGTCAACTTCCTGTGGCAGATAGGGTGGGGAAGTCAAAGGGTTCAGTTCTTGTTCCACCAACTTCCTGTGGCAGATAGGGTGGGGGAGTCAAAGGGTTCAGTTCTTGTTCCACCAGCTTCCTGTGGCAGATAGGGTGGGGGAGTCAAAAGGTTCAGTTCTTGCAGTTGGTGGATAGGGTGCGGGGATAAAGGATTCATAACAGTTTCCATCGAGGAAAACCTGACTTGAAAGACAAGTATAGATATAGATGTGCAAGTGATGCCCGGAACAGGCAAACTGTTCCGTTTGTAAAGAGAGTAGACTTTGTTGAAGAAGATCTGCATAGTTCACCGAGTGAAATTAGTGAAACTTACGGCTTTTCCATATGGCACAGTTGAATGGATTCTGCGGTAGAAAGTGGTTGCCCTATGAATATCCTATCTTCTGACAGAAGAGCACAAAAAACAACAACAACAAAAAAAAGCAAACCCAGAAGGGTCAGAGTTCTTAGCGACTGCTTGAAATGTTTTAGTCAGAGGGCTCCAAAGTATTATGTTCTTGTTAAGTGGTTACATGTACAGATGACAAATTTATCATTAACCCTTTGACTCCCGCACCCTGTCTACCACATCCTGCCTTGCAAACAAAGCAAAGGCTTAACCCTTTGAATCCCTCACCCTGTCCACCAGCTTCATGCAGGAATCTGGTAAATAGGGCGAGGGAGCCAAAGGATAAAGTTTTTGCAGTTGCTGGATAGGGTGCGGGAGTCAAAGGGTTAATGTACATGAGTGCAAACGATGAAAAACCGGTAATGTTAAGACCCGGTTTTCAAAGCCGGATGAGATTTTTTTTCTCCATTTTCTTCAACTCCCAAGGCTGTATAGCGGTCGAT
Organism: Monoplex corrugatus; assembly: GCA_030674185.1. Classification (NCBI taxonomy): domain Eukaryota; kingdom Metazoa; phylum Mollusca; class Gastropoda; order Littorinimorpha; family Ranellidae; genus Monoplex; species Monoplex corrugatus. The sequence continues at coordinate 77,124,826 of JAPXFY010000018.1, forward strand.
ATTTTCCCTGAAAAATCTGCCCCCTACTGCTAGATATTATGTAGAAAGTGTTGTACAGTCCACTGATGAACAACATCACAATGTGAGTTAAGGCAAAACGCTCTGTTTACGTGACAACGCAATGCACATGAAGTCAGGGTCACTGTGACCTATCTACACGAGCAATCTATTCCAAGTTCTCCTTCAACCAACCTACACAGTCCTGACTTCGCCCCTTGCCACTTCTGGTTGTCTCCCCTTTTCAAGTCAAAAAAAAAAAAAATGCAATTTTAAAAATCCAGGACTTGGGGAGAAAAGCAGTGAAATCACAGCCTGCTACCTTATTTCATTATCAAAGTGCATTTGACTCATGGCTGAGGAGGCTGAAACTTTGTTTGGAGAGAGAAGGAGGAGAGTAAGCTTACTTTGAAGGCTGTGAACATTTCACGTATGATGGACTTCGCATGTTTGTGTTGGAAAGTAAGTGACAAGACTTTTGGATCAGCTCTCTTCGCTCTCAATGTGAAAAGTCTCAATCAAGATAAAGTAACATTTTACAGATATAGTAAAAAAAAACACACACACACAAAAAAGAAAACATGATTCAAAAACAAGATTCACAAGATATGTAAAACGTCACTGAAACTGCCAGATAAAAATCAGTAACAACAACATACAAAATCCAAAACAAGTGTGACTGGCAAAAGACTGAGTTTTGTTGCTTATAATAAACAGTTATAATGACTGGAAAAAAATCTGAGTGAAATCACAGCCTGCTACCTTATCCTTTCCCCACACTGGACGCAGCAGCAGGGAAGTTTCAGTTTTTTTCTTATTTTTGTATCTGGTGTTTGTTTGTTTGTTTGGTCTTACGCTTGACAAAGGCCAGTTGGCCGAAAATTTGCGCCTGTCTTGTCTTGTTGTATTAAATACGCGTTCTTATTCTTTTTTCGTGTTTTTGTTTTTCTGGTTCCTAAGAACAACATACGTTGTCTAAATTAAATAAGGGATTGTGAAAAAATATATCTATGCTCCTTGTGTAAACAGATTGATAAAAATGGTAGCTGAAATTGCTGGACAAAAATAAACAACAACAACAGCATACATTCATCTGCATCGATTATGAGCTTCAGAAAAAAAATCCCAACAACAAACCTATGCTTCTCGAACAGACAGATTAATGAAACTGCACAAGAATAAGTTTTAATCAGATTAACAAAACCACAAAAGAATAAGTTGTCTTGCGTATGATTTTAAATCGAATGTCGAATGATAAATCTTCTGCAATATAAATATGGGCGAAAAAGTTACAATGACCGAAAAAGAAAAATACTGAAAATGCAATTTGTCATGTATTCATTTATCTATTTATTAATCTTTTTTTGGGGGGTGTGTGGGATGTGAATGGGATGGGAGTGGAGGGGAGGTAACTGGTGGTCGACAGTAGTGGAAGTGTCCGTTGCAGTGATCAATATGTGCAAAGGGAGAAAACATTGGTTGTGGTGATGGTAGAAAAAGCAAAAGTGACGAGGGATGGAGGGGAGGAGCTTGGGGAGACGTTATACACACAATAAAATCATTCTACAGTTTTCAATATCTCTTTGTAATTGTAATAATTACACACATTCAAATCAGTAAAACATTCAAAGCGGTTATTGAAAGCGTGATTGAACTTGATTGTTAAATAAAACAAAAATTAGTGACCATTTGAATACACAAGTACATAATAAATACATATTCAAAGAGTGACACAGCGAGGAAATATGCAGTACAGACAACGTAATTAGCAAATATGTATGAGCTAGAAAACAGAGAGACCAAGAAGGAAAGTGGGGAGTATCGAGAAAGTGGGAAGAGAGAGAGATAGATAGATAGATAGATAGATAGAGAGAGAGAGAGTGAGAGAGACAAAGAGAGAGAGAGAAAGAGAGAGACATAGAGAGAGAGTGAGAGAGAGTGTGAGAGAGAGAGACAGAGAGAGAGAGAGAGAGAGAAAGAGAGAGACAGAGAGAGAGAATACAAAATAGTTTTATTAAAAGAAAGAGAGAATGAGGAGAGAGAGACAGAGAGGGGGGAGAAAAAGAAAGAAAGAGAGAGAGAGAGAGAGAGACAGATAGACAGACAGACTGACAGACAGAGAGGGAGAGAGAGAGAGAGAGGGAGAAAGAGAGAGAGAGAGAGAGAGAGAGAGAGAGAGAGAGAGAATACGAAATGGCTTTTATTAAAAGAGAGTGAGAGTGAGGGGGAGAAAGAGGGAGAGAGAAAGAGAAGAAGAAGAGAGAGAGAGAGAGACAGAGAGAGAGTACGAAATGGTTTTATAAAGAGAGAGAGAGAGAGGGGAGAGAGAGAGAGAGAGAGAGAGAGAGAGAGAGAGAGAGAGAGAGAGAGAATACGAAATAGCTTTTATTAAAAGAGAGTGAGAGTGAGGGGGAGAAAGAGGGAGAGAGAAAGAGAAGAAGAAGAGAGAGAGAGACTGACAGACAGTACAGTAAAAACACCGAGTACCCAGACCAGAGACAGAGATGAGATACCCATAAGTATGAGAAAGAGCAACAAATAACTCGGTTGTATTTCCACAGCTGATCGCAATAGCAGTAACAATACACGTATCATGTGTGTCAGACACAATCACAACGACACACGTGCAGTTTTGAGAAATATGAATAAAACCAAGAAAGAACAGATAAAAAATATTCAATCAGAAAAAACACAACAAAGAAATAAAAACTACACTATAAATACAGTTGCTACGGTATTTTTTACATTGCATCACAGTTGATCCTTGGTGGTCGGCTAAACATTCAGCGGTCCTTGAACACAATTTGTTTGTAAAAAAAAAACAAAAAAAAAACATTATAAAAATAACACCAAAAAGCATAATACATTCATATAACAACGTTCATCCGTGCAATCTTTCGTAGATAAACACAGCGTAATTGGATACAGTATGGTAAATGATAATCAATCACTTTGAACAATCTGTTATGATATTAGGTAAATGACAGGAGCATAAAACACAGAGAGAGAATGAGAGAGAGAGAGAGAGAGAGAGAGAGAGAGAGAGAGAGATAGAGAGAGGAGGAGATAGATAGATAGATAGATAGATAGAGGAGAGAGAGAGAGAGAGAGAGAGAGAGAGAGAGAGAGAGAGAGAGAGAGAGAGAGAGAGAGAGAGAGCACATATATTTGCGAAGGTATACTTGGAAACAAATGGTGTGGTGTTGTTTTTTTTTTCAATATCTAACAAATACAAGATGAAAATAATTTTTTTCAAGCAAAAGAATACAAGAGAGACAGACAGAGAGAGAGAGAGAGAGGGGGGAGGGGAGGGGATTTCTTATCTCTTGAACAAGAAAGACAATGATTTAGTTTACTCAGTATCAAACACAAGGTAGAGACAAAGAGAGTGACAGAAAAGAGGATATTTCTAGCACAGGTTTTCCAGAAAGTGCGGATACTATTTATACTGAAAAAACAAAACAAAACAACAACAACAACAACAAAAAAACAGCATCCATAGGGGGAGCCTAAATTACCTAAAATTGCTTCCACATATCAAATTTACCTTGAGCCAAAAATGTATTTAATACATGTACCCAGTTCTCACTCCCAAGAGAAAATACGTAAGACTTTATCGCACACATAGGCCTACAGGTGAATGGACCAGAGAGGAAGAAAATGATACGAAGAGATGACAGAACACAAAGAAACAAGGAATAAACGAAAAGAGTGACAGAAAAGAGGAAATTTCTAGCACAGAATTTCCAGAAGGTGAAAATACTATTGATACTGAAAGAGTCCCCGGCATCCCCACAGGGAGAGGACCTCTCACAGTAGCAGAACTAGGGAACGTGCACGGAAGAGCGCCTCCATTGTCATGTGTCGAGGCACGTGCGAGCAATTAACCCTCCGATTCCCGCACTCTATCCACCAATTGCAAAAAAAAAAATTAACTCTTTGACTCCCTCACCCTATCCACCAGCTTCCTGAAAAATGTTGGTGGACAAGGTGAAGGAATCAAAGGGTTAAGGTTTTGCTTTGCTAGCATAGTTGACAATGCAGAAAGCTGGTGTACAGGGTGCGGGAGCCAAAGGGTTAAGTCTATGTGGCGAGCTGTGATGATAATGCTACGAAAATGTGACCATGGATAGAACACAGTAAGATATCCATTTCTGTGGGTGTGAAGGGCGTGAGATAAAGAGTTTTGTTTAGACTGGCAAAGGAAGCTTTCTAGTGTGGAATTTCCTTTATGCATGTATGCATGTATGTCTGTATAGATGTATGTATGTATGTATGTATGTATGTATGTATGTATGTATGTATGTTGTATGTATGTCATGTCTGTCTGTCTGTATGTATGTCTGTATGTGTGTATGTGTGTATGTGTGTATGTACGTTTGTGTGTATGTATGTATGTATGCATGTATGCGTGTATTTGTTTGTTTGTTTATTTATATTTGTACATGTATTGTATGTATGTATGTATGTATGTTTGTGTGTATGTGTGTATGTATGTATGTATGTATGTATGTATGTATGTATGTATGTATGTATGTGTGTATGTATGTTTGTATGTATGTATGTATGTATGTTTGTTTGTATGTATGTATGCATGTATGCGTGTATTTGTTTGCTTATTTATTTATCTATCATTTTTATTTATTTGTTTACTTACTTGCTTATTCATTTACTTATTTATCTATTTATTTACTTATTTATTGTTTGTTTATTTATTTATTCACAACCACAATTGTTTTCCTCTTGCCTTGCCTCAATTACCCATCAAATGATGAATGTAAACAAAATTTCTACACAATGCAATATGTTCAGTGAAAAATAAAGCAAATGTTATGAGGGCAGGGGGGTGAGGGGAAAGGAGGAAGAAAGAAAGAAAGAAGAGAGAGAGAGAGAGAGAGAGAGAGAGAGAGAGAGAGAGAGAGAGCGAGAGAGAGAGAGAACTATATGATTTGCTCAGTAGCCTAAAATGTGGAAGTCGCCATAATTGTTCGCATTTCGCTTCTGTTAGATAACCACACCACATAAAACAAAACAATACAAAACATATAACAAAAAGAAGAGTAAATCAATATTCACCTGTTTGAAGCCATACAAGCAAATGTCAGAAAACATATTTTTTATTCAGCATACTCCCTACTAGATTTTGGCCTAAAATCAAACTTCTCTTGAACGTCCGCCCCCCTCCATCTCCAGCCCAGCCACCTCCCCCCCCCCCCCTCTGAAAAAATAGAAATAAAGCTGAAAGGTAGTATGATAAATCAACCAAACAATCAGTTACCGATTAATCAAACCAAAACAAAAACCGATAGAAAAGCACACACACACACACACACACACACACACACACATACACACACACACACACACACACACACACACACACACACACACACACACGCACACACGCACACACACACACACACATACACACACACACACACACACACACACACACACACACACGCACACACACGCACACACACACACACCACATACAGCCCCCCCCCCCCACACACACACACTAAAACACACACACACACACAAACACACACATAACCACACTCGCACGCACGCACACACACACACACACAACACTAAACCACACACACACACACACACACACACACATACAACACACACACACACACACACACACACACACACACTAAAACACACATACGCACACACAAACCAAACCAACAAACAAACAACAACACACACAACACAACACACACACACACACACACACACACACACACACGCACACACGCACACACACACACAATATACCCACATAAACACTTAAACACACACTAAGACTCATTTGTACACACACACGCACACACACACACACATATACCCACATAAACACTTAAACACACACTGAGACTCATTTGTACACACACACACACACACACAACACACACACACCACACACACACACACACACACACACACACACACCACACACACACATAATACCCACATAAACACTTAAACACACACTAAGGCTCATTTGTACACACACACCACACACACACACATATACCCACATAAACAGTTAAACACACACTAAGACTCATTTGTACACACACACGCACACACACACACATATACCCACATAAACACTTAAACACACACTAAGACTCATTTGTACACACACACACACACACACACACACACACAACACCACAACATATACCCACATAAACACTTAAACACACACTAAGACTCATTTGTACACACACACACCACACACACACACACACACACACCACATATATATACCCACATAAACACTTAAACACACACTAAGACTCATTTGTACACACACACACACACACACACACACACACACACACACACACACACACACACACACACACACACATCACATACACACACATATACCACATAAACACTTAAACACACACTAAGACTCATTGACACACACACACACACACACACACCACAACCACACACACACACACACACACACACAAACAACAACAAACAATATCCACACTCAAACACATACGTACACTAGCACCCTCCCTGTCATCTCTTCCCACTCCACTCTTACACCATCCCCATATCTTGTTTGGGAGATCCAAGCAGAACTTGGTTACGTGGTATTAACGGTGTAAAAAGCTTACACCTGAAACTGCTTCAGATCTTACCACACCGATGCCTATCTGTTAATTAATTAATATTAAACAACATCGACAAGTAAAAAAATATGTGATCTGTTATTGTCTTTTGTATCGTAAATAAAATATTATTGAACTGAACAAAACTGAATAGAAATTAAGGGGAAGTAAGGACTGACTTTTTCCTTGTGTATAATGATTGTTGTCTTCCTTGGATCACGTTGGTTCTTATACGGGTGTTGCGCTCACGTTGCATTGAAAAAACCTTTCAGTTAGATTTTTGCTTTCACGACTGGCCTGAATGTGTATGAACGTCGATGCATTTGGAACTGAGCTTCAGAATAACAGAAACAGAATAGCGACAACAAACAAAACAAACAAACAAACAAACAAACAAACAAACAAACAGGAATCAGAAAAACACGAAGATAGAAATTAGAAAGTGTATTTTATACAAATCTTGTCTGGTTGTATTGAATACGGCTTCTGACTGTATTTTCGTTGAGCTATATTAGGGTATAACCCGTTTCCAAACAATACTTCAACAAGGAAAAAAAAAAGAAAAGAAAAGAAAACTAAATCGATGCATTCGCGCACATAATCTAAGGAAATGCCCCTGGCGTTGACTACTCCGTCCAATGTATCACACAGGGGTTTTAAATAGCATATCTGAATACAAATCTAAACGCATTTAAGGACACTAAAATATATATCAAAAACGGGACTAAGTTACTAAAATTGTTTCCGCATATCTCATTTCCCTAGAGCCAAAAATGCACTCAAAACATGTACTCAATTACCAATCCTAAGAGAATAAGAGAAAGTATGTAAGACATTATCGAACACATACAGGCGAATAGACCACCAAGGCAGAAAATGATAGGAAGAAATGACAGAAAGCAAAGGAACAAGGCAGAAAGAAAGAGAGTGTCAGAAAAGAGGAAATTTCCAATACAGAATTTCCAGGAGATGGGGATACTATTTATATAGAAAGAGCCCCGGCATCCTCACGGGGAAAACAAACAAACAAACAAACAAACAAACAAACAAACAAATAAACAAACAAACAAACAAACAAACAAACAAACAAACAAGCAACAAACAACAAGATAAAAAAAAGACCTAAACAAACAAAAAAGTGAAAAACATAAACATATAAAAAACAAACAAAGAAGGGGAAAAACATGAACAGACAAACAAACAAAAAAGAAGCAAAAACAAAGAAATATACATGTGCATTTCACCTTAGATAGGCCTAAACAAGTTTCAAAAGGGAGATCACAAAAGTGGGGGGTGGGTGGATGGAGAAGAAGACCGTAATTTCACCTTAGATAGGCCTAAACAAATTTCAAAAGGGAGGTCACAAAAATGGGGGTGGGTGGGTGGATGGAGAAGAAGACCGTAAATCTTTGATGGTCCAAGCCATAAAGGAAAGCAAGGAACGGGAAAGCGTTTTCAGACACAAACAAACAAAGAAAAACAAAATCCAAAACAAGTGCGATGCCCGACGTTCAAGCAAACAGGAACCAGAAAAAAAAAGTCACGAAAATAGAACGGGAACGTGTATTTAGCACAACCAGACAAGATCTGTTTCCTGAAACACTGACGATGGGTGTCCACATAAATGTCATGATCCTTCAGACCAACAATAATCAACACACGGCACTCAATGAATGACTTAGCCAATCGTATACATTAAAGGGAAATAATAATCATGGTATATCAGAAAGAAACAAAACAAAACAAAACAAACAGAAGAAAACAAAACAAACAAAAAACAGCGCTCCTGTGCGTATAATACTGTGTATTGTAAATGTGTAACGCACAATGAATTGAAATCGGTCTGGAAATTATAGTGCTATAGAAGAATGATTCATTATTATCATTATTTAGAAAAAAGTTCATCATATGTCAGTCAATATGGTCTATTCATTATGTCAGTCAATGTGCGCTGTATCTGTGATTCCAATCCTGAATGATAAATGTGAAAAACGCAGTGAGTTCAAATGGGTGCGCAAAGTAGCGCTTTACATTTGTAGAAGACGGATTCATTATTTCAGTATCAAAAAAAAAAAAAAAAAATCATCATATGAAGTATACGTATTATATATATATATATATATATATATAATATATATATATAAATATTATAAGGAGAGGAGAGATGAAGATAGATAGATAGATAGATAGCTAGCTACTAGATATATATATATATATGTAGATATAGATATATAGATATAGATATATATATGCGGCAAATGCGCGACATATCAGAGCTTTTGTGTCTATTACAACCCGTGCATGGTTAATGTGTAAAGCGCAGTTAGTTCAAATGGATCTAGAAAATAGTGCTATACAAGAAAGATTCATTATTATCAATATTTAAAGAAAAGTATCATCATATGTCAGTATATGGTCTATTCATATATGCCAGTGAACATGGCGATGTATCCGTTATTCTATGTGTATTATAATCTCACTATATACATTATGATATGGGTGTGATAAATGTATCCGTTATTCTATGTGTTATTATAATCTCACTATATACATTATGATATGGGTGTGATAAATGTATCCGTTATTCTATGTGTATTATAATCTCACTATATACATTATGATATGGGTGTGATAAATGTATCAGTTATTCTATGTGTATTATAATCTCACTATGGGTGTGATAAATGTATCCGTTATTCTATGTGTATTATAATCTCACTATATACATTATGATATGGGTGTGATAAATGTATCCGTTATTCTATGTGTATTATAATCTCACTATATACATTATATATGGGTGTGATAAATGTATCCGTTATTCTATGTGTATTATAATCTCACTATATACATTATAATATGGGTGTGATAAATGTGTCAGTTATTCTATGTGTATTATAATCTCACTATATACATTATGATATGGGTGTGATAAATGTATGTTATTCTATGTGTATTATAATCTCACTATATACATTATGATATGGGTGTGATAAATGTATCCGTTATTCTATGTGTATTATAATCTCACTATATACATTATAATATGGGTGTGATAAATGTGTCAGTTATTCTATGTGTATTATAATCTCACTATATACATTATGATATGGGTGTGATAAATGTATCAGTTATTCTATGTGTATTATAATCTCACTATATACATTATGATATGGGTGTGATAAATGTATCAGTTATTCTATGTGCATTATAATCTCACTATATGGGTGGTGATAAATGTATCCGTTATTCTATGTGTCATTATAATCTCACTATATACATTATATATGGGTGTGATAAATGTATCAGTTATTCTATGTGCATTATAATCTCACTATATACATTATGATATGGGTGTGATAAATGTATCAGTTATTCTATGTGCATTATAATCTCACTATGGGTGTGATAAATGTGTCAGTTATTCTATGTGCATTATAATCTCACTATATACATTATGATATGGGTGTGATAAATGTATCAGTTATTCTATGTGTATTATAATCTCACTATATACATTATGATATGGGTGTGATAAATGTATCCGTTATTCTATGTGTATTATAATCTCACTATATACATTATGATATGGGTGTGATAAATGTATCAGTTATTCTATGTGCATTATAATCTCACTATATACATTATAATATGGGTGTGATAAATGTGTCAGTTATTCTATGTGTATTATAATCTCACTATATACATTATAATATGGGTGTGATAAATGTATCCGTTATTCTATGTGCATTATAATCTCACTATATACATTATATATGGGTGTGATAAATGTGTCCAGTTATTCTATGTGTATTATAATCTCACTATATACATTATAATATGGGTGTGATAAATGTATCAGTTATTCTATGTGCATTATAATCTCACTATATACATTATAATATGGGTGTGATAAATGTATCAGTTATTCTATGTGCATTATAATCTCACTATATACATTATAATATGGGTGTGATAAATGTGTCAGTTATTCTATGTGTATTATAATCTCACTATATACATTATGGTGTGATAAATGTATCAGTTATTCTATGTGTATTATAATCTCACTATATACATTATAATTTGGGTGTGATAAATGTATCCGTTATTCTATGTGTATTATAATCTCACTATATACATTATGGTGTGATAAATGTATCAGTTATTCTATGTGTATTATAATCTCACTATATACATTATGGTGTGATAAATGTGTCAGTTATTCTATGTGTATTATAATCTCACTATATACATTATGATATGGGTGTGGTAAATGTGTCAAGCGCAGTGAATTTATATGTCTAGAAAATAGTGCTATAGAGGAATGATGCATTAGTATCATTATCTGAAAGATGTCGTGTTATGTCTGTAAATGTCAGTGCATATATCAGTGATTCTGTATGTATTGCAACCCGTGCAAGGTGATTGTAAAGCGCAGTGACTTCAAAGATGTCTGGAAAATTAACTCTATACAAGAATGATTAAATGTTATCGTTATTCAAAATCATCATCATTTCTGTCACTATGGTCTATTCATATATGCCAGTGAATAAGTGATACATCAGTGCTTCTGTGTGTATAACACTGTGTGCTGTAAATGTGTAAAGCGCAGTGAGTTCAAGTGAGTCTGGAAAATAGCGCTATATGAGAACGATTCATTATTGTTATCATTTTGAAAAAAAAAATCATATGTCAGTATATGGTATATTCATATATGTCAGTGAATGTGCGATGTGTCAGAGCCTCTGTATGCATTATTACTTGTTTATTGTAAATGTGAAAAGCGCAGTGACTTCATATGTGTCTGGAATATAGTGCTATACAAAAATGATTCAATATTTCAAAAACAAAACAAACAAACAAACAAAAAATCATCATATGTCAGTCAATATGGTCTATTGATGTGTGTCAGTAAATGTACGATGTATCTGTGACTGTATGTATTCCAACCTGTACATTGTAAATGTGTAAAGAGCAGTGAGTTCATATGGCTGTAGAGAATAGCACTATGCAAGAATGATTCATAATTATCATTGTTTAAAAGATATCGTCATATGTCTGTCAATATGGTATATTCTTGTATGTCAGTAAATGTACTATGTATTGGTGACTGTATGTGTTACAACCTGTCCATTGTAAAATTGAAAAGAAAGAATAAAAAACAACAACTGCAACAACAATAAAGACACCAATAATAAGAACAATATTTCGTGTTGAGTTTGGGTCATTGTGAATGCTTTGGAGTTTGGTGAATGATAGAGTGCGCATTTTGACTTGATTTTTATATCAAGATTTGGAGCCTTATAAATGGCATTACTATTATTATAATTAGTAGTAGTATTAGTAGTAGTAGCAGTACTATTATTATCATAGTTCTTGTCCTTATCACCTGATAATATACAGCGCCTGTTGACTCGCACCACTGAGTGTTACTCGGACATTAAGAACTGGATGACACACAATAGACTTCAGCTTAATGACGACAAGACAGAAGCTATCCTCATTGGCACCCATCAGAAACTTTCCCAGCTGCCTCCTCTTTCTCTCCCATTATGTAACACATCAGTCCCAATTTCTGATTCAGCTAAAAACCTTGGTGTCTGCATTGACTCTACCCTGTCCATGAACAACTTTGTTTCTCAAACTGCCAGATCTTGCTACTATCATCTCCATCGTATAAGCCTGATCAGGAAGTATCTCTCTATCGAAACAACTGCAAAACTCGTTCTCTCCTTCATAATGTCTCGCATTGACTATTGCAATTCACTCCTGTCTGGTCTTCCTGCCTCTACCATTCACATCCTACAGCGCATTCAAAACAATGCTGTACGCCTTGTACTCAAAAAGAAAAAAGCTGACCACATATCTCCTCTCCTGGCACAACTTCACTGGCTCCCTGTATCAAAGCGCATACAGTACAAACTAGACACCATGTGCTACAAAAGCCTCAATAACGCAGCCCCCGATTTCCTGTCAAGCCTACTTGAGATCTATGTTCCCTCACGTACCCTCCGCTCTGCCTCCGATCCTCTGACTTTTCGCTTTCCACGCACTAAGCTCAATACCTATGGTCCACGAGCCTTCTCTGTTTCTGGTCCACTCTCCTGGAACAAACTTCCTCTCTCAGTCCGTCAGCAACCTACTTTTGCCTCCTTCAAGTCCGCTCTCAAAACTCACCTTTTCTCCTCTGCATAAAATCCTAACCTCACTCAACCCCCCTCTGCAGCCTGTCTCCGCTCGGAGGGGAATCACTTTGTTTTACTATATAATTGTATATGATGTGCTCTCTGTGGTTTTCCATTGCTTTTATTCTTGCTTTTATTGCTTTTATTCTTTCTCCCCATTTGTGGCCATGCGTGTGTGTGTGTGTGTGTGTGTGTGTGTGTGTGTGTGTGTGTGTGTGTGTGTGTGTGTGCGTGTGTGTGCGTGCGTGCGTGCGTGCGTGTGTGTCTTTTCGGCGCTTGGATTTGATTTTGTCGAGATTTTGCGCTATATAAATAGTGTAATTATTATGTATGCATGTGCGTACGTATGTATGTATGTATGTATGTATGTATGTATGTATGTATGTATGTATGTATGTATGTATGTATGTATGTATGTATGTATGTATACGCTTAGATTTATGTATGTATGTATGTATGCATGTATACGCTCAGCTTAGATTTATGTATGTAAGTATGTATGCATGTATGTATGCATGTATACGCTCATATGTATGTAGGTATGTATGCATGTATACGCTCAGCGCTTAGATTTGATTTTATCAAGATTTTGCGCTATATAAATAAATATATTATTATTATTATTATTATTATTATTATTATCTTTATAATGATATTAATTATTATTATTATTGTTGTTGTTATTGTTGTTGCTATTATAATTATTACTATCATTATTATCATTCATTGTAGTATTATTATCAGTACTGTTTTATTATTACTTATCTTAGTAGTATTACCGATATTATTGTTACAAAAAGATTAAAGAGAAGAATAGAAAAGATCAGGAAAGGAAAGGCGACAAAAGACAAGAAAAGAACAGAAAGACAGAAAGACAGAAAGAAAGGGACATTATTTATATTGAAGATAATGTCTCAGCGATAGAAAGTGCAAAACATCAATCAAGGAAGTACATGGGGTTTATCGAACAAAACAAAACAAAACAAAACAAAACAAAACAAAACAAAACAAAACAAAACAACAAAAACGACGACAACGACGACAACAAAAATCAATTTTACATCAGACATATCAGATCTATTAAAATCTCAAGCTCAAAACATTTATAGCGACACCACCACTACCAGCACCACCACCACCACCACCAATAACAACAACAATAATGACTACGACAACAGAACGACGACGACAACAACAACAGTAATAGCCATAATCATACTAAAAACAATAATCATAATCATAATAATGATATCGTCTACATAATACCATTGAGGTAGGGTATGTCATTTTAAAGATGATAATGGAGATCACGACCTCAATAGCTCAGTTAGTTGAGCGTCAGATTCACTTACTAATGGTTGTGGGTTCGAAAACGGGGTGCGTTACATCCAAACTGGCCTTTTTACTAGCCACCTTAACGTACACGTACTTGTTCTGATGATCTGGGTGTCGGATTAGATAAGTTCCCTCTTCCCCAAATTCCCTGTGATAATTATCTTCGTCGGCCGTATCACCTGACGTAAAACTGAACTAAATCAGTCAATAAACCAATCAATCAAAAGGTATTTTTCAGATAGTTATAATCAGCTGATGTTACACTTCTAAAACTAAAAACTGTTATTTTCAGCGTGAACAAGAAATAAATATCAAAGTAAACTAATAAAGAATAAATCGAATTCTGCCGGTTATGGCTTGACATACTTTAAAAAGTGTTCAAAAGAGAAAACAGAAAAAAAAAGATAAAGAAATATGATTTGCTTTTTGTGTCATATGTCTAACCATACAGCAAAACCCCATATATAGAAAACCATTCATACCTTCACCACGCACACAGAACTGTCAAGACAGTAAGACATGCAGACATAATCCATCATTTCTAGATCTATGGTAAGCAGCAGCTGTCAAACTGGAGGGCCGTCAATAATCAACGAATAAAAGTATCGCCTCTTGACTGAGGAGGAGATGCAAGTACAACACAAAAAGACCAAAAAACATGGAATTAAACGAATCACACCTATTATCATTTAAAAGGACATCATGTTTCTTTCCCTTCATTTCTTATCTGGAAGAAGAAAGACAACAGTGAAGACGCCAATCAAACGTAAGTAAGTAAGTAAATAAAAAAAATAAGTGAATGAATCTAAAACAGAGAGCGAAAGAAAGATGATGACCATGATGACGACGAGAAAAGAGAAGAAGAAAAGAAATGGGAAAGAAAAAGAACATTTAGTGAGTGATTGAGAGTGAGTGAGAAAGACAGAGAGAAAGAGAGAGAGAGAGAGAGAGAGAGGGAGAGAGAGAGAGGGAGAGAGGGAGAGAAGGAGAGAGAGAGAGTGTGTGTGTGGGGGGGGGGGAGAGGTGTGAGTTAATCGTTTGTCATTCTTCATTTACATATTTTATTAAAGAATGCAGATGTTCCGCTCATGAGAAAAGACGTGTCAGTTTGGATTTTATGTCTAGTCTTTGTTATATCTATCTATCTATCTATCCATCTATCTATCTATCTATCTATCTATCTATCTATCTATCTATCTATCTATCTATCTATCTATCTATCTATCTATCTATCTATCTATCTATCTATCTATCTATCTATCTATCTATCTATCTATCTATCTATCTATCTATCTATCTATCTATCTATCTATCTATCTATCTATCTATCTATCTATCTATCTATCTATCTATTATCCATCCATCCATCCGTCTATCTGTCTATCTATCTATCTATCTATCTATCTATCTATCTATCTATCTATCTATCTATCTATCTATCTATCTATCTATCTATCTATCTATCTATCTATCTATCTATCTATCTATCTATCTATCTATCTATCTATCTATCTATCTAT
The DNA here is from genome assembly GCA_030674185.1 of Monoplex corrugatus. Taxonomy (NCBI): domain Eukaryota; kingdom Metazoa; phylum Mollusca; class Gastropoda; order Littorinimorpha; family Ranellidae; genus Monoplex; species Monoplex corrugatus. Next base: position 77,140,516 of record JAPXFY010000018.1, read on the forward strand.
CTCCTATCATCCATCCATCCATCCATCTATCTTATCTCATCTATCTATCTATCTATCTATCTATCTATCCTATCTATCCATCATCTATCATCTATCCATCTATCCATCTATCCATCTATCTATCTATCTATCTATCTATCCATCTATCCATCTATCTATCTATTCTATCTATCTATCTATCTATCTATCTATCTATCTATCTATCTATCTTTCTATCTATCGATGTGTTTGTCTGTCTATCTATATGTGTATACATATACATATATAAACAAAGGGATTCACACAGGCAGCGTCATGAATACAGCTCTTAAGAATAACTGAAATTAATGCATTTTAGACTGCGATGTTTAAGAGAACCTTCATAAAAGGAAACTATCTGAACGCACGCTTGTGATAAGTTACTACAAATAACACAGACAATTCTAATAAGCGAACGTCACCCAGAGACTTACTGAAGCCAACTTCTTTGGCCTGTTTAAGCCCCTGCCTATATCGGCACCTTGACAATGTGTAAGGTTTATATGTCATGATTGTATTTGGACCTTTTCCCATCATATAGACAAGCACAAAGATAGTGCATATAGAAACTATAAGGCATAGCATAAAGATCACACATATAGAAGTCATAAGTTAGGTATACACAAAGACAATACATATAGAAGCCATAAGTGAGGAATAATATAAAGATAGTATATTTATGTATATATATATATATATATATATATATGTATATGTATATATATATAGAAGCCATAAGTTAGGTATGACACAAAGATGGTATATACATAGAAGCCATAAGTTAGGTATAGCACAAAGATAGTATATACAAAAATCATAAGTTAGGTGTAACACAAAGATAGTATATACAGAAGCCATAAGTTAGGTGTAACACAAAGATAGTATATACAAAAGCCATAAGTTAGGTGTAACACAAAGATAGTATATACAAAAGCCATAAGTTAGGTGTAACACAAAGATAGTATATACAAAAGCCATAAGTTAGGTGTAACACAAAGATAGTATATACAAAAACCATAAGTTAGGTGTAACACAAAGATAGTATATAGAGAAACCATAAGTTAGATGTAACACAAAGTATATACGGAAGCCATAAGTTAGATATGCCACAAAGATGGTATATACATAGAAGCCACAAGTTAGGTATAACACAAAGACAGTATATACGGAAGCCATAAGTTAGGTATAACACATAGATAATACATATAGAAGCCGTAAGTTATGTATAACACAAAGACAGTATATACGGAAGCCATAAGTTAGGTGTAACACAAAGTATATACGAGAAGCCATAAGTTAGGTGTAACACAAAGTATATACGAAGCCATAAGTTATGGTATATAACATAAAGGAACCAGTATATACAGAAGCCATAAGTTAGGTATAACACAAAGACAGTATATACAGAAGCCATAAGTTGGTATAACACAAAGACAGTATATACAGAAGCCATAAGCTTGGTATAACACAAAGACAGTATATACAGAAGCCATAAGCTTGGTATAACACAAAGACAGTATATACAGAAGCCATAAGCTTGGTATAACACAAAGACAGTATATACAGAAGCCATAAGCTTGGTATAACACAAAGACAGCACATGTATATACAGAAGCCATAAGCTTGGTATAACACAAAGACAGTATATACAGAAGCCATAAGTTAGGTATAACACAAAGACAGTATATACAGAAGCCATAAGCTTGGTATAACACAAAGACAGTATATACAGAAGCCATAAGCTTGGTATAACACAAAGACAGTATATACAGAAGCCATAAGCTTGGTATAACACAAAGACAGTATATACGGAAGCCATAAGCTTGGTGTACCCTTTTTGTTTCTGTCCTATCGTCTAAGCCATATCAGTGCTTATTCTTATTGTTTAAAGCCCAACCGACAGCAGAGAGCCATATTATTGTTTAAAGCCCAGCCGACAGCACAGAACCATATTATTGTTTAAAGCCCATCCAACAGCACAGAGCCATATTATTGTTTAAAACCCATCCAACAGCACAGAGCCATATTATTGTTTAAAGCCCAGCCGACAGCACAGAGCCATATTATTGTTTAAAGCCCAGCCGACAGCACAGAGCCATATTATTGTTTAAAGCCCAGCCGACAGCACAGAGCCATATTATTGTTTAAAGCCCAGCCGACAGCACAGAGCCATATTATTGTTTAAAGCCCAGCCGACAGCACAGAGCCATATTATTGTTTAAAGCCCAGCCGACAGCACAGAGCCATATTATTGTTTAAAGCCCAGCCGACAGCACAGAGCCATATCAAGGCTATAACCATTTCAAAACGTACACAACATCTGATTTGAAAAAAAAGCCTGAAAATAATTAATGCATAAAACCAGTGCATTGGCGCACATATTGTACAGATATGCTCTTCGACGTTGACCACTGTGTCCAATCTATCAGATGCTGTGATGGTGCCATGACAATTGGGTGATAATCAGAATACTGTGAAGCTCCAGTCTACATTGTGGATGTGTAAACATGTTTTGCAAGAGAGACAGCATCTCCTGGTCTGTTTTAGGAAGTCCTCGCTTCTCGCTTGTCTTTCTTTGGGAATACCATTCTAGCGTTTGCTTGGTGATGAGAGAGTTCATTATGTTGACATATGTCCGGTCCATTCGCCATTACTTTTCCTTCTTTGCTTCTCCATACATTGCTTGTGTCCACAGGATTTCTGTACACGACTTTAAGAAACAGTCGTCATCTGGGGCTTTTGCCTGGGACAATTAGTAATGAAGGTTTGTATCTTTCGGCTACAAGACACTTAGTCATGAAAGTTTGTATCTTTTGGGCACTACATACTTAGTCATGAAGGTTTATATCTTTTGGCTACTACACACTTAGTCATGAAGGTTTGTATCTTTTGGCTACTACACACTTAGTCATGAGGGTTTATATCTTTTGGCTACTACACACTTAGTCATGAAGGTTTGTATCTTTTGGCTACTACACACTTAGTCATGAAGGTTTGCATCTTTTGGGTAGTAGTCACATAGTCATGAAGGTTTGTATTTTTGGGGTACTTCGTCATGAAGGTTTGTATCTTTTGGGTACTACACACTTAGTCATGAAGGTTTGTATCTTTTGGTACTACATACTTAGTCATGAAGGTTTGTATCTTTTGGTACTACATACTTAGTCATGAAGGTTTGTATCTTTTGGTACTACATACTTAGTCATGAAGGTTTGTATCTTTTGGGTACTACACACTTAGACATGAAGGTTTCTATCTTTTGGGTATTACACACTTAGACATAGAGGTTTACATCTTTTGGATACTACACACTTAGTCATGAAGGTTTATATCTTTTGGGTACTAGAGACTTAGTCGAGAAGGTTTGTATCTTTTGGGTATTAGAGACTTAGCCATGAACGTTTGTATCTTTTGGCTACTACACACTTAGTCATGAAGGTAAATAACTTTTGGGTACTAAACACTTAGTCATGAAGGTTTGTATCTTTTGGGTACTAAACACATAGTCATGAAGGTTTGTATCTTTTGGGTACTATACACTTAGACATGAAGGTTTATATCTTTTGGGTATTACACACTTACTCATGAAGGTTTGTATCTTTTGGGTACTACAAACTTTCTCGTGAAAGTTTGTATCACTTGGGTACTACACACATAGTCATGAAGGTTTATATCTTTTGGGTACTACACACTTGGTCATGAAGGTTTATATCTTTTGGGTACTACACACTTGGTCATGAAGGTTTGTATTTTTGGGTACTACACACTTAGTCACGAAGGTCTGTATCTTTTGGGTACTACACACTTAGTCATGAAGGTTTATATCTTTTGGTACTACACACTTAGTCATGAAGGTTTGTATCTTTTGGGTACTACACACTTACTCACGAAGGTTTGTATTTTTGGGTACTACACACTTAGTCATGAAGGTTTATATCTTTTGGGTACTACACACTTAATCATGAAGGTTTATATCTTTTGGGTACTACACACTTGGTCATGAAGGTTTGTATCTTTTGGGTACTACACACTTAGCCATGAAGGTTTGTATCTTTTGGGTACTACATACTTAGCCATGAAGGTTTATATCTTTTGGGTACTACACACTTAGCCATGAAGGTTTATATCTTTTGGGTACTACACACTTAGCCATGAAGGTTTATATCTTTTGGGTACTACACACTTAGCCATGAAGGTTTATATCTTTTGGGTACTACACACTTAGCCATGAAGGTTTATATCTTTTGGGTAATAGTCACATAGTCATGAAGGTTTATATCTTTTGTGTATTAGACACATAGTTATGAAGCTTTGTATCGTTTGGGTACTACACACTTAGTCATGAAGGTTTGTATCTTTTTGGGTACTACACACTTAGTAATGAAAGTTTGTATCTTTTGGATACTACACACATAATCATGAAGGTTTGTATTTTATGGGTAATAGACACAATGGTCATGAAGGTTTGTATTTTATGGGTAATAGACACATGGTCATGAAGGTTTGTATTTTATGGGTAATAGACATATAGTCATGAAGGTTTGTATTTTATGGGTAATAGACACATGGTCATGAAGGTTTGTATTTTATGGGTAATAGACACATAGTCATGAAGGTTTGTATTTTATGGGTAATAGACATTCATGAAGTTGTAGAAAATAGTATGAAGTTTGTATTTTGGTAATAGAATAGATGAAGTTTGTATTTTATGGGTATAGACAATAGTCATGAAGTTTGTATTTTATGGTACATGACACTGTCATGAAGTTTGTATTTTATGGGTAATAAACATAGTATGAAGTTTGTATTTTGGTATACACTGTATGAAGGTTTGTATTTTTGGGTATAACATATAGTCATGAAGGTTTGTATTTTTGGGTACATAGACACTATGTCATGAAGGTTTGTATTTTTGGGTAATAGACACATTAGTCATGAAGGATTTGTATTTTATTGGGTAATAACACATAGTTCATGAAGGTTTGTATCTTTTGTGTACTACACATTTAGTCATGAAGGTTTGTATCTTTTGGGTACTACACATTAGTCATAAAGGTTTGTATTCTTTTGGTACTACACACTTAGTCATGAAGGTTTGTATTTTTGGGTACTACCACTTACTCATGAAGGTTTTATCTTTTGGTACTACACACTTAGTCTGAATGGTATTGTATCTTTTGGGTACTACACTTAATCATGAAGTTTGTATCTTTGGATACTACACACTTAGTCATGAAGGTTTGTATCTTTTGGGTACTCACATTTAGACATGAATGTTTTATCTTTTGGTACTACACACTTAGTCATGAAGGTTTGTATCTTTGGGTACTGCACACTTAGCATGAAGGTTGTACATCTTTCGGGTACTACACTTAGTCATGAAGGTTTGTATCGTTTGGGTACTAGAGCTTAGTCATGAAGGTTTGTATCTTTTTGGTACTAACACTAGTCATGAAGGTTTGTATCTTTTGGGTATACACACTTAGACATGAATGTTTGTGTCTTTTTGGGTACCACACACTTAGACATGAAGTTTGTATCTTTTGGTACTACACACTTAGACATGAAGTTTGTATCTTTTGGGTACACACACTTAGACATGAAGTTTGTATCTTTTGGTACCACACACTTAGACATGAAGGTTTGTATCTTTTGGTACTACACACTTAGACATGAAGGTTTGTATCTTTTGGTACACACACACTTTAGACATGAAGGTTTGTATCTTTTGGGTACCACACACTTAGACATGAAGGTTTGTATCTTTTGGTACCACACACTTAGACATGAAGATTTGTATCTTTTCGGTACTACACACTTAGACATGAAGGTTTGTATCTTTTTGGGTTACACACACTTAGACATGAAGGTTTGTATCTTTTGGTACACACACTTAGACATGAAGGTTTGTATCTTTTGGTACCACACACTTAGACATGAAGTTTGTATCTTTTGGTACTACACACTTAGACATGAAGGTTTGTATCTTTTGGGTACTACACACTTAGACATGAAGGTTTGTTCTTTTGGGTACTACACACTTAGACATGAAGTTTGTATCTTTTGGTACACACACTTAGACATGAAGTTTGTTCTTTTGGGTACACACACTTAGACATGAAGGTTTGTATCTTTTGGTACTACACACTTAGACATGAAGATTTGTATCTTTTGGTACTACACACTTAGACATGAATGTTTGTATCTTTTGGTACTACACACTTAGACATGAAGTTTGTATCTTTTGGGTACACACACTTAGTATGAAGGTTTGTATCTTTTGGGTACTACACACTTAGCATGAAGTTTGTATCTTTTGGGTACTACACACTTAGACATGAATGTTTGTATCTTTTGGTACTACACACTTAGACATGAAGGTTTTATCTTTTTGGGTACTACACACTTAGTCATGAAGGTTTGTATCTTTTTGGGTACTAACACTTAGTCATGAAGGTTTGTATCGTTCTGGGTACTACACACTTAGTCATGAAGGTTTATATCGTTTGGGTACTACACACTTATCATGAAGGTTTATTCGTTTGGGTACTACACATTAGTCATGAAGTTTTGTTATCTTTTGGGTCTAGAACTTAGTCTTGAATGTTTGTATCGTTTAGGTACTACACACTTACTCATGAAGGTTTATATCGTTTGGGTACTAGACACTTAGTCATGAAAGTTTTATCTTTTGGGTAATATTGACATAAACATGAAGGTTGTATCTTTTGGGTACTACACACATAGTCATGAAGGTTTATATCTTTTGGGTACTAAGCTTAGTCATGAAGGTTATATATCTTTTGGTACTACACACTTAGTCATGAAGGTTTGTATCTTTTGGGTACTACATACTTAGTCATGAAGGTTTGTATCTTTTGGGTACTACATACTTAGTCACGAAGGTTTGTATCTTTTGGGTACTACATACTTAGTCATGAAGGTTTGTATCTTTTGGGTACTAATACTTAGTACATGAAGGTTTGTATCTTTTGGGTACTACATACTTAGTCATGAAGGTTTGTATCTTTTGGGTACTACATACTTAGTCATGAAGGTTTGTATCTTTTGGGTACTTATACTTAGTCATGAAGGTTTATATCTTTTGGGTACTACACACTTAGTCATGAAGGTTTGTATCTTTTGGGTACTACATACTTAGTCATGAAGGTTTGTATCTTTTGGGTATTACATACTTAGTCATGAAGGTTTGTATCTTCTGGGTACTACACTCTTATCATGAAGATGTATATCTTTTGGGTATTACACACTTACTCATAAGGGTTATATCTTTTGGGTATGACACACTTACTTATGAAAGTTTGTATTTTTGGGCACTACACACTTAGTCATGAAGGTTTGTATCTTTTGGGTATCTACACACTTACTCATAATGGTTTATATCTTTGGGTACTACACACTTAGACATGAAGGTTTCTATCTTTTGGTATACACACTTAGTCATGAAGGTTTGTATTTTTGGGCACTACACACTTAGTCATGAAGGTTTGTATCTTTTGGTACTACATACTTAGTCATGAAGGTTTGTATCTGTTGGGTACTACACACTTAGTCATGAAGGTTTGTATCTTTTGGGTACTACATACTTAGTCATGAAGGTTTGTATCTTTTGGTACTACATACTTAGTCATGAAGGTTTGTATCTGTTGGGTACTACACACTTAGACATGAAAGTTTGTATCTTTTGGGTACTACATACTTAGTCATGAAGGTTTGTATCTTTTGGTACTACACACTTACTCATGATGGTTTATATCTTTTGGGTACTACACACTTAGACATGAAGGTTTCTATCTTTTGGGTACTACATACTTAGTCATGAAGGTTTGTATTTTTGGGCACTACACACTTAGTCATGAAGGTTTGTATCTTTTGGGTATTACACACTATAGCATGAAAGTTTATATCGTTTGGTATTACAACAGTTATTCATGAAGATTTGTATCTTTTGGTACTACACACTTAGACATGAAGGTTTGTATCTTTTGGGTACTACACACTTAGTCATGAAGGTTTGTATCTTTTGGTACTACATACTTAGTCATGAAGGTTTTATCTGTTGGGTACTACACACTTAGTTATGAAGGTTTGTATCTTTTGGGTACTACATACTTAGTCATGAAGGTTTGTATCTTTTGGTACTACATACTTAGTCATGAAGGTTTTATCTGTTGGGTACTACACACTTAGTTATGAAGGTTTGTATCTTTTGGGTACTACATACTTAGTCATGAAGGTTTGTATCTTTTGGTACTACATACTTAGTCATGAAGGTTTGTATCTTTTGGGTACTACACACTTAGACATGAAGGTTTGTATCTTTTGGGTACTACATACTTAGTCATGAAGGTTTGTACTTTTGGTACTACATACTTAGTCATGAAGGTTTGTATCTTTTGGGTACTACACACTTAGTCATAAACGTTTGTATCTTTTGGGTACTACATACTTAGTCATGAAGGTTTGTATCTGTTGGTACTACATACTTAGTCATGAAGGTTTGTATCTTTTGGGTACTAGACACTTAGTCGTGAAGGTTTATATCGCTTGGGTACTACACACTTAGTCACGAAGGTTTATATCTTTTAGGTACTATACATTTAGTCACGAAGGTTTATATCTTTTGGGTACTACACAGTTAGTCATGAAGGTTTGTGTCTTTTGGTACTATACACTTCGTCATGAAGGTTTGTATCTTTTGGTAGTATACACTTAGACATGAAGGTTTGTATCTTTTGGTAGTATTACACTTAGTCTGAAGGTTTGTATCTTTTGGCACTACACAGTTAGTCATGAAGGTTTGTATCTTTTGGGCACTACACAGTTAGTCATGAAGGTTTGTATTTTTGGGCACTACACGTTAGTCATGAAGGTTTGTATCTTTTGGGCACTACACAGTTAGTCATGGAGGTTTGTATCTTTTGGTACTGTACACTTAGACATGAAGGTTTGTATCTTTTGGGCACTACACAGTTAGTCATGAAGGTTTGTATCTTTTGGGCACTACACAGTTAGTCATGAAGGTTTGTATCTTTTGGTAGTATACACTTAGTCATGAAGGTTTGTATCTTTTGGGCACTACACAGTTAGTCATGAAGGTTTGTATCTTTTGGTAGTATACACTTAGTCATGAAGGTTTGTATCTTTTGGGCACTACACAGTTAGTCATGAAGGTTTGTATCTTTTGGGCACTACACAGTTAGTCATGAAGGTTTGTATCTTTTGGGCACTACACAGTTAGTCATGAAGGTTTGTATCTTTTGGGCACTACACAGTTAGTCATGGAGGTTTGTATCTTTTGGTACTGTACACTTAGACATGAAGGTTTGTATCTTTTGGGCACTACACAGTTAGTCATGAAGGTTTGTATCTTTTGGGCACTACACAGTTAGTCATGAAGGTTTGTATCTTTTGGTAGTATACACTTAGTCATGAAGGTTTGTATCTTTTGGGCACTACACAGTTAGTCATGAAGGTTTGTATCTTTTGGTAGTATACACTTAGTCATGAAGGTTTGTATCTTTTGGGCACTACACAGTTAGTCATGAAGGTTTGTATCTTTTGGTAGTATACACTTAGTCATGAAGGTTTGTATCTTTTGGGCACTACACAGTTAGTCATGAAGGTTTGTATCTTTTGGTAGTATACACTTAGTCATGAAGGTTTGTATCTTTTGGGCACTACACAGTTAGTCATGAAGGTTTGTATCTTTTGGTACTGTACACTTAGACATGAAGGTTTTGTATCTTTTGGGCACTAGAGACTTAGTTGTGGAGGTTTGTATCTTATGGGTACTTGAATGAATCTTACTTCTCTAAGACCGTTTGATTAAAAGATTTGTGCATTAAGGTCTGTATTTTGTGTGTGTGTGTGTGTGCTATGAATGTATTACTCTCTGTCTCGAATTCATTTTGTGGCCTGTAAGTGAATAACGTGGGTGTTTTGATTTGACTGAGATGTGAAGTGAGTAAAGCACGAGTAAATGTCCTTTTCACATTTATTTCATGGAGACAGCAGTACGCCTGTAGTGTAAGTACAACACGGAAAACAAATGGAGTAAGCTTTTTCCATTCTTGTTATGACGTTGTTTGTACATGCTGCCAATCTTGTTGATTATGTTGAGTCTGCCCACGTTAGCATAAAATGTTTAATATACAGTTCCTAAACAACAACAACAACAACAAAAAACAACACAAGAACACACACACAGACACGCAGACACACACACACACACACACACACACACACACACACACACCACACACACACACACACACACACACACACACACACACACACACACACACACACAGAGCATCTTCCTAAAGCACTCTCAGATCGTGTTGTTTTGGCACAGTACGCTGATGATATATGTATTTGGATGAATATTACTTTAAAAAACAACAACTCCACAGAGAGCGCAGAATTACATTAGGAAGTTGTATCAATCTGATCTTGATAATCTTGGAAACCATATGTTAGAAAATGGTCTGTCTTTGTCAGCGGAAAAAATTAACATGATGCTATTTAATCCTGGTGGTACTTTAAGTAATTCACCTACTTTCAGATTGCTTGGTGAAGTGTTACATTACAAACAGATTGTAAAATTTCTGGGAGTCTTTATGACATCGAAATTAAACTGGAATGTCTTTTTTGATTATATTTCAACAAAAGCAAGAAAAGCCTTACATTTTCTAAAGATAATAAGCAGATTGTCTCGGGGAATGGATACAAACATACTACTTCATCTATCAACAGCACTTGTAAGATCTAAATTATCCTATGCACAAGAAGTGTTCTTCAGTGCATCAAAATACCTACTAAAGAAGATACAAAGCTTAGACTGCAAAAGTATTAAAATTGCTCTAGGTGTCCCTACTCATGCTTCTAATCTGGAAACGTACAAAGTTGCTGAAATTCTGCCTCTGAACAACTATCGTGAGCTAGCGACAGCAAAATTTGCAGTTAGAACTACTTCACAAATTGATAATTTTGTAAGGAAATTAGAATCAGATCTGATATTGACTTTCCAAAGCGAGCAAAAAGCATTTCATCACAAATGACTGTTGCAACTTACATATCTGACTTGGTCAATCAGGAAGTATCTCTCTGTGGAAACAACTGCAAAACTCGTTCTCTCCTTCATAATGTCTCGCATTGACTATTGCAATTCACTCCTGTCTGGTCTTCCTGCCTCCACCATTCACATCCTACAGCGCATTCAAAACAATGCTGTACGCCTTGTACTCAAAAAGAAAAAAGCTGATCACATATCTCCTCTCCTGGCACAACTTCACTGGCTCCCTGTATCAAAGCGCATACAGTACAAACTAGACACCATGTGCTACAAAAGCCTCAATAACGCAGCCCCCGATTACCTGTCAAGCCTACTTGAGATCTATCTTCCCTCACGTACCCTCCGCTCTGCCTCCGATCCTCTGACTTTTCGCTTTCCACGCACTAAGCTCAATACCTATGGTCCACGAGCCTTCTCTGTTTCTGGTCCACTCTCCTGGAACAAACTTCCTCTCTCAGTCCGTCAGCAACCTACTTTTGTCTCCTTCAAGTCCGCTCTCAAAACTCACCTTTTCTCCTCCGCATAAAATCTTAACCTCACTCAACCCCCCTCCCCCCCCCCCCTCTGCAGCCTGTCTCCGCTCGGAGGGAATCACATGGTTATAATATATAATTGTATATGCTATGCTCTCTATAATTTTCCATTGGTTTTATTCTTGCTTTTATTGCTTTTATTCTTTCTCCCCATTTATAGCCATGCGTGTGTGTGTGTGTGTGTGTGTGTGTGTGTGTGTGTGTGTGTGCGTGCGTGTGTGTGCGTGCGTGCGTGCGTGCGTGCTTGCGTGTGTGTCTGCTTCAGCGCTTAGATTTGATTTTATCAAGATTTTGCGCTATATAAATATTGTAATTATTATTATTATTATTAAACAATCTAACATAAATATCGATGAAATAGCTGAGACACCATCAACAACGCCTATCCCTACATCATCATCATCAGGTGTCCTGCCGCATGGCGTTGGCGATCATGGACTTCCATCTATCTCTATCTCTCGTTGCCCCTAGCATCTCTTCCACCCCCCTCATCCCCAGCCAGTCTGCAAGTCCGTAAGAAACAAACAAATACAAACACAGACAAAAATCAAACAAACAAACAAACAAACAAACCATGAACGCCCCAAATCTTGTTCCCAAATATCAGTTTGCAAGAATCACAGTCTATGTATCATCCATCCGGCAAACGTTCGACAACCTACACAAATACTCGTTTCCACGCCCACTTTCTCAGACCAGCACAAAATATCATCTTGTACCCATTGTCAGAAACACAAAGTATGCTGAAGCAAACGGAATTCTAAACCATGAAAACTATTAAAGTCAAACAGATATAAACCATAAATAAATAAAAAGAAAGACCAACAGACATTCCATATGTAATCATATACACAGTAGTTACTGCATGTTAATGGTGCAGTATAGCATTCATAAGATTTTGCGTAGGAACAAGGATGTACTCAGTCCATCAACTCCACACCATCACTCTCGGGGCAAGTGTTCTCTATCAACATCGGCTGGTTGATTCTTCTGATAGTCTATAGCCGTGGACTCAAGATCGGATGTCTCCAGCTGAATCCCAGCCCGCAACATTTCAAAAACTGGCCTGTTCACTGCCCATTCTATTATTTCTATCATTTTGGTGATATTGGTTTAGTATTTCATAAATCCTTTCGCGCCCCCTCCTCTCCTTTCTCACCTCTCCAGTTTTAAAATCTTGCCAGCGCTCAGGCTTTTGCACACTCTCTGGGAATCTGCCAGACAATTCAACGCTGGTAGTTTCGGGTGGAGCACGTATGGAATTGCTCGAGTGTGACGAATCCCTCTTGAAAAACTCCTCCGTGAATAGGTTTGCCAACCATAAGGCTGAGGGTTTAGGGGTAGGTCTAGTGAATAGGTTTGCCAACCATAAGGCTGAGGGTTTAGGGATAGGTCTAGTGATTAGGTTTGCCAACCATAACGGTGAGGGTTTAGGGATAGGTCTAGTGAATAGGTTTGCCAACAATAAGGCTGAGGGTTTAGGGATAGGTCTAGTGATTAGGTTTGCCAACCATAACGGTGAGGGTTTAGGGATAGGTCTATTGAATAGGTTTGCCAACCATAAGGTTGAGGGTTTAGGGATAGGTCTAGTGATTAGGTTTGCCAACCATAACGGTGAGGGTTTAGGGATAGGTCTAGTGAATAGGTTTGCCAGCCATAACGGTGAGGGTTTAGGGATAGGTCTAGTGAATAGGTTTGCCAACCATAACGGTGAGGGTTTAGGGATCGGTCTAGGATAAGCGTTAAGGTAAAATTGATATTGATCGTCATCATCATGTGCCCTGCCGCATGGTGCTGGCGATCATGGTCCTCCATACGGATCTATCCCTTGTCGCTGCAAGTACATCTCCCACCCTCTCTGTCCTCAGCCACCATGCAAGTCCTATCCAACGTTTTCTGCTTGGGTCTAACTGGTACTCTCTTTCCCTCTAGCTTTCATTTTGTGACTGTTAGTGTTGTCAGTAAGTAGTGATGTCTGGTTGTGTATTCAAGGCGTGAACATGCAGGAGTGAGAGCATCACTGTTGTATACAGTCATAAAAAAGAGTCATAGAAAAATTGAGATATCAATGGTTTCTCGTGTGAAATTTGCAAGAGTGGCAGAATAACTGTTGAGTACAGTCAAATAAATTTTTGAAAAATCACAGATATTCAAACAACAATGATTTTTCGTGTTTCTTTTCTTGTTTTTTTTTTCGTCTTTTCTTTTTATTCTTGTGAAACATGTAAATCTTTGCAAAATTTGAGAAAAAGTCTTATAAGTAGATTCCTACCCGATTTACTTATGACGTCTTTGAGTGAATTCGTACCCGGTTTGGTAAACACGTCTTTAAGTGCATAATTTCCACATTGACTTGCAGTGTCTTATCAGAGAACTCTCACCCAGTTGGATTGAAATAAAAAAAAAAATATCACCATCAACAGTAAGTCAACAATGCAGTGTCACAGGTTTAACCAAAACCCGTCTACTTTAGAAAAAACCAGTAAATCAAGCTTACGAACGCGTCTTTGTTAGCATGCATGGAAGAATGTGTACATGAATCCTCCACTAGTTTGCTTAAAAACAAAACAAAACAAACAAACAAAAAACAAAGAAAAACGACAACGCGGCTTGGTTATCTTTATCCTGATTATCATTGAGCTAATCATAAGAGAGACTAGGCAACGCTATTGAGCGTTCATGATAATACAAAACCCTTTCTCTTTTAAGACCCCAGTTTAAAGTCCACATTTTCCGCGAATCTTTCTATTTATGCTGATACTTGACCCTATCCTCGTCCTATTTTACTGTTCTTGTAGCATGTTGTTTGTGGATGTTATTGACAGTCTGTGCATGATGTTAATGTGTAAAAACATTGTAACATGTTGTTTGTGGATGTTATTGACAGTCTGTGCATGATGTTAATGTGTAAAAACATTGTAGTATGTTGTTTGTGGTTGTTATTGACAGTCTGTGCATGATGTTAATGTGTAAAAACATTGTAGTATGTTGTTTGTGGATGTTATTGACAGTCTGTGCATGATGTTAATGTGTAAAAACATTGTAGTATGTTGTTTGTGGATGTTATTGACAGTCTGTGCATGATGTTAATGTGTAAAAACATTGTAGTATGTTGTTTGTAGTATGTTGTTTGTGGATGTTATTGACAGTCTGTGCATGATGTTAATGTGTAAAAACATTGTAGTATGTTGTTTGTGGATGTTATTGACAGTCTGTTCATGATGTTAATGTGTAAAAACATTGTAGTATGTTGTTTGTAGTATGTTGTTTGTGGATGTTATTGACAGTCTGTGCATGATGTTAATATGTAAAAACATTGTAGTATGTTGTTTGTAGTATGTTGTTTGTGGATGTTATTGACAGTCTGTGCATGATGTTAATGTGTAAAAACATTGTAGTATGTTGTTTGTGGATGTTATTGACAGTCTGTGCATGATGTTAATGTGTAAAAACATTGTAGTATGTTGTTTGTGGATGTTATTGACAGTCTGTTCATGATGTTAATGTGTAAAAACATTGTAGTATGTTGTTTGTGGATGTTATTGACAGTCTGTGCATGATGTTAATGTGTAAAAACATTGTAGCATGTTGTTTGTGGATGTTATTGACAGTCTGTGCATGATGTTAATATGTAAAAACATTGTAGTATGTTGTTTGTAGTATGTTGTTTGTGGATGTTATTAACAGTCTGTGCATGATGTTAATGTGTAAAAACATTGTAGTATGTTGTTTGTGGATGTTATTGACAGTCTGTTCATGATGTTAATGTGTAAAAACATTGTAGTATGTTGTTTGTGGATATTATTGACAGTCTGTGCATGATGTTAATGTGCAAAAACATTGTAGTATGTTGTTTGTGGATGTTATTGACAGTCTGTTCATGATGTTAATGTGTAAAAACATTGTAGTATGTTGTTTGTGGATGTTATTGACAGTCTGTGCATGATGTTAATGTGTAAAAACATTGTAGCATGTTGTTTGTGGATGTTATTGACAGTCTGTGCATGATGTTAATGTGTAAAAACATTGTAGTATGTTGTTTGTGGATGTTATTGGCAGTCTGTGCATGATGTTAATGTGTAAAAACATTGTAGCATGTTGTTTGTGGATGTTATTGACAGTCTGTGCATGATGTTAATGTGTAAAAACATTGTAGCATGTTGTTTGTGGATGTTATTGGCAGTCTGTTCATGATGTTAATGTGTAAAAACATTGTAGTATGTTGTTTGTGGATGTTATTGACAGTCTGTGCATGATGTTAATATGTAAAAACATTGTAGTATGTTGTTTGTGGATGTTATTAGCAATCTGTGCATGATGTTAATGTGTAAAAACATTGAATGTGTTTTACGTGTCTATTACATTTTTGTATTGTAGAATTGTATTTTTGTTGTTGTTATTATTACTATCATTATCATTATGATCATTATCATCATTATTGTCATCAACATCCTTATTGTTACTATCATTGCATTAATATCCTTATCTTTATGATTGTGAGGATAATGATGATTATAATCATTGTTATATTATGATTATCATTGTTATTATCGTAATGATGATGATGGTGTTGATGATGATGATGATGATGATAGTTGTTGTCCTTACAAGTCTTCTTATACTTCTTCTCATAATTATCATTAATATCATCATTACTATTATTATAATTAGAACGGATGTACTTTGTCCATGGTCAGCCACGACCGAGGGCCTACCTATTATAATTATTATTATTACTATTATTATTATTATTATTATTATCATTACTATTATTATTATTATTATTTTCATTCTTGTTATCATCATCATCATCATCATCATCGTCGTCGTCGTCGTTGTCATCATCGTCATAATCGTCATCATCACTCGTTAGCCATGCCGACGATGACGATGATGATGATAATGATTATTAACTCATTGCTTGTATCATTTAATGTATTTCTTCCTTTT
Organism: Monoplex corrugatus; assembly: GCA_030674185.1. Lineage (NCBI taxonomy): Eukaryota > Metazoa > Mollusca > Gastropoda > Littorinimorpha > Ranellidae > Monoplex > Monoplex corrugatus. Next base: position 77,157,115 of record JAPXFY010000018.1, read on the forward strand.
AATTTCCCCATAACGAATTTACCATATGAAAGTTGGGCTGCACCTCCTATAGAAAGCGTTTCGTTGAAGTAGCAGCGCTAGTGAATTCATTTCTCTATTTTCTTAGTCATGTAGCCCTGTATCTCTGTTTAGCTATGGTAGTGGTGGGCTTTGCAACATCATTTTGCCAGAGACAGTTCCATCGTGTTCGTGGGCTCTTGAGCGTATACTGAGTGCGTGTGCGTGTGCGTGTGCGTGTGCGAGTGGACACTGGAACTGGGTGTATCGTCTCATTTGAAAGACAAACAAAAAAAAAATCTTATGGAGAGGGGGCAGGGAAGGGCGAGGGGGGACGTTGTTGGAGAGAGAAAATCCCTGGCTGATCCCTGATTAGAAAGCAGGAACTTAGCGTCCCTAGGAGATGTATGGCACACTAAGTCCAGCCGCTCCACTTGCATTGTTTTCTAAAAGCGATAATGTTATACGGTTGTGAGGCGTGGACAGTCAACAAGCAAAGCCAGAACAAGATTGAGGCAGCCGAGATGTGTTTCTAAGGAGAAAGTTGAGAGTTCCATGGACAGCAAAGAAAACAAACGAGACGGTCTTGATGGAGGCAGACACAAGATCATTCATAAGGAAGATTAGGAAAAGACAGGCAACATTCATAGGCTATTTCATGAGGAAAGGGGAATTGGGGCTCCTGGTCACATCAGGAAAGCTGGAGGGAAAGAGAGCAGTAGACCCAGGGAGAAAATATTGGACGGACTTGCAGAGTGGCTGAAGACAGAGACGGTGGAAGAGGTGCTTACGGCAAGGGATAGAAACAGATGGAAGGCCATGATCGCCAACGCCATGTGGCAAGACACTTGATGATGATGATAATGAAAAAAAAACAACACCCAGTCAACTGCTCTTTCTGCTCATGACCATGCCAGATCAACGCTTACATTCGTTGTCATGACCATGCCAGATCAACGCTTACATTCGTTGTCATGACCATGCCAGATCAACGCTTACATTCGTTGTCATGACCATGCCAGATCAACGCTTACATTCGTTGTCATGACCATGCCAGATCAACGCTTACATTCGTTGTCATGACCATGCCAGATCAACGCTTACATTCGTTGTCATGACCATGCCAGATCAACGCTTACATTCGTTGTCATGACCATGCCAGATCAACGCTTACATTCGTTGTCATGAGAATCCAAATCAACATTGTCATGAAATTTCAGTGTCAGTTTTTTTCTCTCAAGATGACGTCTCTTTGCTGGGAATGAATTCCATAGGCATTAACGTCACTGGTGCCATGTGATTGGAGAAGATTCAAAATAATCATGTCACAAGCCCTAAACATCATCATCATCAAGTGCCATGCCGCTTGGCGTTGGCGATCATCGCCCTCCATATGTATCTGTTCCTTTGCTGCCGCAAACACATCTTCCACCCTCTCTGTCCTCAGCCACTATGCAAGTCCGTCCAATATTTCCTCCCTGGGTCTACCTGGTGCTGTCTTTCCATCCACCTTTCCTGTTGTGACCAAATGCTCTAATTTCCCTTTCCTCATAAAATGGCCTATAAATGTTGCCTGTCTTTTCCTAATCTTCCTAATGAATGATCTAAGCCTTAAACCTGCACGTAAAGCCATGAGATGGCCAGGTCCTTAGGTCCTACCTAGCAGATGGGTTTTGCATGTTATGCTAGTGATTGTATCAGTTTGTCAGTGGAATAAAACAAAAAAGAATGGGTGGCGGATGGATGTGAGGGGGTGGGGGTGGGGGTGGGGGCTTTCCGAATGAAAATACACGCAGCCACAGAGTATATTCGTTAAGCTGAAATAGTCCATTTGGGAGGTCAGACTGTAACATGACGAGAATACAATGTTACGCTGTTCTTCTTTAGTCCTCTGTTCCAGTGAAAATGCAAAACATCTTTAATCATTTCCTGCTCCGTTCAGTTGAATTCGTATTGTTCAAAGCCCAGCCGATAACTAGAGCCATACCAAGACTAACACCACGTTAAAAACAACACCAAAGTTTAACTGAAAAGACAGTAGTTAAAAACCACGCTCACGATTATCATTTCAGGTCTAAAATGCATGTAAAAATCGTTCCCATACGTATAATCATATCAGATGAAATGTATTGATCTCTTGTAAACAGTTTGAAAATTACATACAGAGGAACATCTCTGAAGGTGTTCTTTAAGGAGTCATGTGCTCATGTGTCACATCGTGCAAGATCAAGCATTCACCCGTGGGCTCTTTCAGTATGAATAGTATTTCCACCTTCTGGAAATTCTGTGCTAGTAATTTCCATTTTTTTGTCACTGTTTGTTTCTTTCTTCCTCCTTTGCTTTCTGTCATTTCTTCCTATCAATTTTCTGACTCGCTGGTCCATTCACCTGTACGTCTTCGATAAACTCTTACGTACTTTCTCTTAGGATTAATAATTGGGTACATGTACATGCACTTTTGGCTCTAGAGAAATGAGATATGTGGAAGCAATTTTAGGCAATTTATGCCCGTTTATACAGATATATATATATATATATATATATATATATATATATATATATATATATTCAGTGTCCTTAGTTATGTCTAAATTTGCATTCAGGTGTGTTGATTACACCCCCTGTGCGATAAAGTGGACGGAGTGGTCAACACCAAGGGCATGTCGTTAGATTATGTAACACGAATGCATGGTTATATGTACCTACTTTTCTTTTCCTTTTCTCCCCCTGTTGAAATGAATTGAATTGTACGTTTTAAACGGTTATACCCTTGATATGGCTGTACACAGACGGTTGGATTTAAAACAAACCATGAGAAATAACAGAATGTGTGACCCGTGTGTAAACCTACATAACACCATGAGTGTAAACCAGTAAACCTGCCATTTGTTTCAACATTGCAAAATAATGCAAAACTCCTGTTTATTTCATCAGTAAAGCAAAAGTAATGCACAAATCCTAGATCTGACCACCCCTCCCCCTTCAATAACAACGAAAACAACTCAAACTGAACGTCCCTGTACGTTAACCAGCACGCCGAAAAACATCAATTCAGTGCGGACAATGTCAACATCCTGGACAGAGAAAATAAGTGGTTCCAGCGAGGAGTCAAGGAGGCCATCTACATCGCAGCCACCAACCCCCCGCTCAACAGGGACCGGGGCCGTTACACCCTGCCCCCGGTGTACCATTCTCTGATTCGATCTCGTGAACTGGGTTCATCCCATGTTCGCGAGATCTGAGTAGAGATTCACGCAGACAGCATTAGAGCGCTGACGAAGATGGCGAGAACGCCATCGAAAGCTACGGAACTGTGAGTAGCGATTTTTACACTGTTGGGAGACCTTGTTCTTCAAAATTGGTAGCATTATATAAATATAATAATAATAATTACAATATCAGCCGTACGTTATCTATTTTTCTTCACTCGTTTAATACATGTAACAAGCGACTATACAAAAGTTGGCCTTTTGTCAACGAGAATGCAAAACTATGTACATGTATGTTATACACTGTGAATACTGATACAACACCAAAACATTCCCGAAAACGCCATATACCAACAGGTGCAGACAGACAGAGACAGACTGATAGACTGAGAGACAGGCAACCCGTAACAGTTGAGACCTATTAACCTGTGTGTGCACAGATGCATGGAAACACACATACACAAACGCGCGCGAGCACACACACACACACACACACACACACACACACACACACACACACACACACACACACACACACACACACACAGAGATACATACGCACGCACACACGCGCTCACCTACAATAAGAATGAGAGAGAGAGAGAGAGAGAGAGAGAGAGAGAGAGAGAGACAGACAGACAGACAGACAGACAGAGACGGAGACAGAGACAGAGTGACAAACAGACAGAGACAGACAAACAGAGACAGAGATACAGACAAACAGACAGAGAGAAAGGAGGGACGGAGAGGAAGTGCTACTGACTATTTCAAATATATTTTATTGTTTTCATTTATTTACATGTTCATTATAATAGAATCAGTCCTAAGTTGTTGTTTTTTGTTGATAATAAGCAAACATTTCAGTAACCTGTGATCATTCTGTGCAATTCTAGATGTAGTATGTATTCGAATATAGTTGAACCTGAAATTCGGCATGGCAGCCAATTTATTTCTTAGACGTAAAAGATTCTTAAAAGCAGCCTACTCATATGTTGAAGAAGCAGACATCGTGGAAAAGACTTTTTAAGTAAAGTTTTATGACTTCCTACTTAACGTTTTTGCTCCACACTATTCACCAGCTTTTGCATTACCAGCCTTGGCAGAAAAAAACAAGAACTTAACCCTTTGACTCCCTCAATCACCCTTGCATTCAGCTTCCAACAGTAGACAGGATACAGGATGATGGAGTGAAAGGGCTAACTTTTTGAATCTGATAAAATATATGTAACAAATAGTAATATTTTGGAACTGGCTGGTGCGCGTTGTGTGGCTATGTCCCGGAGCTTGTCATCTCCCCACCTTGCCATTCGGTTTGTGTAAACAAGGTGACTGTTGACTGGGTCCGAATGAGTCATGCAACGCACGGACAGCTCCGTTTGCTTCATGAAATGACTGCCGACTGGCGTCGGGAGCTTGGGAGTGACTGGAGAGTGGTGAGGCATTGATGGTCTGTGTCTCATCCGCACCCTCGTGGAGTTTCTTATTAACTTAAGTGACAAATAACAGTATGTTAAGAGCAATGGATATTAGTGATTGTAACAGAAGTGGGTTTTGTGAAGAAAAAGGGCAGAAAGACAAGAAACAAGAAACAAAGGACAGAAGAAAACAAGACAAAGGACAGAAACAAGAACAAGAACAAAGGACAGAAAGACAAGAAACAAGAAAAAAGGACAGAAAGACAAGAAACAAGAAAAAGGACAGAAAGACAAGAAACAAGAAAAAAGGACAGAAGGACAAGAAACAAGAAAAAAGGACAGAAGGACAAGAAACAAGAAAAAGGACAGAAGACAAGAAGACAGAAAAAGGAAGAAAACAAGAAAGAAAAAAGGACAGAAAGACAAGAAACAAGAAGAAAAGGAACAAAAGGACAGAGAACAAGAACAAAAAAAGGACAGAAAGACAAGAAACAAGAAAAAAGGACAGAAAGACAAGAAACAAAGGACAGAAAGACAAGAAACAAGAAAAAAGGACAGAAAGACAAGAAACAAGAAAAAAGGACAGAAAGACAAGAAACAAAGGACAGAAAGACAAGAAACAAGAAAAAAGGACAGAAAGACAAGAAACAAGAAAAAAGGACAGAAAGACAAGAAACAAGAAAAAAGGACAGAAAGACAAGAATCAAGAAAAAAGGACAGAAAGACAAGGAACAAGAAAAAGGACAGAAAGACAAGAAACAAAGGACAGAAAGACAAGAATCAAGAAAAAAGGACAGAAAGACAAGAATCAAGAAAAAAGGACAGAAAGACAAGAATCAAGAAAAAAGGACAGAAAGACAAGGAATCAAGAAAAAAGGACAGAAAGACAAGAATCAAGAAAAAAGGACAGAAAGACAAGAACAAGATAAAAATGACAGAAAGAAGAACAAGAAAAAAGGACAGAAGACAAGAATCAAGAAAAAAGGACAGAAAGACAAGAATCAAGAAAAAAGGACAGAAAGACAAGAATCAAGGAAAAAAGGACAGAAAGACAAAAATCAAGGAAAAAAAGACAGAAAGACAAGAATCAAGAAAAAAGGACAGAAGGACAAGAAACAAGAAAAAAGGACAGAAAGACAAGAAAAAAGGACAGAAAGACAAGAATCAAGAAAAAAGGACAGAGGGACAAGAATCAAGAAAAAAAGGACAGAAGGACAAGAAACAAGAAAAAAGGACAGAAAGACAAGAAAAAAGGACAGAAGGACAAGAAACAAGAAAAAAGGACAGAAAGACAAGAAAAAAGGACAGAAGGACAAGAACAAGAAAAAAATGACAGAAAGACAAGAATCAAGAAAAAAGGACAGAAAGACAAGAAAAAAGGACAGAAGGACAAGAAACAAGAAAAAAAGGACAAAAGACAAGAAAAAAGGACAGAAGGACAAGAAACAAGGAAAAAAGGACAGAAAGACAAGAAAAAAGGACAAAGACAAGGAACAAGAAAAAAGACAGAAAGGACAAGAAACAAGAAAAAAAGACAGAAAGACAAGAACAAGAAAAAAGGACAGAAAGACAAGAAACAGAAAAGACAGAAAAGACAAGGAACAAGAACAAAGGACAGAAAGACAAGAAACAAAGGATAAAAAGACAAGGAACAAGAACAAAGGACAGAAAGACAATGAACAAGAACAAAGGACAGAAAGACAAGAAACAAAGGACAGAAAGACAAGGAACAAGAACAAAGGACAGAAAGACAAGGAACAAGAAAAAAGGACAGAAAGACAAGAAACAACAACAACAACAACAACAAAAAAGACGCAAAGAAGCATGATCTATACTACTGACAATATTCCCTGTCTTTCTGGAAAGAACTGAAATGATCAGTAAAAGAAAAAGGTGGAAATAGTATCGGATTGGTGTCAAGGCGACAAAC
>JAPXFY010000018.1:77168665-77171165 GCA_030674185.1 Monoplex corrugatus
ATCTTGGTCGTCATTGTTGGATTCGGCACTTGAAATCTTCCACATATTCAATCTTCTACTCACAGACGCGCATACCTTCTCTATCCATAAGAATGTTAAAAAAGTGTCTTTTTTTTGAAAAAAAAAGGTTTAGAAGAGAGAGAGAGAGAGAGAGAGAGAGAGAGAGAGAGAGAGAGAGAGAGAGAGAGAGAGAGAGAGAACATTCGATTCCATTAGTATCATGGCATTCATGTTTGGTGTATCGTTGACTGAGAACCATGGAGATGTGCACCTATCTTCATTGCGAAGCGTTGCATCATCACGGTCCGTGACTATGAAGCTGCGAAGGGGTGATGGGATAGAAGCTCACGTGGTCAGTTTCCTCCAATCACATGGCAGACAGTATCACAGGCAATCTATAGTAATGGCTTAACATCACCTAGCCAATAGTAAATGGCTTAACATCACCCAGCCAATAGTAAATGGCTTAACATCACCCAGCCAATAGTAAATGGCTTACCATCATCACCCAGCCAATAGTAAATGGCTTACCATCATCACCCAGCCAATAGTAAATGGCTTACCATCATCACCTAGCCAATAGTAAATGGCTTAACATCACCCAACCTAAAATAAAGGCTTAACATCAGCCAATCACATCACGGCACTGAGACAAAATCGCCAATGAGTGTGAACGATCCTAAACGAAGTCACTCAGCACAAATAACACACAGCAAATAAATAGCTGAGAAAAATGTAACGTTTCACATGGTTGGCTGATTTCGTACAAAGCCACTCTGACTATCATTCATCTGATAGTAGAATTTTCATTCCAATGCAGACTTAGATCGTGCGTGATCACGGTTTCACATTTACGGAACTGTTGTAGGTACGTTGGCACATGGATTTGACTGTGTTGACCATAAAGTCCCTATAACATGCTGATAACCTTGAGGTCAAGCTGGCACCCCCACCCCCCAAATAAGTATATGTATATGTTAGCAATCACACTTACAGACACAATGACCAGGTGAGCCAACGTCGCCTTGTTAAAAGCCGAGAGACAGAGAGAGAGGAAAGAGAGAGAGAGAGAGAGAAGAGAAAAGAAGAGAGAGAGAGAGAGAGAGAGAGAGAGAGAGAGAGAGAGAGAGAGAACAGAAGGTGTAACAATATACACACATGATAATAGTGATATATATCGATATAAGCTTGTGTATACAAACATTAAAAATGAAATGGGTTTATCTACTGCAAGACTGGTTGGTGGCGATTGGCAATGCCAATTTCACGATTAGTATGCATTTTTCTATAACAAAATGGTGCAGACAAATAAACAGAATCAGAATTAAACAGTTTAAATGGTGTTTTAGACAGATAATGTACAGATATGCCTCCAATCAAAAACCAGTATAGTTAAAAAAAAAACACAATAATCATTATGCCATACCTAAACCAAAGTACTGTTATCCTTTTCACTGAAACAACTCTCAGCACATCGTAGTTTCTCATTAGTTACTAAATCCTTTAATTAAAAACAAAAAATTCAAAATTCACCAATCATAAGCGTAGAGAATGGACCACGTGATATGACGTCACATCAAAAACCGCCATAACCCGCTTCCGGGAGATCAAACTCGTCATTGAAGCAGGTTCTGTAAACTGCAAAAGATATCTTAAACGTTGAAAGGGGAGAAAACCCCACGGGCACAATTTTTCCAACTTGTATCTCCGTTCACTGTGAGATCAGCTAACGCTGAGAGAAACAGAAAAGTGTTCCAGTGTAAGTGTAAGTGTAAGTGTAAGTGGCCTGCTCCAAGCAGTTTGCTTCAGTGATGGCTCTGCATGGTATAGACCGACACATAAAAGCCTTAGCAGGCTGGAAAAATGATCATGCCCAGTAGACGCACTAAGAAACCGATCCTCCTGTCCAAACACACCAACAGCCAGAGTGAACAGGCTGACCAAAAGAAAAAAAAAAAGGGTGGGGGGTGTTGGGTATGGATACCCAGATGTTCCACACTATACTGCAAAAGGGAAAAAAAAGAGTCGAGAAGAGACGGAGACCAATCGTGAGGATATCATCTGTGATCTCTCTCCAATAGAAATCATCTGTGATCTCTCTCCAATAGAAATCATCTGTGATCTCTTTAACAGAATTTATCTGTGATCCCTAGTGAGGAAACCATTTATGATCTCTCCAACGATCCACTTATCCATCCCTGGATCAACGAACAGAAGATGGTGACTGGTGATGGTGAAGATGACATTCCACAAAGATGGAGCAGAGAGAGGCCAGGGCTTCACTTTAAGAAGAAGACGACAAAACAGAGAGGGAGGGAGGGGAGAAAGAGAAGTGCAGAGGCTGTGGGGTAGGGGTAGGCAGAGCGGTTTTGGTCATGCACGTGTTCTGTTGGTGTGGGTGGCTGATAGTCCATGGCGGTGGCAGCTGACGTGATGGTAGTGGTGGTGGTGGTAGTGGTGGTGCTTGGTGTTTTGGGGAGGAGCAATGTTGCATAGTAGA
>JAPXFY010000018.1:77173665-77186165 GCA_030674185.1 Monoplex corrugatus
TCCATCCATCCATCCATCCATCCATCCATCAATCAATCAATCATCATCATCATCACTGTCATCGTCATAGCCGTCGTCCTCATTATTAACACTAAAACGAATTTGATTCCAACACACAGCCATCAGTGAAAGAAGTGGGTGTTCAAATATGCAGTGAGTTTTCAAAATGATCACAACCGATATTGTACATACGTATCATTTGATCATGACACAAAACATGTTTAACAAACACGGCAAGAGGCTCTTGACGCAGGCTGTGAGATATGTCAGTGACATTAACCCTTTGACTCCCGCATCTCGTCCATCAGCATCCTACATTGTCAATCATGCTAGCAAAGCGAAAACTTAACCCTATGACTCCCTAACCCTATCCACCAGCTTCCTGTAAGAAAGATGGTGGATATGGTGGGGGAGTGAAAGGGTTAAGTTTTTGCAGTTGGTGGATAGGGTGCGGGAGTCAAAGGGTTAAGTTATCAGTGAACGTTTTGACAGGCCAGGCTGGCTAGCTCAGTCGAAAGAGCCGAATATTCAGTTTCTGATGTTTGAAGTTACTGTTATTTTTGTTTAAAGTCCAGCCGACTTGATACAGCCATATCAGTGCTATAACCTGTTTCAAAACATAGACAAAACTCCAACAAGAGAAAAAAAAAGAGAAAAGAAAATTAAGTACACATACCAATGCATTCGTGCACATAATCTAAGGAGATGCCTCTGATGTTGACTACTCTGTCCAATTTATCGCGCAGGGGATTTAAAAAATACTTTAATACAAATTTTAACATAACTAAGGATACTAAAAGATATATAAAATAACAGGCCCAAATTACATAAAATTGCTTCCGCATATCTCATTTCCCTAGAGCCAAAAATGCACTTAATACATGTACCCATAGATAAACCCCAAGAGAAAGTACGTAAGGTTTTATCGAACACACATAGGTGTATTGACCAGCAAGGCAGAAAATGATAGGAAGAAAGACAGAAAGCAAAGCATCAAGGCAGAAAATGATAGGAAGAAAGACAGAAAGCAAAGCATCAAGGCAGAAAATGATAGGAAGAAAGACAGAAAGCAAAGCATCAAGGCAGAAAACGACAGGAAGACAGACAGAAAGCAAAGCATCAAGGCAGAAAACGATAGGAAGAAAGACAGAAAGCAAAGCATCAAGGCACAAAACGATAGGAAGAAAGACAGAAAGCAAAGCATCAAGGCAGAAAACGATAGGAAGAAAGACAGAAAGCAAAGCATCAAGGCACAAAACGATAGGAAGAAAGACAGAAAGCAAAGCATCAAGGCAGAAAACGATAGGAAGAAAGACACAAAGCAAAGCATCAAGGCAGAAAACGACAGGAAGACAGACAGAAAGCAAAGCATCAAGGCAGAAAACGATAGGAAGAAAGACAGAAAGCAAAGCATCAAGGCAGAAAACGATAGGAAGAAAGACAGAAAGCAAAGCATCAAGGCAGAAAACGACAGGAAGAAAGACAGAAAGCAAAGCATCAAGGCACAAAACGACAGGAAGAAAGACAGAAAGCAAAGCATCAAGGCACAAAACGATAGGAAGAAAGACAGAAAGCAAAGCATCAAGGCACAAAACGACAGGAAGAAAGACAGAAAGCAAAGCATCAAGGCACAAAACGATAGGAAGAAAGACAGAAAGCAAAGCATCAAGGCAGAAAACGATAGGAAGAAAGACACAAAGCAAAGCATCAAGGCAGAAAACGACAGGAAGACAGACAGAAAGCAAAGCATCAAGGCAGAAAACGATAGGAAGAAAGACAGAAAGCAAAGCATCAAGGCAGAAACAAAGACAGTGACAGAAAAGAAGAACTTTCTGGGACAGAATTTCCAAAAGGTGGGGACACTATTTATAATGAAAGAGCTCCAGAATCCCCACGGTGGGAAGGGGGGGGGGGGGGGGGCGATGTACAAACAAACAAACAAACAAACAAACAAACAAACAAACAAACAAACAAACAAACAAACAAACTTTAACGAACAAAAACTGAAAAAAAAACGACCTGAAAAGAAAATGAAGTAACATAACCAGTGCATTAGCGTACATAGTCTACGGGTACACTCCTGGCCTTGGCATGTCCGCCCACGTCGTCACCATGGTGTTTACAAAACCAAACCTGGTTACAACTGTGAGCGTAAATAAGTACACATAATAATACATCAAAACTGGCCTAAATTATCTAAAATTGCTTCTATACATCGCATTTTCTTAGAGGCAATACTATAATACATGTACCCAATTATCAATCCCAATAGGAAGTATGTCAGGCTTTTTAGAACACATACAGCTGAATGAAGCAGCAAGGCAGAAATGGAGAGGAAGAGATGAGAGAAAGCAAAGGAGCAAGGCAGAAACAAATGAATGACAGAAAAGAGGAAAATTGCAAACACAGATTTTCCAGAAGGCGGGGATAGTATTTATACTTAAAGAGCCCCCGGCATCCCCACGTTGGAAATGTCTAAATAAAATACATCCTTAAAGATTTTTTCCATACAGACTTGTCTGAATTTGAAACAAATTTTCTAAAAGGAAATTCCAATTCCACAGTCCTTTCTGAGAGTCACGAGAGGAAAATATTTGTCAGGAAAGGATTACAGCAAGCAGAAAAGTCAAAGGAGGTTTGAACTCACGTAGTCCATTGGACTCCATCCTGGAGGCAGTGTTCACAGTGTCCCCAAACAGACAATAGCGGGGCATCTTAAGCCCCACCACTCCAGCCACCACCGAGCCTGCAACGCACAGAAGACAATGAAATAATCACATGTAGGCTACATCCTTCACTGACGAAAACAACAACGACGACAACGATGATGATGATGATGATGATGATGATGATGTCAACGACGATGACGATGAGAGCGGGGATGACGACGACGATGACGACAATGACAACGTGACGGTGACACACCGACGACGACGACGACAACGACCACGAAGACGAAGACGAAGACGAAGACGAAGAAGAAGAAGAAGAAGAAGAAGAAGAAGAAGAAGAAGAAGAAGAAGAATTGCGAGAAGAAGAAGAAGAAGAAGAATTGCGAAGAAGAAGAATTGCGAAGAAAGAAGAAGAATTGCGAAGAAAAAGAATTGCGAAAGAAGAAGAAGAAGAATTGCGAAGAAGAATTGCGAAGAAGAAGAATTGCGAAGAAGAAGGAAGAAGAAGAATTGCGAAGAAGAAGAAGAAGAATGCGAAGAAGAAGAATTGCGAAGGAAGAAGAAAGAATTGCGAAGAAGAAGAATTGCGAAGAAGAAGAATTGCGAAGAAGAAGAAAATGCGAAGAAGAATCAAAAGAATTGCGAAGAAGAAGAATTGCGAAGAAGAAGAAGAATTGCGAAGAAGAAAGAAGAATTGCGAAGAAGAAGAATTGCGAAAAGAAGAAGAAGAATTGCGAAGAAGAAGAAGAATTGCGAAGAAGAAAAATGCGAAGAAGAAGAAGAATTGCGAAAGAAAAGAAGAAGAATTGGGAAGAAGAAGAAATTGGAAGAAGAAGAATTGCGAAGAAGAAGAAGAATTGGAAGAAGAAAGAATTGCGAAGAAAGAAGAAGAATGGAAGAATGCGAAGAATTGAAGAAGAAGAAAGAATTGCGAAGAAGAAGAATTGCGAAGAAGAAGAATTGCGAAGAAGAAGAATTGCGAAGAAGAAGAATTGAGAAGAAGAAGAATTGCGAAGAAAGAAGAAGATGCGAAGAAGAAGAAGAAAGAATTGCGAGAAGAAGAAGAAGGAAGAATTGACGAAGAAGAATAAGGAATTGCGAAGAAGAAGAATTGCGAAGAAGAAAGAAATTGCGAAGAAGAAGAATTGCGAAGAAGAAGAATTGCGAAAGAAGAAGAATTGGAAGAAGAATTGCGAAAGAAGAATTGCAAGAAGAAAGAAGAAAAGAAAAGAATTGCGAAGAAGAAGAAGAATTGCAAGAAGGAAGAAGAATTGCGAAGAAGAAGAAGAATTGCGAAGAATTGCGAAGAAGAAGAATTGCGAAGAAGAAGAATTGCGAAGAAGAAGAATTGCGAAGAAGAAGAAGAATTGTGAAGAAGAATTGCGAAGAAGAAGAGAATTGCGAAGAAGAAGAAGAAGAATTGCGAAGAAGAAAATTGCGAAGAAGAAGAAGAATTGCGAAGAAGAATTGCGAAGAAGAAGAATTGCGAAGAAGAAGAATTGAAGAAAGAAGAAGAATTGCGAAGAAGAAGAATTGCGAAGAAGAAGAATTGCGAAGAAGAAGAAGAATTGTGAAGAAGGAAATTGCGAAGAAGAAGAAGAATTGCGAAGAAAAGAAGAAGAATTGCGAAGAAGAAGAAGAATTGCGAAGAAGAAGAAGAATTGCGAAGAAGAATTGCGAAGAAGAAGAATTGCGAAGAAGAAGAAGAATTGCGAAAGAAGAAAGAAGAATTGCGAAGAAGAAGAATTGCGAAGAAAAGGGAAGAAATTGCGAAGAAGAAGAAGAAAAGTTGTGAAGAAGAAGAATTGCGAAAGAAGAAGAAGAAGAATTGCGAAGAAGAATGCGAAAGAAGAAGAATTGGAAGAAGAAGAAGAATTGCGAAGAAGAAGAAGAATTGCGAAGAAGAAGAATGCGAGAAGAATGGAAGAAGAAGAAGAATTGCGAAGAAGAAGAATTGCGAAGAAGAAGAAAAATTGCGAGAAGAAGAAGAAGAAGAATTGCGAAGAAGAAGAAGAATTGAGAAGAAGGAAGAATGGAAGAAGAAGAAGAATTGCGAAGAAGAGAATTGCGAAGAAGAAGAATTGCGAAGAAGAAGAATTGCGAAAGAAGAAGAATGAAGAAGAAAGAAGAAAAGAAGAAAAAAAGAAAAAGAAGAAAGAGAAGAAGAAGAAGAAGAAAAGAAGAAGAAGAAAGGAAAAAAGAAGAAAAAGAAGAAGAAGAAGAAGAAGAAGAAAGAAGAAGAAAGAAGAAGAAGAAGAAGAAGAAAGAAAAGAAGAAGAAAGAAAAGAAGAAGGAAAAAAGAAAAGAAGAAGAAGAAAAGAGAGAAAAAGAAGAAAAGAAGAAGAAGGAAGAGAAAAGAAAAGAAAAGAAGAAAAAGAAGAAAAGAGAAGAAGAAGAAAAGAAGAGAAGAAGAAGAAGAAAGAAAGAAGAAGAAGAAAAGAAGAAAAGGAAGAAGAAGAAGAAATGAAGAAGAAGAAGAAAGAGAAGAGAAGAAGAAGAAAGAAAGAAGAAAGGAGAAGAAGAAGAGAGGAGGAGAGAAGAAAAGAAGAAAGAAAAGGAAAAAAAAGAAAATGAAAGAAGAAAGAAAAGAAAGAGGGAGAAAAGAAAGAGGAAAAGAGAGAAGAGAAAAAGAGAAAAAAAAAGAGAAGAAAAGAAAGGAAAGAAAAGAAAAAGAAGAAGAAGGAAAAAGAAAGAAGAAAAAAGAAGAAAAGAAGGAAGAAGAAGAAGAAGAAAAAGAAGAAGAAGAAGAAGAGAAGAAGAAGAAGAAGAAGAAGAAGAAAATTGCGAAGGAAGAATTGCGAAGAAGAAGAAGAAGAAGAATGGAAGAAGAATTGCGAAGAAAAAAAAAAAAAAAAAAAAAAAAAAAAAAAAAAAAAAAAAAAAAAAAAAAAAAAAAAAAAAAAAAAAAAAAAAAAAAAAAAAAAAAAAAAAAAAAAAAAAAAAAAAAAAAAAAAAAAAAAAAAAAAAAAAAAAAAAAAAAAAAAAAAAAAAAAAAAAAAAAAAAAAAAAAAAGGGGGGGGGGGGGGGGGGGGGGGGGGGGGGGGGGGGGGGGGGGGGGGGGGGGGGGGGGGGGGGGGGGGGGGGGGGGGGGGGGGGGGGGGGGGGGGGGGGGGGGAGAAGAAGAAGAAGAGAAGAGAAGAAGAAGAATTGCGAAGAAGAATTGCGAAGAAGAGAAGAAGAAGAAGAAGAGAGAAGAAGAAGAAGAAGAAGAAGAAGAAGAGAAGAAGAAGGGGGGGGGGGGGGGGGGGGGGGGGGGGGGGGGGGGGGGGGGGGGGGGGGGGGGGGGGGGGGGGGGGGGGGGGGGGGGGGGGGGGGGAAAAAAAAAAAAAAAAAAAAAAAAAAAAAAAAAAAAAAAAAAAAAAAAAAAAAAAAAAAAAAAAAAAAAAAAAAAAAAAAAAAAAAAAAAAAAAAAAAAAAAAAAAAAAAAAAAAAAAAAAAAAAAAAAAAAAAAAAAAAAAAAAAAAAAAAAAAAAGAAGAAGAGAAGAAGAAGAAGAAGAAGAAGAAGAAAGAAGAAGAAGAAGAAGAAGAAGAAGAAGAAGAAGAGAAGAAGAAGAAGAAGAAGAAGAAGAAGAAGAAGAAGAAGAAGAAGAAGAGAAAGAAGAAGAAGAAGAGAAGAAGAAGAAGAAAAGAAGAAGAGAAGAAGAAGAAGAGAAGAAGAAGAAGAAGAAGAGAAGAAGAAGAAGAGAGAAGAAGAAGAAGAAGAAGAAGAAGGAAGAAGAAGAAGAAGAAGAGAAGAAGAAGAAGAAGAAGAAGAAGAATTGCGAAGAAGAAGAAGAAGAAGAAGAAGAAGAAGAAGAAGATGATAACAATAAGATGTTGATGATGATGATGCTGATGCTGATGATGACGATGACGACAACGACGATGATGACAATGACGACAGCGACGACGACAACGACAACGACGAACAAGGACGAAAGACAAAGACGATGACGATTACCTGTATGCAGCCCTATCCGCAGTTTGAGCTGTTCGTCAGGACGGTGCCTGATCTTGAAAGACTTCACCCCGTTCAGGAGGGCCAGGGACATGCCAGCGATCTCCCGCACGTGACGTTTACCGTTCTTCACAGGAAGACCTGACACCACCATGTAGGCGTCCCCTATGGTTTCCACCTGCCCACAAGATGGTATGTATATATGTATGTATGTATGTATGTATGTATGTATGTATGTATGTATGTATGTATGTATGTATGTATGTATGTATGATGTGTGTGTGTATGTGTGTATGTATGTATGTATGTATGTCTATATGTATTATTATTATTATTATGAACATTTAGTACGCCTAATCAAATTAATGCCCTAGGCGTTAACAATGGCAAAACATATAACCGAAATCACAAGCACACACACACACGCCCACAAACACACACACGCACACACACACACACACACACACACACACACACACACACACACACACACACACACACCACACACGCACACGCACACACACACTCACACACACACACACACACAGCACGACATGCAAATACAATGACACATTGACACTAAGACATTATAAAGCCAACATTACGTTACATGGGGGGAGGGGGGCAGAAATTACCAGTTATTTGGGAAACAGATGAGTTTTGAGGGAGCGTTTGAATGTGGACAGAGAGGGTGAGTATCTGAGTGAGCGAGGTAGCTGATTCCAGATAGTTGGAGCTTGATAGGAAAAAGAACGCTGCCCAAACCTTTTAGTGCGGACTATGGGGATACTATAGAGACGGGTGTCGGATGAGTATGTGTGTATGTGTGTGTGTGTGTATGTATGTATGCATGTATGTATGTATATATGTGTATGTATGTATGTATGTATACATGTATGTATGTATGTCTCTATGTATGTGTGTATGTGTGTATGTATGTGTGTGTGTATGTATGTATGTATGTCTATATGTATGTGTGTATGTATGTGTGCATGTATGTGTGTGTATGTATGTATGCATGTATGTATGTATATATGTGTGTATGTATGTATGTATGTATGTGTTCGTTCGTTCCTTGATTTAACGTCTTTTCACTATAAGTGATATTAGACGGGTAAAAATGGCATGGAGGATGATTTTTGGGGGGGGGGGGGGGGGGGGGACAGAGGGGAACAGAGTAAGAGACGGAAAAAAAATTAAAAGGAATCGGCAATTTTTTAGAAAAGGGATATGGATGAACAGAGAAATGAAACTAGAACAACGCTAACATTAAATGTAAAAGAAAACATCGTCATAAAAAACAAAACAAAACAAAATAAAATAATAATAATTAAAATAATAACCTTAAAGTAACGCATTAACAGGACTGTGAACCAATGATTCTGAAATTTTAACTAACAGAACTTGATCTGATATTACTTCTTTAAAATGCTTTTCAAGATAGTTTCCTTGTGTAAACATCTTTGGTAAGAAATAACGAAGCTTTCTGCAGTAAAACAAACAGTGATACAATGTGAATTGTTCACCGCAAATACATAAAACTTTTTTACAATATTTAGTTTTCAAAGCGTTCATTTGAATACGAAAATATGTGGTAACAATTGATCTCAAATGATATAACGAAGAATACTGCATTTTTTTTTATAGATATTTTGAACAGAAAGTTTGATTCTTTTTTGGGACACAAATTTTTCATTTAAATGTTCATGAAATCGAATCCATGATGCTAATTCTAGCGAGTTGTAAGCTTCTTTTACCGAGGTGCTAACATGTAATTCTATGGAATTTTCAGAATTGAGTGCACCGGATTTAGCTGCTCTGTCAACTACGTTGTTGCCGTGAAGACCAACGTGAGAAGGCACCCAGCATAAACTGATTTCTGAGCCATTTATCTTTAAACAGTGTATTAGATGATTTGCCTCAGTTATTAAATCAGGTCTTATGTCTGTATCAAAAGACTGTAAGGCATATAATACACATTTTCAATCAACAAAGAGAACTACTTTGAAAGACACAGGCCGAAGGCTTATTAAATAATGTAACGCTTGAACAACAGCGACCAGTTCTGCTGTATATATAGATACATTTGCCCCAATGAAAAAAGACTTTTTAATGTTAAATTTTGGAACATAAAACGCTGCTCCAGCGCTCTGATTTGCTAAGACTGACCCATCGGTAAAAATGTGGAGGTGGGTACGGTACTTTTCATCGATGTGTTCACAAGCTGTGGATAGTGTAATGTTGACATTATCATCTTTTTTAACGTCTGCATAATCGAGATCAAATGTGGCCTTTAGCATTTCCCACGTAGGGATAGCGTTAACGTTGGTTTCTCGGCTATTTCATCCATAGTTATGTTGGATTGTTTGATCAGGTCGGATATGTAAGTTGCGGTTGTAATTTGTGATGAAATGTTTTTTGCTCGTTTTGGAAAGTCAATATCAGATCTGATTTTAATTTCTTTGCTCACAAAATTATTCGCTTGTGAAGTAGTTCTAATTGCAAACTTTGCTGTAGCTAGCTCACGATGGTTGTTTAGAGGTAGAATTCCAGCAGCTTTGTACGTTACCAGAGTAGAAGCATGAGTTGGTACACCTAGTGCAATTTTAAGACTTTTGCAGTCCAAGTTCTGAATCTTTTTTAGTAAATATTTAGGTGCATTGAAAAAAACTTCTTGCGCGTAGGATAATTTAGACCTGACCAGCGCTGTTGACAGATGAATCAGTATATTTGTATCCATTCCCCAGGGTAATTTGGTTATTATCTTTAGAAAATTTAAGGTTTTTCGTGCTTTTGTTAAAATATAATCAAAATGGACATTTCAGCTTAATTTCGACGTGATGTAAACTCCCAGAAATTTTACGATCTGTTTGTAATTTAACACTTCACCAAGCAGTTTGAAAGTAGGTAAGTTATTTGAGTTACCACCAGGATCAAACAGCATCATGCTAGTTTTTTCTGCCGACAATGACAGACCATTTTCTAACATATAGTTTCCAAGTTATCAAGATCAATTTGAAACAATTTCCTGATGTAATTCCGTGTTCTCTGTGGAGTTGTCTTTTTTAAAGTGATATTCATCCAAGTACATATATCATCAGCATACTGTACTAAAACAACACGATTTGAAAGAGCTTTAGGAAGATCCTGTATAAGGATATTAAACAAAATAGGTGCTATCACTGAACCTTGTGGAATCCCTATGTCGAGGCATCGTGAAGTAGAATAACTAGCTCCCACTCTAGCCCGTATTGTTCTATTAGCTAAAAAAGATTTAATGTAATTGTACATATTGCCAGATAAACCAACAATTTTAGCTTGAACAATAGACGTTTATGCCAAACTTGATCGTAAACTTTTTTTACATCAAAGAAAGTAGCTAAAACACTTTTTCTGCGGGCAAACTGTTGTTTGATCTGAGTTGTAAGTTTAACCAGGTGTTCAACTGCGGATCTCCCTTTTCTAAAACCCGCCTGGTTTACCGGAATAACGTTATTTTTATCACAGTAGTGTAAAAGTCTGTTTAAGATCAATCTTTCCATTAGTTTGCTCGTGTGGGACGTCAAAGCAATGGGTCTGTAACTGTTTTTATCAGTTTTCGATTTTCCTGCTTTTAATATCGGTATAACTATAGACTTTTGCCAGATTTGTGGTACAGTTCCACTAACCCAGCATTTCTGCAGAATTTTGTGTAGGAAAATAAGATAGTTTTCAGGGAGATGTTTAATCATTTCAGTCGAAACTGCATCAACACCTACCGAACTCGTTTTGTTGTGTAGAAACAGTATTGTGTTTTTTAGCTCTTCTAAGGTGATTGGAGAATTAAACCAGAGATCATTCTGAGGTATTGGATCAGTGTAGATTGGGTTGTTATCTTTCATTTCTCTGTGATGTTTGCAGTCTGGAGATAAACCTTCAACTTTACTGTTTTTAGCAAATAATTCCACAAACGTTTCTGCTTTGTCCATGTCTGAAGGAAATGTGCTACATGTTTCTATTATTATCGGACACCTTTGTAGGTTGGTTCTATTCTTCATTTGATTCATTTTCGTCCAGACTTTATGGAAATCTTTGAAATCTGAAATTTGTTTTGTGCAGAATGATGCCCAATAATCTTTCTTTGCTTCAGCGATGATTTTGTTACATTGGATGTTAGCTTTTTTCATTTCCACATGATCTTCAGGTTTCCGGCTTTTGATGTAGATTTTGAATTTCTCCCTTTTATATTGAACTGCTTTCTCACATGCCTCTGTCCACCAAACATTACCCAATCGATTATTCGATCTAGAAGTTTTGAGTTTCGAAATTGATACGTCTGCAGCGGCTAGAATTGACTCTTGGAATTTAGAAAACATAATGTCTACATTTTCACTTTCATAATGTCTGTAATCCTGATTAGCAAGAGCAGTTCGAAATAAGGACCAGTCTGCACGCTTGTAATTATATTTTGGAATAATATCAGGAGAGCTGTCTTTCATCCTGATGTTTTTGTCAGTTATGGTTATGATGATAGGTAGATGATCGCTTCCCAAAGTGTCTCTGTGAGTTTCCCAGGTACAGGATGGTGCTAATTCTGGTGATATCAGAGACAAATCGATGGCTGTCGCCCTGTGTTTGGAGACATCAGGGATCCTAGTGACACTACCATCATTTAGAAGGTAAAGCGAACTATCAACGATATTTTCTACCAAACGATTGCTCGTAACAGTAGAACAGTTCTTTTCCCAAAATGGGAGTGGGAATTAAAGTCTCCACCTATTAGCCATTTACCACGCTGCTGATCTTGGATCGTGCGCAGCCATTCTGTGTTGTGGTCATTTGGACCTGTTGGCAGGTACACTGACAAAACGTTGATGTTTAAAGAATTGCTTAATTGGACAGTGGCAGCACAAGCGTGCAAATCGTCGCTTGATTTCAAAACTGGGGAAGTAAGTAAGCAGTATTGTAACTCTGAGTATATATATCGCGGTGGATACCTTCTTCCCGTGATTCCCACATTCATAGACTGGAGGATAATAATAATTGGGGAATTTGGGAAGCTTGGTTGCGACAACATTCATCGACTGCAGAATCAAAACTTCACATCTATTTGATGTCAGGAAATGCTCCAAGTATGCCGAATTGGTGGAAAGGGATCTACAATTCCATTGCAAAAACTTGACTTGGGATTGCTGTCGCATTACTGATACTGGTTTATCTCCAACTTTCTATTGACTGTTATTTATGGACGATAATAATGAATACTTTGATTTTCTGTGTACAGGAGAGATGGACAGAAAGAAAATTACGCAATTACTTAGACTACGAAGTAAAGATAACAAAATTGTAGCAAAACGATGAAAAGAAAATTATATAGTCAACGTATAATTAACTTATTGAGGAGATATTAGATTACAATGAATAACAAATAACCAATAATCAAAATAATAGCATACACGTCTTCAAATGTACAGAGTGTATGGTCTGACTGAGTCTTGATAGTCGGACTAAAACTTGGTTATTGTTTGCTTTCAGCAAAAGAAATGTCAGAGATGACGCAGAAAAAGTCCTGTGACATGAACGTTAGAATTGTATATGTAATACTGTTATATCAAAACATATTATACGGCCACCATGGTACGTAGTTGTCGAAAAGGTGGTACCGTCCTCTGGAGAATCTGGAAGGGTGTAGCTGTGCTGATCTTGATCTTGCTGTTCTTCTTGGAGTCTCCCAAAACAGGTCTCGAATGTGTCTTCCAAGATTTCCTGCAATGATGCTGCTTCCTCTGGTGGTGGGGTGAATGTCATCTTTTAGAAATTGTTGAGTGGTACGAAGGTTCTCATGTGATACTAAAGAAATATTTTTCATATCAACAAGTTCAGCAGATAGTAAAGCGTTGAACAGATTTCG
>JAPXFY010000018.1:77193665-77198665 GCA_030674185.1 Monoplex corrugatus
CAGCTTCCTAGGAAACTGGTGGATAGGATGAGGGAGTCAAAGGGTTAAATTCCTTACGCGTCGTGAGTTCTGGATATCCATCTGCTGCTGCAATTTCTCTTAACCGCTTATCCACTTTTTTGTTTTTTTTTTACTGTTGTCTTTTAATTTTATAACCTGGGTGTCGTTTTTGACGTGGTATTAGTCTAGATATGGCTCTCGTTGTCGGCTGGCTATTAGCAATATGAATCACTATTCAGAATTGCAGAATTCGTCTCGTTTCCGCTCTGACATATTTACTCATAAACACATTCTGATGTCATTTTAGTCAGTTTATACCTTTTCTCACACTGGACTGAGCAGCAGGGAAGTTTCCGTCTTTTTCTCCCAATTTTTGTATCTTTGTGTTTGTTTGTGATCTTACGTTTGACAAAAGCCAGTTGGCCGAAAATTTGCGCTGTCTTGTCTTGTATCAAATACGCGTTCTTATTCCTCTTTAGTGTTTCTTTTTTCTGGTTCCTGTTTGCTTGAACGCGGGCAGTCACACTTTTTTGGATTTAATATGAACCTGAACATGAAAGTACAGGTCGTGTGGCATAATATGAATGTAAGGTTAGATGTTGGTATGAGTTATTCCAGGGGAAATTACCAGCGAAGAAATTCTTATGGATCTGGCTTGTCTCCCCTCAACCATGGAACGGCCTGCGAAATCGACGAAGAGTTACGCATCGCTTTTCAAACCTGTGTTTGACATCAGTTCGTTTTCATTTTTGGTTATATGTTATTTTATCTTAATTTATGGCATGCAGTAACAAGAGACACTGGGCAGACACACACATGCGCGCGTGCACGCACACACACACACACGCACACACGCTTATATTTGATGGACAAAAAACGGTGCACACACACACACACACACACACACACACACACACACACACACACACACACACACACACACACACACGGACACACACACACACACGCACACACACACCAACACACACACAACACACACATGAACACACACACCAACACACACACAACACACATTCTCACACACAAACACAAAGCACACACACACATGCACACACACACACACGCGCGCGCGCGCGCGAGCACGTACACACGCAAACACGTGCGCGCACGCGCACACACACACTACACACATACATTCACGCTTGCGCGCACAAACACACACACACACACACACACACACAAACAAACAAACACACACACACACAAACACACACACACACACAAACACAAACAAACAAACACGCACACAACACACTGATACACACTGACACACGCACACATTCACGCAAACACACATTGCACACACGCATACAAACAGATGCACACACATACGCGCGCACACATACACACACACACGCACGCACCCACAGAGGCACACACTCACGAGTACACGCACAGATACACACACGCACACACACATATACATACATACATACACGCTTGCGCTCACTAACACACACACACACACACACACACACACACACACACACACACACACACCACACACACACAAACACACACACATACACACACACAAACACACACACATACACACACACAAACACACACACACACACACGCACACACACACACGCACGACACACACACACACACACACACACACACACACACACACACACACACACACACACACACATTTCTTTTACCTGCATGGGTGTACTGGCAGCGGAGAGAGCAGTAAAGCCACAGATGTCGGAGAAGTAGATGGTGACGCTTTCAAACGTTTCTGCCACCACTGACTGGCCACGTATCAAACATCCTGCTACAGATCTGTATACACACAACATGCACACACACACACACACACACACACACACACACACACACACACACACACACACACACACACACTATATATATATATATATAGATAGATAGATAGACAAATAGATATCATATCATATATACACGCACATACACACACACCACACACACACACACACACACACACACACACACACACACACCACACAGAGAACACACACACTTTCACACACAGACACACGCACACAAACACACAGTACACAAACACACATATACACACATACCTACACACACACATACACAAACATACACACACATACACACGGACATACACACATACACAAGGAAAATAACTGTTAGTGTAGCTTCAAAAGCGAACAGACAGAACCCCCCCCCCCACACACACACACACATCTCTTCACACACATTCACATTACCCACACACATGTTCCCCAATATCATTCATGTATATTTCACAGGAACTTTGACTGATTCAAATTTAGAAACAACAACAACAAACAAACAAACAAACAAACAACAACAAACAAACAACAAACAAACAAACAAACAAACAAAACCAAAATCACACATTACCAAACAAACTCAATTTCAATGTCTTTTCCATGCTATTTTGTTTAAGAAATGCTTAGTTTAAATGTAGAACAAGAACGTTGCAACAGTAGCAGTAGCAGTAGTAGTTGCAGCAGCAGCAGTAGCAGCAGCAGCAGTAGTAACAGTAGCAACAGTAGTAGTAGTAGTAGTAGTAGTAGCAGCAGCAGTATAAATAACAGTAGTCGTAGTACTAGAATTGGAGGTGGTGGTGGTGGTAGTAGTAGGTAGCTCCATCAGTAGTAGTGGTAGTAGTAGTAGTAGTAGCAGCAGAAGCAGCAGCAGCAGTAGTAGTAGTAGTAGTAGTAGCAACAGCAGCGCAGCAGTAGTAGTAGTAGTAGTAGTAGTAGCAGCAGCAGTAGTAGTAGTAGTAGTAGTAGTAGTAGTAGCAACAGCAGTGTTAGTAGTAGTAGTCAGCAGTAGCAGCAACGTAGCAGCTAGCAGCAGCAAGTAGTAGTAGTAGTAGTAGTAGTAGCAACAGCAGCAGCAGCAGTAGATAGTAGTAGTAGTAGTAGAGCAACAGCAGCAGCAGCAGTGTGTAGTGTAGTACAAAGTAGTAGTAGTAGTAGCAAGCAGCAGCAGCAGCAGTAGAATAGTAGTAGTAGTAGTAGTAGTAGTAACAGCAGCGCAGCAGTTGTAGTAGTAGCAGCAGCAGCAGCAGCAGAGTAGTAGTAGTAGTAGTAGTAGCAGCAGTAGTAGTAGTAGTAGTTAGTATAGATAGTAGTAGTAGAGTATAGCCCGTCAGTAGTAGTAGTAGTAGTAGCACACAGCAGCGCGCAGCAGTTGTTAGTAGTAGTAGTAGCAGCAACAGCAGCAGCAGCAGTAGTAGTAGTTAGTAGTAGTAGTAGCAACAGCAGCAGTAGTAGAGTAGAGTAGTAGTAGTAGTAGTAGTAGAGCACAACAGCAGCAGCAGCAGTAGTAGTAGTAGTAGTAGTAGTAGCAGCAACAGCAGCAGCAGCAGTAGTAGTAGTAGTAGTAGCAACAGCAGCGCAGCAGTTGTAGTAGTAGTAGTAGCAGCAGCAGCAGCAGCAGTAGTAGTAGTAGTAGTAGTAGTAGTAGTAGTAGTAGTAGTAGTAGTAGTAGTAGTAGCAACAGCAGCAGCAGCAGCAGCAGTAGTAGTAGTAGTAGTAGCAGCAACAGCAGCAGCAGCAGTAGTAGTAGTAGTAGTAGTAGTAGTAGCAACAGCAGCGCAGCAGTAGTAGTAGTAGTAGCAGCAGCAGCAGCAGTAGTAGTAGTAGTAGAGCAGCAGCAGCAGTAGTAGTAGTAGTAGTAGTGGTAGCAGCAGCAACAGTAGCAGCAGCATAACAAGCAGCAGCAGTAGTAGCAGCAGCAGCAGCAGCAGTTGTCGTAGTGGTAGTAACAACAATAGTAATAGTAGTAGTAGCAGCAGCAGCAGCAGCAGCAGTAATTAGTAGTAGTAGTAGTTAGTATAGTAGTAGTAGTAGCAGCAGTAGCAGCCAGCAGCAGTTGTCGTAGTGGTAGTAACAACTAATAGTAATAGTAGTAGCAGCAGCAGTAATAGCAAGACTATTTAACCGTCTTACTTGGGCAGCATAGAGTATAGGAGATCCTCCGCCCTCTTCTTCTCCTCCAGGTAGTCCTGGGTCCTCTCGGCCACGAGAGCTTCCAGGTTGTTGGCATACTGCTCCATGCGTGACAACAGGTTGTCCAGAATGTTGCCCTTGTCCCCGTTCCTAGAAACAACAACGACAATAACAATAACAACTAAAATAACGTGCACTCTTTTTGTTTGTGTTTGATTTTGTTTTAGACTTCCTTTAATGTTTTTTTTTCATATATAAAACAAGTAGAAAAACACACTTTTTATGACTTGATTTAATTTTTTTCAAACTAAAACAACTAAGATAACATGAAATTTTTGTTTGTTTGTTTTTGATTAGACTTGTTTTCATGTTTTTATATTAAAACAACTAAAACAACATGAACGTTTTGTTTGTTTTTGTTCTAGACTTGTGTAATCTGTTTTTCATATTAAAACAACTAAAACAAATGAGCTTTTTGTTTGTTGTTTTGTTTCAGACTTGTTTTCATGTTTCTTTAAATAAATACAACTAAAATAACATGAACTTTTTGTTTGTTTGTTTTTATTTCAGACTTGAATAAGTGTTGTTTTTTTCATATTAAAACAAAAGAAAGAAAGAAAGAATATAGCCAGTTTAATTCGGACAGGAAGAAAGAAACGAAAGAAAGAATAAAGACAGAAAGAAAAACGAAAGAAAAGAAAGAAAGAAAGAACCAAAGAAAGAACCAAAGAAAGAAAGAAAGAAAAAAGAATACACTCGGTTTAATTCGGACAGAAAGAAAGAAAGAAAGGAAAGAAGGAAGAAAGAAAGAGATAAAGAAAGAAAAAGAACCGCACCTCCAAGCAAGCAATTTGTCTGTTTGCCTGTTTGTCTGTTTGTCTATTTGTTTGTGTTTGTTTGTTCGTGTGTTTGTTTCACTTCATGAGTTCAATTGTCCTCTTTGTAATCTCTAATGGAGGCTGTGATGTAAATCATCTGTTTTATTCTACTGCTGAAAAATCGGAAGGAAATACATCTCTTTCCTCTTCTTTTCTTTTCTTT
>JAPXFY010000018.1:77203665-77206165 GCA_030674185.1 Monoplex corrugatus
TCTGCTGACAACGACAGACCATTTTTTAACATATAGTTTCCAAGTTATCAAGAACAATTTGATACAATTTCCTGATCTAATTCCGCGTTCTCTGTGGAGTTGTCTTTTTCATCCAAGTGCATATATCATCAGCATACTGTGCTAAAACAACACGATTTGAAAAAGCTTTAGGAAGATCCTGTATGAGGATATTAAACAAAATAGGTGCTATCATTGAACCTTGTGGAATCCCATGTCGAGGCATCATGAAGTAGAATTACTAGCTCCCACTCTAGCCTTATTGTTCTATTAGCTAAAAAAGATTTAATGTAATTGTACATATTGCCAGATAAACCAAAAGATTTTAGCTTGAACAATCAACGTTTATACCAAACTTTATCGTAAGCTTTTTTTTACATCAAAGAAAGTAGCTAAATCTTCTGACCGGCACCGCAAGTGTCTGTATCTCTCGGGCCTGGCTGATGCCAGGATATGTTATGATAGTTAGCGTAGAGTACAGCCCTGTCACTTAGTCTCAATCCTAGATGGAACTCCATAGCATCATGACTAACATCCCATCGACATCATCATCATTGCATTGTAAAAAAACAATGTGCTAGCTTCCGTGGCCATTAAGGTGGCGCACAAAAAGGGACTAAAAAAAAAAAAAAAAAAAAAAAAAAAAGGTGAGCACAAAGGTAATCTCCCTGAGTGCGATGATCAAAAAAAGAGAATTTGCTTCCTACTCCTTCTGCATTGTGTCCTTAGTTTACCTCCACTGAAAGAATTGAATGTGTCAGGATGACTATCAGTTTACATTAACATAACTATTCTTTGATCAAACTCTCAAATCTGCACTCTCCTACATTATGTAATACTCACGATGACGACTACAATGACAAGGACGATGAAGAGGACGAGGACGATGACGATGGTAATGATGGCCAGTGAGAAGCAAAAGAAGAAGCAGAAGAAGAAGGAGAAGCAGAAGAAGAAGAAGAAGAACAAGAAGAAGAACAAGAAGAAGAACAAGAAGAACAAGAAGAACAAGAAGAACAAGAACAAGAAGAACAAGACGACGACGACGACGATGATGACGGCGATGATGATGATGATGATGATGATGATGATGATGATTCATGATGATAATGATGATAATGATGATGGCTTCTCATTTTTCTTTTACCTGTTGAGTTTTCTGATGAGGGATTTCAGGTTCTGGAAGTCAGGTCTCTCGTTGGGGTCTTCAGCCCAGCAGCGGCGTATGACACCTGCCAGTTCATCGGAGGGACAGTCAAACTCCTCCAGGGTAGGTCTCAGCACTGGCTTGAAGCCTTTGGTCACCTTCTCGTAGATCTCTGTCAGTAGCAGCACACACATCAAGAAGAAACAGTCAGACAGGTAGGCCTACATAAAAACAACCCAACTCACCAACCAAACAAACAAATATACAAAAGCCCGAAACCAATCAAAGAAACAAAAATACAAACTCAAGATAGTTAACAAACTTCCTTTCAGTACAAAAAAATCCTATTACAGAAAATCCACATTTTGTACTTCTCAAGGTCACAATGACCTTCAACCTACCAACCAAAACCAAAATCGAAACAAAACAAAAAACAAAACAAAACAAAACAAAACAAAAAACCCAAACAAATAAACAAAGCCCCAAACAAAATAAAGAAAATAAAATCTCTTTTTATATAAAAAGAATTATTATAGAAATCCAGATTTTGTACTTCTCAAGGTCACAATGACCTTATAGAAAGCAAGTAGGCGTGTCACATCATATCTGACGTCATGAGAACGTAACAGATTAACATTTCAAAAATAGTGAAACTTCGTCAGAGAAAACTTAGTGGTTTGGTCTGCAACTATTTGGCATCCGATGTCAAATCAATACGTAAACCAATATGTTGTGTGCAGCTGTGTAAACTGCCTATAATTAATTCTTAATTCTACAGGACGATGGGCGCAGATACACACGGAATATAGGACAGGAATTATCTAACAAAAAAGATGAACATTAGAATAAATAATATGTACTAACTATGTGAGCCGAGTTCTGTTAATTCAGAGACTAAAGTCCCAGATGTACATTTATCATTACAACAAGTAATCCGTGCTTTCACTGCAGGCCGAGTTTAGCTGAGTAAACAACTTCATGATGTGCATTGCAGTAATAAGCTATGCTTTTAAGGAAGGTCAAGTTCTGACAATTTAAAAGCTAAAATTCAAGATGTGCATTACAAAAGATAATCCGCGCTTTCGATGTAAGCAAAGCTCTGCTAATTCAAAAACTAACGTTCAAGATGCACAGATCTGGCATTCAGAAATTGATCAAAAAAGGATATACATATAGTATACGCGTGTGAGAGGGAGGGGGAGGGAGAGGTAGATAGATAGATAGATAGATAGATAGAGGGAGAGAGAGAGAGAGAGAGAGAGAGAGAGAGAGAGAGAGGACAGAGAGACAGAGAGACAGAGAGACAGAGAGACAGAGAGAAAGAGAGAGAAACTG
>JAPXFY010000018.1:77218665-77253665 GCA_030674185.1 Monoplex corrugatus
AGTGTTTCGGCCCTGAATTCCTTACACTCTCGGGGGGCCGGGCCACATCCAGGTCATGACTCCTGGATGCCCTTCTGCTGTTGTCTATTTTTATTTTTATTTTTCCCACGCCTGGGAGCGAACCTGGGCGATTCTGCGCTTCAGAACTGCGGTACGCGGTTTTACCAATGTGCTAACGGGGCACACATCATCTGTAGGGAATTTAATCCTTATGAAGTTCACTTTTGGTTCCTCCTTGCCCAGATCCAGCTTGAGCTCCTTTCTGCTGCCTCTGCCATCGCTTTAAGGGCTCTAGTCCTCTTCTTCCCAGAAATGGCGAGTTGTTTCATGAGATCATAAGCGGAGGTGCCCACAAACCCTCTTGCCCCGACCTCTATGGCGAAGATTTTGACCCGCAGACCTGCTTTCTTCAGGGTGCTGGCAAGACCGGCGTATTTTTCGGTCTTGTAGATATGTGCTTCTTCCATTCTGCTTTCGTATGGCACAGTGAGTTCTATCAGAATCACTTGTTTCGAGGAGTCAGAGTGGAGAGCGATGTCTGGTCTCATGCCTGTCTTGCTGATGACATCTGGGTAATTTCTCCACTCTGGGAGGTCTGCTGTACACTCCCAGTCGACTGCTCCATCCAGAAGACCCTTTGGCAATGTGCTGGTTGTCATAGCACTTTCGGGCCAGACCTGTTTCCCTCCTGCTTTGTAGAACGTTGTCATAGCAATTGGTGCGTTTGGGGTCATGGTTTTTTCGCTAACCACGTCTGTGATCACTTTCAGAACTTGGTTGTGCCTCCATGTATACCTTCCTTGGGCTAGCGCTACTTTGCAAGAGCTTAGGACATGTTCCACTGTTTGTTTCTTCTGACAGAGCGGACATGCTGGGTCGTCTGATTTCCCCCATTTCACTAAGTTTGCATTCGAGGGGAGCAGGTCATATACAGATCTGAGGAGGAAGCTTATCCTTAGAGGAGCCATGTGCCACATATCGTTCCAGCTGAGACTTCTTTGGAGTGCACTGTCCCATGTTGTCCATTGCCCCTGTTGACCTTGCTGGACCGCCTTCTGCACTCTTTTGACATCTTCTTCCTTCAACTCCTGTATGATCATGTGTCTTTTTTCCTTCCCTTTGGCTTTGGACCACCACTGCATTTTTGTTGCTCCCAGTCCCTGTCTGTTGGTTTGCGTGTGTCCAATTATTTCTTTGATGCTGAGGTTTCTCTTGGCATTGTTTACAGCCTCTTGGACTTTCCACTTTCTGCCAGTTCTCAGCTTTGGATGAACTGATCTCACGATATTGTCTTCCGATTCCTCCAGCATGCTCAACAGTCTTGCTTTTCCAACTTTGTATTCCTCCACTATGGATTTGAGAGGTAGCTTCAGCATTGCTTGACGACAGTAGAATGCAACATCAGTGAGACCAGGTGGGACACCGAGCCATTTTCTTGTGTATTTGTTGATTTTGGCTTCCATTGCTTCGACTGTGCTGGTGCAAATGTCATAGATTAGCAGTGGCCACAGCAGCTTTGGTATCAGCATGAACTGTAGACACCAGACTTTGTATTTGCCTGGCAGTCCGCAGTTATCTATTTTCTTCAGGCCTTCTTCTGCTGTTTGCTTGGTTTCACATCCCCTTTGTGTGTCTTTCAGGGAGTCATCATACCATCTTCCGAGACTTTTTACTGGCTCTTCTGTGACAGTGGGGATGGCTTGGTTGGCTACCATGAATTTGACTGAATCTGCCACTTTTCCTTTTCGCAGTGAGAGACTTCGGGATTTCTTAGGTTTGAACCTCATTCTTGAAGAGGCCACCAGCTCATCCAGCTGCTTTAAGATTTGGTGTGTCTCTTCCTCATCCGTGGACAAGACTGTTGTGTCATCCATGAAAGCTTTCAGAGGAGGCATTTGGTATCCATCTCCCAGATTCACTGGACCTGAATTCTTCATTGCAGCTTTCAAGATGACTTCCATTGCCAACACGAACAGTATGGGAGAGATTGCACAGCCCATTGCAATGCCCACCTCTAGGTCTATCCAGTCCGTGGTGTATTCTTTGGTAGAGAACCGCATTGAGAACCCTTGGAAATACTTCCTCAGCATTGTTCGGATGTTTTCTGGGATGTGATACATTTCAAGAGCCAGCTGGATCATATCGTGTGGAACTGATCCATATGCATTCGCCAGATCAAGCCAAACTACGTCAATGTCTCTCTTCTCTGTTCTTGCTTTTTGGATGGCATCCCAAATCAACGTGGCATGTTCCAAGCATCCAGGCATTCCTGGTATGCCTCCCTTTTGGACTGACATATCCAGATACTTGTTTTCAGTCAGGTATTTTGTCAATCTTGCTGCCATAACAGAGAAGAAGATTTTCCCCTCGACGTTCAGAAGTGATATTGGCCTGAACTGATTGATGCTGCTGGAGTTCTGCTCCTTCGGAATGTACACTCCTTCAGCTCTCATCCATTGGTCGCTGATCTTCTGGTTCCTCCATGCTGATCGAATCATCTTGTGGAGCCACTCGAGCACTTTTGGGCATTTCTTGTAGAGCAGGTATGGTATTCCGTTTGGTCCAGGTGCTGACTTGGCTCTGGCTTTCTTTACTACGTTCTTCACTTCATCCAGTGTTGGTGGTTTGTTATTGAATTTTCCTTCTGGCGCTGCAGGCCAAACCAGATTCTGGATTTCAAGTGGTGCCTCGCGCTGAGAATCGGAATATGTTTCCCTGAGATGCTGCTCTAGGGTTTCCTTGCCCAATGTGAGAGTCCCTGATTTGGGTTGTTCAAACAGCTTTCTTGCAAAGTCAAAGGGATCTTTGAAGAAACGATCTTGAGTCTTCTTCTTTTTGCTCTTTCTTCGCCTTGCTGATTCCACTTTGCTGAGAGCATTGTGTTTGGCCTTCAGATCTTTCCAGAGTTCCAGGAGCCCTTGCTTCTCGAATTCTGAGGCAGTTTTCATTCGCTTTTTAAGCTTCCTTTTCTCCCTCCGGATGCTCTCCATCTGTTGCTGTCTTCTGGATTTCTGGGGAGGCGTTTTTGTCTTTGGCTGCTTCACTCCATAAGTGTCCCTGCAGATAGAGTATATGATGTCTCCGTATGTGTCAAGTTTGTGTTCCAGCGTACTGTTCCCTATTAGCGCATTCAGCTTAAGGACAAGTTCCTCATCTAATTTCTCCCATTGTTCTTTTGCACCGGCAGGCGGCAAATTGAGTTTTCCACGTTTGGCGTTAAGAGCTTGTGCAAAATCCGCATCAGAACCGTCAGCGTGGATGTCCTTGGCACTATGGTTTAAATCCTGGCCTTGGTCATCCAACGTCTCACCTGCTATCGCAGTGCGCTGCTGCTGGTTCATATGTGTCTTCAAACACATTATTATACGATCAAATACTCTGTTTTTACGTTTTGGTCAACACCGAACAACACCAGATTTCGTGTGATTCTGATGTTGAAGGTATTTTCGCATTTTGCGTTGATTAGTTTTTCTGTTAAATTCCAGAAATTACGGACACAGTAACAGTTCCACAGAAAATGTTCAATAGAGTCTCTTGCATTATTACACCATGTACAATTTGTCGTAGTTGCTATACCCATTATGTTTAATATTATATTGGTGGCAATAATCCGATGAGCTATTCTTATTTGCAACCATTTTAATTTGATATCATTTGATTTGTGAATTTTTGGAAACACTTTTTCCCACGAAATGTTAATATTCTCTGACCACCTTGAACAACAATTTGGTTTGCTATCATCCAATTTAATTTTTTCATCGTAAAGTCTAGTTCCCTTTTGTACACTCATTATTAGTCTTATTGCATTTGGCGCATTCAAAATACTATTGGTGTTGTTGTTCATTTGAATTCTGGTTGTTCTTAAATATTGTTTGATTGAGGATATTCATCCATTATAAGTGACATAATTAATACGGCAATCAGCGTTATTTTCAAATTCCTTATAGGTAAAAAAACCCCAGCCATTTTCTTTCAGGGAACCTATGAATTACTAACCTGACACCAGCAGACTAATGGAAGGAAACATTAAAGATAGGAAGCAAACAGGTAAGCTTTTAATTTAATTTAACGTTGCAGGCTGGGATTGAACTCGAGATATCAGATCTTGAGGCCAAGGCTCTATCGAATGAACCAACCAACAACCAGCCGTGGACTCGAGATCCGATATCTTGAGTTCAGTCCCAGCCAGCAATATTAACAACTGGCCTTTGTGCTTCCCATCCTTCATGTTGTTTCCATCATTCTGCTAGTGTCCGCTTAGTAATTCATAGATTTCCCCACCCCGCCTCCCCGATTCATTACGGGGCCTGTTCGCTGCCCATCGAGAAGAGGAGAAAGGAGAAAGAAGAAGAGAAAGGAGAAAGAAGAAGAGAAAGGAGAAAGAAGAAGGAAAGAGAGAAGAGAAAGGACAAGAAATAAAACAAAGAGAAGAAGATGAATCTTAGCCACCTTCCTTCGGACTCCATTTCTCCCCCCCCCCCGGCCCCTCTCTTGTACAGATAAACAACCCAGACATGTCGTGGCCGAGTGGTTTAACCCTTTGACTCCCGCACCCTATCCACCAACTGCAAAACTTAACCCTTTGAATCCCTCACCTTATCCACCAGCTTCCTGCAGGAAGCTGGTGGATAGGGTGAAGGATTCAAAGGTTGAGTGTTTGCTTTGATAACATGGTTGGCAATGCAGGAAGCTGGTGGATAGGGTGAGGATTCAAAGGGTTAAGTGTTTACTTTGCTAACATGGTTGGCAATGCAGGATGCTGGTGGACAGGGTGCGGGAGTCAAAGGGTTAAGTTTTTGCTTTGCTAACATTTTTTGGCAATGCAGGATGCTGGTGGACAGGGTGCGGGAGTCAAAGGGTTAAGTTTTTGCTTTGTTAACATGGTTGGCAATGCAGGATGCTGGTGGACAGGGTGCGGGATTCAAAGGGTTAAGTGTTTGCTTTGATAACATGGTTGGCAATGCAGGAAGCTGGTGGATAGGGTGAGGATTCAAAGGGTTAAGTGTTTGCTTTGCTAACATGGTTGGCAATGCAGGATGCTGGTGGACAGGGTGAGGATTCAAAGGGTTAAGGTTTTGCTTTGCTAACATGGTTGGCCATGCAGGATGCTGGTGGACAGGGTGCGGGAGTCAAAGGGTTAAGTGTTTGCTTTGCTAACATGGTTGGCAATGCAGGATGCTGGTGGACAGGGTGCGGGATTCAAAGGGTTAAGTTTTTGTTTTGCTAACATGGTTGGCAATGCAGGATGCTGGTGGACAGGGTGCGGGAGTCAAAGGGTTAAGTTTTTGCTTTGCTAACATGGTTGGCAATGCAGGATGCTGGTGGACAGGGTGCGGGAGTCAAAGGGTTAAGTTTTTGCTTTGCTAACATTTTTTGGCAATGCAGGATGCTGGTGGACAGGGTGCGGGAGTCAAAGGGTTAAGTTTTTGCTTTGCTAACATTTTTTGGCAATGCAGGATGCTGGTGGACAGGGTGCGGGAGTCAAAGGGTTAAGTTTTTGCTTTGCTAACATTTTTTGGCAATGCAGGATGCTGGTGGACAGGGTGCGGGATTCAAAGGGATAAAGCAGTGGACCAGAAGGAGAAGAGTGGCAGAATGGTTAAGACATTCGACTGCCAATAACTAAAGTCTAGATTCCAGGGTTCGTTCCCCGTTGAAGCTTCGACTTTTGTCTTTAGTTTGATTGGAAAATCGAACTGCATGCCTAGTCTTTTGGAAAGGGACGAAAAACGAATCGGACCCGTGTGATTTGTGGCTGCGCACGTTAAAGATCCCATGACAGTTGAAAATTGTGAAAAGCGGGGCGTTCGCCCGGCTGCCGTGGTATAAAACATTGGAGAGATAGGTTAATTTTCCAGGAAACAGCAAATGAACCCGGAACCTCGAGTTCAGTTCATGGCTAGGCAGTTTCAGTTTCAGTTTCTCAAGATGACGTCTCCGCGCTCGGAATGAATTCCATATAACGTCACAGGTGCCATGTGTATGGTGATCATGGCACAAGCCTTTAAGCCTGCACATAAACCCATGAGGCAAGGAAAACAAAGTGAACGCCTGAACCATTCTGCCACTCCTCTTCTCGTGGTGTGATCAGAATGTAGATGTAGTAGCGCACATGGAATTATCCGGGTTTGATGAACCAGTCGTCGTGGTGTAGTGGTTAGCGCAACGGACTACCACCTGGAAAATTGTGGGTTCCAATCCTATTAGTCCCTTCAAAAATCATTGTGGTGGCTCCTACCAAGAGTTGGGCGTGCTATGGGGTCATTGGGAAGGCTGGGACCACAAAGTCGAGTCTCATCCACTTCACGAATGTGTCATTGAGGGTGCTGCTCAAATCTTCTGACCAGCACCGCCTGTGTCTGTATCTCTCGGGCCTGGTTGACGCCAGGATATCTTGTGATAATACGCGTAGAGTACAGTCCTGTCACGCAGTCTCAATCCTAGATGGAACTCCATGACATCATGATTATCATCTTCATCGACATCATCAGGATCGCATTGTAAAAACTGTTCCAGCTTCTGTGGCCATTAAGGTGGTGTAGAAAATGGGACGAAAAATAAAAGGAAACAAAACAAAACAAAACAAAAAACAACAACAATGAGCACAAAGATAACCTGAGTGCAATGATCCTAAAATGAATAAATAAACAAAAACTCCGGGTGTGAGGAGTCCTTGCTAAACACCCCAACCCCCACCCCCCTTCCAATTTCAGGTCCCAGGCCAAAAGACAGACTTACGTTGGTACCAAGCAAAGGTCTCCTTCTCCGTCTCATCCTGACAATGCTGGCGCAGATGATGAAGACCAAAGTCTGTGATCTTGACCACAAAACGACTGTCTACCACACAATTGGTGCTCTTCAGGTTCCCGTGACTGTGAATCTCTGTACTTTGCAGGTAAGCCATGCCCTGCTCAGGTGAAAAATAAAACACGTGCACATGGATAAATGTACAAAATAAATAAACAACGTATATACATAAATGTACAAAACAAGTAAACAAATGATTTAGTTAACAAAGTGTGCAGAGGAGGGGGAGAGATAAAAAGCAACATCGCTGTAACACGTTTTCGCTTAGCAGGTGAACCATTACTGCTCTGTAAAAATGAAACGTGTTCATAGATAAATGTACAAAATAAACAGAAACATGTGTTCATAGATAAATGTACAAAATAAACAGAAACATGTGTTCATAGATAAATGTACAAAATAAACAGAAACATGTGTTCATAGATAAATGTACAAAATAAACAGAAACATGTGTTCATAGATAAATGTACAAAATAAACAGAATCATGTGTACATAGATAAATGTACAAAATAAACAGAAACATGTGTACATAGATAAATGTACAAAATAAACAGAAACATGTGTACATAGATAAATGTACAAAATAAACAGAAACATGTGTACATAGATAAATGTACAAAATAAACAGAAACATGTGTACATAGATAAATGTACAAAATAAAACAGAAAAACATGTGTACATAGATACATGTAACAAAATAAACAAAGGAATGATTAAATAAACAGAGTATGTAGGAGGGGAGGGGGAGATAAAAAGCAACACCACTGTAACATATTTTTTTGCTT
This sequence comes from Monoplex corrugatus, assembly GCA_030674185.1. Taxonomy (NCBI): domain Eukaryota; kingdom Metazoa; phylum Mollusca; class Gastropoda; order Littorinimorpha; family Ranellidae; genus Monoplex; species Monoplex corrugatus. The sequence goes on from JAPXFY010000018.1 coordinate 77,226,260, forward strand.
AGCAGGTAAACCATTACTACTCAGGTAAAAACAAATCATTCGTAAATAGATAAACAAACAAACAAACAAACAAACCAACAAACCAACAAACAAGAAATAAATGAATAAATAAATAAACAAATAAATAAATAAATAAATATGTGGGAGAAAAAAAGAAAGAACTACCATTGGAACACACTTTGCAGGTAAACCACGCCTTGCTCACGCGAAACTTAAGTACCGACAAGTTAAGTACCAATCTAAATAACTAGCTAATTAACGAACGAACAAACAAAGAGACGAACAAACGAACGAACGAACGCATCTAACCAACCACAACCAACACCAACCACCAACCAACCAACCAACCACCCAACCAATTAACTAGTCATCTAATCAACCAGCCAAACAGCCATCCAACCAACCAACCAATCAACTAATCAAACAGCCAACCAATAAATTAATCAACCAGTCAAACAGCAAACAGCCAACAATCAACCAACCAACCAACCAACCAACCAACCAACCAACCACCCACCCAACAACCAGCCAACCAACCAGCCACCAGCCAACAACCAGCCAACAACCAACCAGCCAACCAACAACCAGCCAACCAACCAACCAACCAATCAGCTAATCAACCAGCCAAACAGCCAACCAACCAAACAGCCAACCAATCAACCAACCAACCAACCAGCCAACCAATCAACCAATCAGCTAATCAACCAGCCAAACAGCCAACCAATCAACCGGCCAACCAACCAAACAGCCAACCAATCAACCAACCAACCAAACAGCCAACTAATCAACCAGCCAACCAAACCAACCAACCAACCAACCAACCAACCAACCACCAACCAACCAAACAGCCAACTAATCAACCAACCAACCAAACAGCCAAACAATCAACCAACCAACCAACCAACCAGCCAACCAATCAACCAGCCAACCAAACAATCAGCTAATCAACCAGCCAACCCATCAACCGGCCAACCCATCAACCAGCCAACCAAACAATCAGCTAATCAACCAGCCAACAGCCAGCCCATCAACCAGCCAACCATCCAATCAACCAATCAACCAGCCAAACAGCCAACCAACCAGCCAACCAGCCAACCACCAAACAACCAACCAAACAACCACAAACCATCCACCCACCCACCCACTCACTCAACCAGCCAACCACCAATCAACAATAATCAACCAGCCAAACAGCCAATCAAACAACCAACAAACCAACCAACCATCCACCCACCCACCCACCCAATCAACCAGCCAACCAAAACAATCAACAAACAACCAAGCCAAACAGCCAACAACCAACCAACCAACCAACCAACACCACCCAAACACCAACCAACCAACCACCCACCCACCCACCCACCCAATCAACACCAACCAACCAACCAACCAACTAATCAACCAGTCAAACAGCCAACCAACCAACCAACCAACCAACCAACCACCACCCACCCACCCACCCAAACAGCCAACTAATCAATCAGCCAAACAGCCAACCAACCAACCAGAGTATCTATGGGAGGTGGGGGTGGGGGAACAAAAACGAAGAACCGCTGAAAACACATTCCTTGTGTTGCAGGTAACCATGACCAGTTCAGATAAAAACGGTCATGAATAAGTACATGAATAGCTAAATAGCTAAACAAATAAACAATAAAGGGTGAGACAGGTGAGAGGGAGAGAGAGAGAGAAGAGAGAGAGAAGAGAGAGAGAGAGAGAGAGAGAGAGAGAGGAAGAGAGAGAAAGAGAGAGAGAGAGAGAGAGAGAGAGAGAGAGAGAGAGAGAGAGAGAGGAGAGGAGAGAGAGAGAGAGAGAGAGAGAGAGAGAGAGACCATCCTTTGTGCGAATGTTGTATGACCGGATGTTCACCTGTTGGTCTACTTTGGCGCTGATCCACTTTTTGGATCCTGGAGGTTGGAATTTCACAATCTGTCCCGGACTCAGTTCTGTCAGCTCTACTGCGCTTCTGTTGTAGTAGCGCGCTTGCTTCAGTTTCCTTTTCTCAAGTTCTTTCTCGATTGGTACAACTGTAGGTTTGAGTAATGTCTTTGACGTCGGCACTTGTGTTCGTGTTCTTCTGCCGAACAGTCTCTGAGCAGGCGAACTGTTTACAGTCTCTGTCGGGATGTTTCTCAGCTGAAGTAGAGCGAGGAAGGGATCTTGATTGTTGTGTTCTGCTTTCTTCATGCATGTAATTGCAGCCTTCACCGCGCTCTCTGCTTTTCCATTGGACTGAGGGTAGTGTGGTGAGCTTGTTACGTGTTCAAACCCATACGTTTTTCTGAACTTTCCAAACTGGTTTGATGTGAATTGAGTTCCACAGTCTGTTGTCAGGCGTTCTGGTATTCCGTGTCTTGCCAAGTGTCTCTTCAGACAGATGACGACCTCTTTGGATTCTCTTGTTTGTAACCGATCAATCTCAAAGAAATCAGAGTAGTGATCGACCGTGACAAGGTATTCATTGCCATTAGGTTCGAAGATGTCACAGGCAATGTGCTGCCAGGGCAGGTCAGGGATCTCTGTGCTGATGAGTGGTTCTTTCTGCTGACCACGTTGGTATGTGTTACAGGCGCTGCATGTCTTGACAAAATCTTCAATGTCCACGTTCATCCTGGGCCAGTAGACTACCTCACGTGCTCTTCTTATGCAGCTCTGAATTCCTGAGTGGCTAGCATGAAGTTTCTCAAGGATGTCTGCTCTTTCGCTTTCAGGTACAATTACTCTGTGGCTTTTGAAGACAAGTCCGTTGTGGACTGACAGTTCCTCCCTGAAAGGAAAGTAATCTTGTAACTGCAATGAAAGTTGTTTCTCCTCTGGCCAGCCTTGTAGAATGACAGCTTTCATGGTTTTTATGGTTGCATCTTCCTGAGTTGCTTGCTGCAGACTGTTCAGTCTCTCTTGGCTGATGGCCAGTTCTTGCAATGAGTCTGTTTTCTCCAAGTCTGTGAGGAAAATGGCTTCCTTGTGGATGACTTGCTGTTCCGCTTTTCCACAGACTGCTCTGCTGAGGGTGTCAGCCAGGTACATCTCAGATCCACGCTTGTACACTACCGTGTACCTGAACTTCTGAGTTCTGAGTAGCATCCTCTGAATCCTCTTTGGTGCTGAGAGCAGGCTCTTCTTGTGAATGGTCTCTAGTGGTTTGTGGTCGGTCTCCACCAGGATGTCTCTTCCATAGACGTATCTCTCAAACCTTTCCAGACCGAAGAGTATTGCCAACATCTCCTTTTCTATTTGAGCATAGCTTTTTTCTGTCTCGGTCAAGGCTCGTGATGTGTACTGAATCGGTTGACCATCCTGCATGAGACAAGCTCCAAGTCCAAACTGTGAAGCATCACACTGAAGGGTGGTTGTACGCTTTCCTGAAGAGTCAAAGTAGCGAAGTACCGGTGGCTCAGAGAGTATCTTCTTCACTTTCTTCAGGGCTTCTCCGTGGACGTCTTCATCCCATCTGAAGTGGACGTCTTTTTTGACCAGTTCTCTGAGTGGTGCTGCTGCCTCAGACAGGTTTGGTGAAAATTTCTGAAGGTATCCGACTACACTGAGTAGTCTCTGCACTGCTGCTTTGTCTTCTGCCACTGGGAGTTGTTGGACAGCGTCCAATTCCTTTGGGTCGGCTTTCAAGCCTTCTCTTGAGAAGATGTGTCCCAAATATGATATCTATGTTTGTTTCATCTCAACCTTCTCCTTGTTGAGTTTGATTCCAGTCTCTCGGCATCGTTGTAGCAAACGGTTCAGGTTGGTATCATGAACTTGTGCTCCTGCTTCGTCGGTTGGTCCTTTGCCAAAAACAAAGATGTCATCATGAACCGCCACCACGCCTGGCAGTCCTGCCAGAGCGATGTCAATCCTCCTCTGGAATTCTTCTGGGGCTGGTGAAATTCCAAAGGGCATTCGTTTCCATCGGTATTTGCCAAAAGGCGTTTCAAATGTTGTCAGGTAGCTGCTATCTTCGTCCAGTTCAAAGTGCCAAAACCCGTTTCTAGCATCCAGGTGTGTGAAGTATTTTGCATCTTGGAGGAGAGGCAGTACGTCATCAATGGTTGGCATGGGGTACTCGTTTCTCCTGAGGGCTTTGTTCAGTGGCTTAGTGTCGATGCACAGTCTGACTTTCCCATTGCTCTTTGTTGCTACGACCAGACTGCTTATCCACACCATTGGGGTGTCTACTTTAGTGACCAACACCACTTTGAAAAGGACAATGTGCAAGTTCTCGACAAAGAAGCAAGATGGTTCCAGAGGGGAGTAAAGGAGGCAGTTTACATCGCCGCAAGGAACCCCACCCTCAATCGTGACCGGGGCCTACACAACCTGCCATCGGTGTACCCCTCACTTATTCAGTCGCACTGTCATGAGTTCGCTCACGGCGGTGCGCACTGAAGCCAGTTCTCAAGCCAGCAGTTGCGCTGAAGAAGTCGGCTGGATCGCCGATGAAAGCTACGCAGTAAGTAGCCTTTTTTGTAACTGAGAGCCAGGTTCAACCAGGTAGCCATTATATACTTTAGTGACCACGTCCAGTTTTTTCAATCTCTTCAGCTCGTCCTTCACTTTCTCTTGCACTGCTATCGGCCACTTTCTGCAAGGCATCTTCACTGGAGCAATACTGGGGTCTGTTTCTAGGTGTAATTTCCCTTCTAGTTTTCCTTTCCCTTCAAAGACATCGTTGTATCTTGTAAGCATGTCTTTTGCATTTTCCTCCTCTTTCTGATGTGCCGCTATCGTGGCAATGTTCTCTTCATTGATCGTCAACAATTGCATGTGCTGTACAGCTTTCAGTCCCAGTACTGGCTTACAGTCTGTTTTGGTGATCGCGAAGTTGACTTTGTATTTCCTTCTGTTCTTGGGGTTTTTCACTCGCAGCACTATCTCCCCCAAATGGCTTCATTTCTGTTCCGTTGAACATCACCAGCTTCTTCTTCGTCTTTTGCAGGTCAGAGCCTCTTTCATTTCCTGTGTAGAGGTTCTCAGACATCACGTTTGTTGTTGCACCGGTGTCAAGAAGAAATCTTAACGACATCTCATTTATCAGCATTTTTGCTCGTATGTTTCTCTCCTTTTTCTGGTTTTGTCTTCGATCTTGAGGATTTCATTATCACTTTCAGTGTCAGTCTCTTCTTCTTCGAAGTGCCGAACTCTTGTTTTCTTTTGATTTTTCTTGGGTGTTCTGCGGCATGAAGCAAAGTGATTATTTCCTCCACAAGCTTTGCATTTTCGTCGAAATGCTGGACATTTCTCTTTTGCTCTTGGGTGCTTTCCACCACAATATCCGCATTTCTCTCTGTACTCTGGTTTGTTTCCTTTGCTATAGTGCTTTGCTGTCTTCCTTTCTTAGACAACTTGGATTTCCTGCGTGTCCTGCGTTTTTCTCATCATTTGGACGGTTTGACTTGATTCATGCGCTCTGCACATATCAATACATGCAGTCAATGTCAGCTGTCGTAATTTTGATCGCAGTCTCTCGTCATGTAAACCCAGAACAATTTGATCTCTTAACAGTCTGTCTTCCAGTGTACCATAGTTACAGGTCTTGATCAGTCTCCGCAGTTCTGCTACAAACTGTTCGATGGATTCTCCTGCTGCTTGATGTCTGCAGTTGTACCTGAATGCTTCGTAAGTTTCGTTAGTTGAACCCACACAGTATTCTTTGAATTTCTGGAGAACAGTGTCAATGTCATTTCTTTCAGCTTCATTAGCAAATGCCAATCCTTCATAGATGTCCATAGCATCCAGCCCGATGCAAGAAAGAAAAACTGCTGTTCTGTATGCTGAGTCTTCTGTCTGTTTTGTAACAATTTCATAGCTGTCCCAAAGCCTCTTGAATTTCCTCCAGCTGCTCTGCAGGTTTCCTCCATTCACTTCAAGTTTAGGAGGCAAGGGAATCTTGGCATGTTGTCGACTGGCTCTTCTCTATTCTTGTTCATCTTCCATGATTGAACTTTAGTCCTCAATATTCTGGATTTTTGTTGGAGTTCGTATTCACGATTCTGACACCATGTTTCGTTCTTTCTACAACCAACTCGGAAGACAGAGCAACGCTTCTTCGTCTTTACTCCCCGCTGTCTGATTCTCAACTGACTATACATTTCACAGTGAACAGCAATCAGTTATCATTTAAACGAATATCATCCCGTGCTGCTATCAGCAGGCTGATTACTGTTAACACACGTCACAGAGACAAAGAGAAAGAGAGAGAGAGAGCGAGAGAGAGAGAGAGAGAGAGAGAGAGAAGAGAGAGAGAGAGAGAGAGAGAGAGAGGAGAGGAAGGTGAGAAAGGGAAAGAGGGAAGAGAGAGAGGGAAAGAGGAGAGAGGGAGAGAAGAGAGGGAGAGAGGAGAGAGAGAGAGGGAGAGAGGAGAGAGAGAGAGAGTGGGAGGGAGGGAGGGAGAGAAAGCGAGATGGAGGGAGGAAGTGAGTGAGGGAGGAAGAGAGAGAGAGAGAGAGAGAGAGACACACACACACACACACAGAACACACAGAGAGAATGAATCAGCATTATATACCTGTGTATTTGAAGTGTGTGTGTGTGTGTGTGTGTGTGTGTGTGTGTGTGTGGAGTGTGTGTGAATGTGTGTGAGTGTGTGTGTGTGTATGCACACGCCCGCGTGCGCACGTGTGAGACTATGAGTGCTTGTGTGCACGCGTGCACGTGCGGCACGTGGCACAGTAATGCGTATTTGCAATAAACACTATCCATGACAGACGCGCACAGAATGATGTGTACAAACACTGACATAAATACAAATGCTCTTAACAAAAGCCACAGGCAACGTGATTATTCTACTCCTTTTTTCTTGTATTGTACAGGAGCAGAACTAACCCAACCAGACAACCAAATCCCACCTTTGCTCTTAGAACCTAGTCCCTCCCGGTCTTCCAGTTCGCCTGAATCCTTACCTCGCTACAAAAATCCGCACAGACACGAAAACAATGGCATGACGTGGGCAGCTGTGTAATCAATGACAGAAGACACAGACCTCTATGACAAATACCCCCAACAGTCTGTGCAGTCACTAATGCCATACTGCATCATGCAGAACGTAACACGCACTGACGCCAGAGCCTTGGGTCCGTTTTTCACACGCTAGTATGCTAGCTGAAGAGAGTTCTTGAATGTTACATAGAACCAATAATGTTATACGGTTGTGAGGAGTGGACAGTCAACAAGCAAAGCCAGAACAAGAATGAGACAGTCGAGATGTGGTTTCTAAGAAGAATGCTGGAAAGTTCCATGGACAGCAAAGAAAACAAACGAGACTGTCTTGATGGAGGCAGACACAAATAGATCATTGATAAGGAAGATTAGGAAAAGACAGGCAACATTTATGGGCCATTTTATGAGGAAAGGGGAATTAGAGCGCCTGGTCACAACAGGAAAGCTGGATGGAAAGAGAGTACCAGGTAGACCCAGAGAGAAAATATTGGACAGACTTGCAGGGTGCTGAAGACAGAGAGGGTAGAAGATGTACTTGCGGAAACAAGGGATAGATACAGATTCAGGACCATGATCGCCAACGCCATGCGTCAAGGCACTTGATGATGATGATGAGTATGCTAGCTTGTGTGGCAAGACAGCGAGAGCGAGTGGCAAGGGCGAGAAAATAGTATGGTATGAAACAGAGGAGAGGCGGAAGTACAGATTTAGCCAACAATGCAAGTGCTTATTTCATAGCAGAAAATGGAATGGTCATCAAACACAAAGGCAACTTGTATGGCCACACTATCGCGTATCCCCGTGACAGAATGAGAATTTGATTCTTTTTCTGTCGCTCTCTTTGTTTCTGCTTTGTTCCGTTGCTCTCTGTGATTTCTTCTTATCATTTTCTGCCTTGCTGGTCTATTCACCGATATATTGTATTTGATAAAGTCCCAAGGGGTTTTTTTTGTTAAGATTGATAACTGGGTACAATCTCGCATTCTCGCGTTTAAATGCAACACGGCTATCTGTTTCTCTCTCCCTGTTTCTGTCTCTGTCTGTCTGTCTGTATCTGTCTCTGTCTCTCTGTCTTTGTCTCTTTCTGTCTGTCTGTCTCTTTCTCTCTCCATCTCTCTTCTGTCTGTCTGTCCCTTTCTCCCTTTCTGTCTGTCTCTTTGTCTCTATCTGTCTGTCTGTCTCTCTGTCTTTTCTCTCACTATGTCTGTCTGCTTGTCTCTGTCTGTCTGTCTCTCTCTCTCTCCCCCCTCCACTTCGTTTTCACCACCTTCATCTTTACCCTGTCCCTGGTGTTATTTCACAAACGTGCATCACGTGGAAAAAAATCAACATGGATCGATAAACAGGATCCATGACAAAGTTTGTTCTCTTTCCACTTAAAAACAGATGTCTATCGCATCACAAGCAAGCACCTGGAAATAACTGTTAACTAACAACCTGACCCACAAATACTGCTGACGGTTTTAGAAAGACATGATACCGTCAGTTTCAAGTTTCAGTTTCTCAAGATCTCCGCGCTCGGAACGAACTCTATATGCACTAAAGTCACAGGTGCCATGTGTATAGTGATCATGGCACAAGCCTTAAGCCTGCACATAAACCCATGAGCAGGCCAGGTTCTGAGGCCCTACCTAGCCTATGTTTTACCTAGTCTATGTTTTATACTGGTGTTTTATCAGCCTTCCGCTGGAATAATCTTGGTTACATGTAAATGACATGTGCGTCTGTGTTTCATACCTTCAAAAAAGGAACATATATACAAATTGTATATACAAAGGAAATAAATAAATAATCAAAGGTCTGAATCACATCTGATGACGTAAGATGCTGGATTCCACAAATATTGCTAATGGTTTTAGAAAGAAATGATGATGTCAGTGCTGGATCCCACAGATACTGCTAATGTTTTAGAAAGAAATAATGATGTCAGTGCTAAATCCCACAGATACTGCTAATGGTTTTAGAAAGAAATAATGATGTCAGTGCTAAATCCACAAAAACTGCTAATGGTCTTAGAAAGAAATAATGATGTCAGTGCTAAATCCCACAAATACTGCTAATGGTTTTAGAAAGAAATAATGATGTCAGTGCTGGATCCCACAAATATTGCTAATAGTTTTAGAAAGAAATAATGATGTCAGTGCTAGATCCCACAAATATTGCTAATAGTTTTAGAAAGAAAATAATGATGTCAGTGCTAAATCCCACAAATACTGCTGATGGTTTTAGAAAGACATGCTGATGTTAGTGCTGGATCCCACAAATTCTGATGATGGCTGTAGAAAGACATGATGACGTCAATGCTAGATCCCACAAATACTGCTGATGGTTTTAGAAAGAAATGATGACGTCAGATGCTGGATCCCACAAATACTGCAGATGGTTTTAGAAAGACCTGATGACGTCAGATGCTGGAACCCACAAATACTGCTCATGGTTGTAGAAAGACATGATAACGTCAGATGCTGGATCCCACAAATACTGCTGATGGTTGTAGAAAGACATGTGACGTCAGATGATGGATCCCACAAATACTGCTGATGGTTGTAGAAAGACATGATAACGTCAGATGCTGGATCCCACAAATACTGCTGATGGTTGTAGAAATACATGATAACGTCAGATGCTGGATCCCACAAATACTGCTGATGGTTGTAGAAAGACATGTGACGTCAGATGATGGAGCCCACACACACACTGCTGATGGTTGTAGAAAGGCATGATGACGCTAGATGATGGATCCCACAAATACCTGCTGATGGTTGTAGAAAGACATGTGACGTCAGATGCTAGATCCCACAAATACCTGCGGATGGTTTTAAAAGGACACATGACGTCAATGCTAGATCCCACAAATACCTGCTGATGGTTGTAGAAGGACATGATGAAGTCAGATGCTAGATCCCACAAATACTGCTGATGGTTTTAAAAGGACATGATGACGTCAGATGCTGGATCCCACATATACTGCTGATGGTCGTAGAAGGACATGATGACGTCAGATGCTGGATCCGGTTATCAATTTTGAGGCCATTTCATTTGTGCGGGTTTTAGTAGTCAACAGTGATAAGCAAGGCAAGGGAACGTTTGACCTCGGACTGCTCTATTTCCATGGTGATGGTCTGACTGATACCCACACTACACGTGAGAACTGACGTCATCACTAACCTACCCCATTGGTCAAATGAACCAAAGAGCTGAACAAAAACAAATATTGCAGCCATGTCGCCTCTGTCAAATGGAGCGACAAGAGACATGGCCGACTACAATTCCTCTGAACCACCAACCCCATGGCAGGTGGCAGGAACTGTGACAAAAGGGTCACATTCATCACCAGACGTAGCCCTGACCATGTACAGGAAGAACGAAAGAAGAAATTGACACCTAGCATGCAATGACGTTTATACCAGCAAATGTACTTCTGTTAACAATAAAACAAAAACAACAATGAAGACAATAGTACCATTGTAAAAGATTTGGAATACTAAAAATGGCTAAGGAAACAAACAAAACAAACAAACAAAGACAGAAAGAAAGAAAGAAAACAAACAAGCGAGCAAAAATAAACACATAAAATAAACACCAACCAACCAACCAAAACCAACCAACCAACCAACCAACCAACACAACCAACCAACCAACCAACCAACCAACCAACCAAACCACCAACCCACAACCAATCAACCAACCAACCAAAGAACCAACCAACCAACCAACCAACCGATCACCAACCAACAACCAAGCAATCAACCAACCAACTAACAACCAACCAACCAACCAACCAACCAACCAACCAACCAACCAACCAACCAACCAACCAACCAACCAACGATGGTTACTGTCAGACTTACCCGTACGATGTCCTGCATGATGGAATAGCGGAACATCCAGTCCAGCTTGATTTCGTCATTTTCCAGAACATCCTGAAACCCCACAACAACACCACCACACACACACACACACACACACACACACACACACACACACACACACACACACACACACACACACACACACACATATATATATATATATATACATACATACACACACATGCATATACATATATAATTATATATGTACATAGATATAATATATATACATAGCTCATATATATATATATATCTTTATTTACGAAACACACACACACACAACACACGCACACACACACACACACACACACACACACACACACACACACACACACACACACACACACACACATATGTAGCCACAATGATACAGAGACAGACTGACATAAAAAGATATGCTGACATAACAGCACCGTGGTGCACTCCCAAGACGACCACACACGTCACACAACCCATGACAAAGGCGCAGAAACACACAGACTTTTGCCATAGCACGCATCAACTCATCGCACGATGCGTGATGACAACTCTACTGCGTGGGGGACGACATCTAACAGACAAACAGGAGGAGTTTGGGGGAAGAGGGAGGGAGGCTGGTTCCAGAAGGAATCATCGCTCTGGAGCATACTACTGATGCATCATCCACTGCAGTTGTATTGGCAACTCCTGACCTTCGACTGGCAAGGTCTTGACTAATGGGTTAGTCAGCAAGACGGGGACAGCTAGAACACTACAAGAGGACCTAGGAAACACTACGATCAGACTGAACACTACAAGAAGACCTAGAACCAGAAAGACTAGGAACAACAAGCAGACCTGGAAACATACAAGACAGCTAGGAAAATAGACGGCTAGAACACTACGAGCAGGACCTAGGAACACTACGAGACGGACCTAGGAACACAGACAGGACTAGGAACACACAAGACAGACCTAGGAAACACTACGAGAGGACCTAGGAACCACAAGCAGACCTAGAAAACTAAGCAGGACTAGGAAACACTAAGACACGACTAGGAAACCTACAGACAGACCTAGGAAACACTACGAGGCAGGACCTAGGAAACACTACAAGACAGGACCTAGGAAACACTACAGGCAGGACCTAGGAAACACTACAAGACAGGACCTAGGAAACACTAGAGGACCTAGGAAACACTACAAGACAGGACCTAGGAAACACTACGAGGCAGGACCTAGGAAACACTACACGACTAGAAACGACAGATGGACCTAGGAAACACTACAAGACAGGACCTAGGAAACACTACAAGCAGGACCTAGGAAACACTACAAGACAGGACCTAGGAAACACTACAAGACGGACCAGAAACACTACAGACAGACTAGGACCTCAGACAGGACAGGAACACTACGAGCAGGACTAGGCAGATACTACAACAGGCTAGGAAACACTACAAGATAGGACCTAGGAACCTCAAGACGGACTAGGAAACACTACAAGACATGCCTAGGAAACAGGGCCTAGGAAACACTACAAGAAGGACCTAGGAAACACTACGAGGCAGGACCTAGGAAACACTACAAGACAGGACCTAGAACATCAGACAGGACCTAGGAAACACTACGGGCAGGACTAGGAACTACAAGAAGGACCTAGGAAACACTACGAGGTAGACCTAGAACACTAATGTTCAGTTTCAGTTTCTCAAGATGACGTCTTCATGCTCGAATGAATTCAATATGCACTAATGTCACAGGTGCCATGTGATGGAGAAGACCCAGAATGATCACGGCACAAGCCTTAGTAAGCCTGCACATAAAGCCACGACCTGGCCAAGTCCTGAGGTCCTACTTAGATAGTTCCATAACCTTGGGATCGTAGGGGAGTGAAGTGGCAGAGACCTCAACTTTTCCGGGCCAGCACCAAAAGGCAGTGCCCCATCCCTCCCTTCGATTCAAATTCATTACATATTCACATTTTTTTTATCAAGACTTCAGAATGGCAAGAAAGCTAATTTGTCTTCAAGGGCTGGGACCTGAGAAACCAGCCTATCTCTCCGATGTTTTATACCAAAGCAGCCGGGCAATGCCCTGCTCTTCACGATTTTCAACTGCCGTGGGATTTTTAGCGTGCGCAGTCAGAAGGTACACTGGTCTGATTCGTTTTTCGTCCCCTTCCAAAGAACTAGACGTTCAGTTCGATTTTCCGGTAAAATTGAGGAGAAAAGTCGAGGCCTCTACGGGAAGCGAACCCTGGAACCTCGAGTTCAGTTATTGGCAGGCAAACGTCTGAACCATTCTGCCACTCTTCTCCCACTACACTGACACCTCCGGAATGATTTGAACATTACGATGGGCTGTGAACAGTCCAGTTTTTATTGTCGCGGGCGGAATGATTTGAGCATTACGATGGGCTGTGAACAGTCCAGCTTTTATTGTTGCTGGCAGAATGATTTGAGCATTATGATGTGCTGTGAACAGTCCAGTTTTTAGTGTTGTGGGCGGAATGATTTGAGCATTACGATGGGCTGTGAACAGTCCAGTTTTTATTGTTGTGGGTGGAATGATTTGAGCATTACGATGGGCTGTGAACAGTCCAGTTTTTAGTGTTGCGGGCTGGGATTGAACTCGAGACGTCAGACCGACAGTATACGGGTGTTTTACAGGAGCCAGCCAGTCTGTTGGCATAGAAAGATAGAGGGATAGACAGATAGATAGATAGATACACAGAGTCAGAGAGAGATAGTAGATACATAGATACAGATAGATAGAGATAGATAGATAGATAGATAGACAGATAGATAGATAGATAGACAGATAGACAGTTAAACAAATAAACAGACAGACAAAATAGAGAGAGAGACAGGCATACAGACAGACATATAGACAGACTGATAGGTAGGTAGGTAGGTAGGTGGGTAGATAGAGAGATAGAGAGATAGATAGAGAGAGAGGAGAGAGAGAGAGAGATAGAGAGAGAGAGATATATATAGATAGATAGACAGACAGATAGATAGATATACAGACAGATAGATAGATAGATACAGACAGACAGACAGATAGATAGAGAAACAGACGGATATATAGACAGAGAAACAGAAAGACAGAAAGACAGACAGATTCTAAATACATAGATATTTAAATAGACAGACAGATTGATAGATAGATAGATAGATAGATAGACAGACAGATAGATAGATAGATAGATAGATAGACAGATAGATTGACAAATAGATAAATAGATGAACAGATATATATATATAGATATAGATAGATAGATAGATAGATAGATAGATAGATAAATAGATAGATAGACAGCAGATAGATAGACAGACAGACACAGATACATAGACAAACAGACAAACAGAAGAAGAATATGAAGAGAGACATATATTTTGGGTTGGGAGGGTATTGGCATAAGCAGATGAATAATGATTGTTTATGTCCAGCCCTCGCATGTGGAGGATCTAAATCAATACACTATGACTCCTGTAGGATCTGACAAAGAGCTATAATTATATAACTCATATGAGAGAGAGATAGAGAGATAGATTGATAGATAGATAGATAGATAGATAGATAGATAGATAGATAGAGAGGGGGGATAGAGAGAGAGAGAGACAAAGAGAAAGAGACAGAGCGAGAGAGAGAGAGAGAGAGAGAGAGAGAGACAGAGAGAGAGAGAGAGAGACAGACAGACAGAGCGACAGAGACCGAGAGAGAGAGAGAAAGAGAGAGAGAGAGAGAGAGAGACAGAGAGAGAGACAGAGAGAGAGAGACAGAGAGAGAGACAGAGAGAGAGACAGACAGACAGACATAGCGACAGAGATAGAGAGAGACAGAGACACGGAGAGAGACAGAGACAGAGAGAGACAGAGAGAGAGAGAGAGTCAGAGACAGAGACAGAGAGAGACAGAGACAGAGAGAGAGAGAGACAGAGAGAGAGACAGAGAGAGACAGAGAGAGAGAGAAAGAGAAAGAGAAAGAGAGAGTGAGAGAGATAGAGAGAGAGATAGAGAGAGAGAGAGAGAGAGAGAGAGAGAGAGAGAGAGAGAGAGAGAGAGAGAGAGAGAGAGAGAGGTGGATGCCAGAACGGGTCCCTGCCGTCCCAAGGTATCTATGTTCGTTCCTTTCGGATCCCTTCATCATATCAGTTTCAGTTTCAGTTTCTCAAGAGAACATCTTGGAGTTCGGAATAAATTCCACATGCACTGCCGTAAAGATGCCATGTAATGGGAAAGTTCAAGAAAGGTCATGGCTTAAGCCTAAGACGCCTGAACACAAACCTTACCTGCTAGCAAGGTCTTACGGTCATATCTTGCATATGGGTTTTATATTTTATCTTGGCAACAATCTGCCACTAGAACAGCCTTGTGAAATGTATATCTCCATCTGCAAACAACAAACAAACAAACAAACAAACAAACAACAAACAAACAAACAAACAAACAAACAAACAAACACGGAAAGGGACGGAAAAGTATCACCCGTCCCCAAGTATAAATTGACAACACCATCGTCCTGCGTACACAACCACATCACACAAATCCACTCCCGAACAATAAGACACACTGCCTCCATCCGCCCACCAACATGATTTATCATCTCCAACACCCAACTCTTTCAGTTCATCCTTCAGCCCTGTTCGTCCTCGCCCCAAAACAAAGAAAGAAACAAACAACAGCGATAAAAACAAAAACAAAAAGCAAAACAAACAACAACAATAAAACAAAAACAAAAAACAAACCAAAATACAAAAACAAAACAAAACAAAACGAAGCAACAACAACAACAGCAACAACAACAACAGCAACAACAACAAACAAAAACAGCAATAAGAAAATATACCCACCGCCACAACAACAAATGATATTCCACCCATCTCATTCCTCTTCACTACCGTGTTTTCCATTTATACGAAAATTCCCTCAATGTTTTGAACTCACAGCAAAGCCCTCAATGTTTGAACAGCAAAGCCCTCAATGTTTTGAACAGCAAAGCCCTCAATGTTTGATACAGCAAAGCCCTCAATGTTTGATACAGCAAAGCCCTCAATGTTTGATACAGCAAAGCCCCAAACACTTAACATTCCCAGCTGCAAGAATCTGCGCAGTTATTTGTGAGACAGTACCAGCATTTGTCTGATTTGTGGTGGCTTTTGTTTTCCCTTCGTAGTAGTTTTTTTCGGCCACTTTTTCAAAATTAATTCCTTTTTTGAGTAAGACGATCGATAGTCTAATGACTCAAAGGTTTGTTCTCATGGGTTTATGTGCAGAATTAAGGCGTGTGCCATGATCACCATATACGTGGCACCTGGCCAGCTCATGGGTTTATGTGCAGGCTTAAGGCTTGTTCCATGGTCACCATACACGTGGAACCTGGCCAGCTCATGGGTTTATGTGCAGGCTTAAGGCTTGTGCCATGATCACCATACACGTGGAACCTATGGCGTTGGTGCAAATGGAATTCATTCCGAGCACGGAGACGTATTCTTGAGAAACTGAAACTGAAAACAAATGGTTTGTTCGCAAAGCTATGATTTTTATTACCAAGAGGACTTTCAAGATGCAGCGGGTATAGGACATAGATCCACGGGTATAGATCCACGTGAGCTTCGGCTTGATCATACCACTCATTACTTCGTGCCAGTCTAAGGTTCCTATTTAACTTTCTACTTTATCGAAGCAGGTCGTGGAGTCAGTCAAGATGAAGTCTTGATTATCTTTTACCTCATCATCTAGTGAAGGTAACAATTTTAAAGCATGAATGACTGCCTCAACTTCCACTGTTAGACTGGAGGTTTTTATTGGATGTTATTGTATGTACCATTTTCTTTGTGCATCGTGTGCCTGTTGTGTTTGACAGTAAAGCCCCATCCAGATTTGTGAACAGTCACTGAGCCATCGTAGTATGTGATAACATCAGTGGTGTTGCAGCTTATTTGCTCGATGAGTGGTTTGATTTCTTCATCAGCTTTATCATCTGGGCATTCCCATAGTGTCTCTTTAGATGTTTGGAATGATTGTTTTGGATAGGCCATTGAAATGGTTTAGATATTTGCCCATTGTTTAGTTCCTTTGAGTTATGTGCTGAATAGATTCTTCGACATGTACATGTCCCAGCCATGCTTGAAGTCGATTGCCTTTTTATTATTTCATTTCATTTTGTTTTGTTTACTTTATTTTACTTTACTTTACTTTATTTACTTTATTTTATTTACTTTATTTAATTCAATTTAAATTAATTTAATTTGATTTAATTCATTTTCATTTAATATAATTTGATTTATTCATTTCAATTTGATTTAATTCGATTCAATTTGATTTAATTATCTTTATTTCAAATTATTTCATTAACATTTCATGAACTAGATTTTGTGTTTTCCAATGCTCTAAAATGTCTTTATTTGTTCTGTTATATCTTAACTGCATTGAAGGAAGATCAAGCGGGCACCTCATAGTCTTCGTGGGAGTGTCTTATGTGCTTCCAGGGATCATTCTCATTACTTCATTCTGTGTTTGTTTAGTTTCAAAACACTCGTTAGATACGACATAGTAGGGTCAAGTCCCCTGCAAATTACACTTAGTATTAAAGTTTGGTACAGCTGGAAGCGATAGCGTTGGTCAGTGCCTTTGGTTACCATTGCTTTCAGGATTGACAGACCCTTTTAACACTTGAATGCAATGGTTTAACAAGTTTTCTCAAAGTCAGCAGTTTGTCAAAAAGTGATTCCAAGGTAGCATCGATACTGGTTCCTCTGAACGTAACCAGAGAGACTGGAAAAAAATATACTAAGTTTGGGTCACCACAGTTTGAAAAATGGCAATCAAGGATTTCTCTGTAGTTTATTAATAGATCGTCATCAACTCGTAAACTATGTCAGCCAAAGTTCTAATATGGCAAGACGATTAAGAAACTGTGTCGAGTATTTTCAAATCTGCAATTATGGGAAACCAACCAACAAACCAGCTAATTAATCAAAAGACAAAAGTACAAACCTAACCGACAAAGCAAAAAGAATACTTAAAGATTAACATTAAAGGAATATTACTGACAGCAGTCAACCATCTCAGCTTATTCGTTCGGTCTGTCTCTATTCTATATTAGCTCTTGTTTGGATTTTAGCTTTCAAGTTTCTATCTTTTACAATTTCAAAGGACTTTTCTGATATAGAACAACCCTCTGACTCTCATCATTATATCTCGTTCTTTCTTTTGTGTGTTTTTTAAAAATGTCAATATGTCCGATCATATAATCTAGGATGAAACAAAACGAAACCCAGAATTCAACAGATGAACATCACTATCTGGAGAAAATCATCAAAAGACCTCATGAATTGCCTTAGATCAAAGAGAGAGAGAGAGAGAGAGAGAGAGAGAGAGAGAGAGAGAGAGAGAGACAGAGAGAGAGAGAGAGAAGAGAGTGAGAGAGAGAGAGAGAGACAGAGAGAGAGAGAGACAGAGAGAGAGAGACAAGAGAGAGAGAGAGAGAGAGAGAGGATTTTGCCGAGTGACGGGAAGACAGGACAGAAAGAAGTCCTCTTTGGCTCCTGTGACTTGCAGCTGGAACAGTCTGCCCGCAATCGTGGAGGAGTCTCCTTGGTGGTGGAGGTGACTGATGAAACGGTGATGGTGGTGATGGTGGTGAGCAAATGGAATGGTGACTAGTGATGGTGAGTGACAGGAAGTTGGTCGGTGGAAAGAGAGGACAGAGGGTTTGATTTAAAAGACTGAGAACACGACTATCGAGAAAACTAGTGACTGAAAAACCGTTAATGAATTCTGAAGATCAAAAATAAGTATAGTCTGGGTACACATTCGATTATTTGAAAACATTCTACTCTGTGCAAAAAGATACGAGATTCTATTGTGATATTTTGATATCAAAAGCACTATCCTAAAATGTTATTCAAAATGGGATGAAAATGTAAACTGTACAACTGTATAGGAAACTGTCCTAAGCAAAAGGCACAAAAGTAAAGACACAAAGATCGAAAGGGTTTCAAATTCACATTTTCTACAGAATCTTTGCGATGAATATCGTTTACAAAGAAATGACTAGTGTCGGCAATAATTCATATAGTTTCTACGATAAACATAAAAGTTACACCAAACCCTTTTGCTACGGAGATATCATCATACAATACATTTTTGGTAAAAGTTTGAAAATGTTTTGAAAAAAAGAAGTCCTCTCTCGTTTAACATGAAACTCGACGAAAACATGGTTTTATTTAGAGTATACTTTGGATTTTCAAGATGGACACAGTTTTTGACTTTATAATGATGTTGGTTAAAATGTATGCTTATAAATGTCAGATGTGTAATGCTTTATAAAGAATATCTGCTTATAAAAAAGCTGAAGTACAGACATAAAATTGAAACGCGTAAAGCAAAATTTAGAGGGGGGAGGGGAACTACGTTACATTTCAGGTAGATTAGTTGTTCTATTTTGCTATTCACTAATCAGTGACTGTACCATTCGTCCAACCACACAATTCGAATGTTTTGCATGCTCCAAAAATGACAATGTAAAAACAAGATACAACAATACAACAGGAATATGATCAGCATCGCATAAGCCTCTTGTTTTGTTTCCTGTCTTTTCCTCTTTTTTCTCTTGTGAATGTCTATTTGGAGTTTTTAGGATTTAATCATCCAGAAACATAGAAAATCTGAAAAAGAGTCTCCTTGAATTTCTCAACCACCTTATTATTAGGTTAATTTCCTTTCTTTTTTGTTTTTCCTATTTGTTCAAGTCTCCTTTCTTTAAGGACAAATTGTTTCATACTGACAGAAGAGAAGTGTGCATCTTTGTGTCTGTATACCTGTGTGTCTGTCTGTGACAAAAATGTCTTACCCGAATATTTATACCTGGTTCTGAACGGATTTCTACCAAATTTGGGTCAAAGATGAAGACCGCTAGGTAGTTACAAGTGTATCCGTTTAGAAGTCATAGAGCCAAGATCAATGTCACATGCAAACAAAAGTGTCTAAAACCAGCACTTTTTAATGAAGGTGTTTGAACTGCATTCTCCTGAAACTTTCGACAGTATTCACATTCCGTTTTCATTTTTATAACAGTCTACCATTACCTTCGCATCAATCGAGTTATATCCGATACTTCTCCAAGTATGCCTGTCAGACGAACACCTGACAAAATGGATATAAGAAACAAAGGACAAAATCTTTACTAATGTAGAAAATTCTAATGTGCATTGTAAATAAAAATTAAAAAGAAGTTTCAGAGAAAATGAAAAGCACTTGACCGTCTGCAATTTACCGAATATAGAAAAATGGACAGAGACATTGAGACCAAAGTCAAAAAAGCACATACAGTGAACTACCAACTTTTATTCCTATCTGAAACAAAAGCAGGGCTCTACAATGTAGTCTTTGAATCCTATTGGTTCTCCTACGCCCGACCTAGACATGACTCTGGAAACGTCTCTCTACTAACTTTACTGGACCTCTCAGCTGCTTTTGATACAATAGACCATACCATTTTGCTTAACAGACTCCAATACAGTTACGGCATTTCTCACACCGCTCTTTCCTGGTTCCGTTCATACCTCACAGAAAGAACACAATCAGTCTTTGTCAATAACCTCAACTCTACATCTGAAGAACTATTGTAGGGATCTGTGTTGGGCCCCGTGCTCTTTGTCCTCTATACACAACCACTTGCCGGCCTGAACAGTCTCACTCTCCTGAACATCAATCATTTGCAGATGACACTCAACTTGAACTCTCTACTCCTCCCGAGAACATAAACCCAGCCATTTCCTCTCTCGAACTTTGTATCACCGACATACGAATCTGGATGCTCGAAAACAAGCTAAAACTAAATGACGAGAAAACTGAAGCTGTCCTCTGTTCTTCCTCTTTTAAGTCTCTGCCGTCTACCACTCCTACATCTCTTACCGTTGGATCAACAGATATTCCCTTTTCCTCTACCGCACGAAATCTTGGCTTCCACTTCAGCAAAGACATGAGTATCTCAACACATGTACAGACAGTCTGCCGCAAAGCATACATTGACCTTAGACGCATTAGTTATATTCGCCACTTACTTTCAGAAGACGCTACCAAAACATTTCTTTCTGCCTTTGTTCTCTCCAAATTAGACTACTGTAACTCCCTCTTTTCTGGCTGTCCTCAAAATCAATTAGACAAACTTCAAAAAGTACAAAACTCTGCCGCTAAACTTGTTTCTCGTTCCCGCCACACTTATCATGTCACACCTATTCTCAAATCCCTTCGCTGGTTGCCTGTTCAAGCTCGCATTGACTATAAGCTTGCCTCACTATGCCACTCTTTTTTCTCTGATCTCTCTCCTCGCTACCTGGCTGATCTTCTCTCTGTGTACACTCCTTCTAGATATCTCCGCTCCATTGCTGATACCAGATTGCTCCGTGTTCCACGCGTGCGCACAAAAACATTTGGACATCGCTCTTTCTCCTTCGCAGCCCCCACTATCTGGAACTCTCTTCCCTTTGAAATCCGACACCTAAAATCGACTTCTTCTTTCAAAACAGCTCTAAAAACTCACCTCTTTCAAAAATATTATCAGTAAGTTCAACCTCATTTCCCCCCAGCCTAATAGTAGAAAAGGTGTGTGTTAGTGTGTGTGTATGTTATAGTAGGTAGGTGGGGGGTGGGGGTGGGTGATTATAGAGCCCAATGTGCCTCACAGTACTTTGGGGTATAGCCGTGGGGGTTGTGGGGTGCATTTGGACTTGCGTGAGAATCCGTGTATGATTGTAGCGTATGTAGTATTTTTATGGATTTATTCTATTACTTTGTATTGTGTATTTAGTGTATGTACGTGAGGTCCGAGAGATTGAAATATTGTGAGTGAATGATTGTAAAGCGTCATAAGCTCCGCCGTAGGCAGAGATGTGCGCTTATAAATGGTCTCTTATTATTATTATTATTATTATGAAACACAACCTATCAGAAAAAGATCACAATCAGTGAAATGAGATGTCTCAGAAAACTAGCAGGCAAAATCAAAAGAGACACGAATAAGAAACAAAGAGGTTTCAGATATGGCTGGCACAATACTTGTCAACCATTACACCTCACAATAGCTAATCCAGTAGTTTGGCCACCTGAGCAGAATGCCAGTCAACCAGCTTACAATACCAGGTGCTCGGGCTTCACAGCCGGAGGAAGACCACGGCAGTGCTGATAAATGGAGTAACACTTCACATCTACAACCTGACTCTACACCAAGTGTTGACGTTGACATCTACAACCTGACTCTACACCAAGTGTTGACGTTGACATCTACAACCTGACTCTACACCAAGTGTTCACGTTGAGTTGTAGCCCACAGCTTCATCCCCACTACTAGCACAAGCAGATGAAAAAGGAAATAAACTTCTTCAAGGTCACAGTAACCTTGATAAGTACAAAACATGGTTTTACAACAAAACGTTTTTTGTATATAAAAAAGGGAGAAATTTCTAGACCGGCCCTCACCATTTTGTTTACATTTCATGTCCCATCAAAGGACAAAGCGTGAAGCGAAGGAAAGCCTTGGAATTCAACAGATGAGAGAACCAGTGTGACGAACATCATCAAAAGACTTCATGCCATCGCCTTAGGGGTGAAACGAGGACTTTAGCGTGGAAAGAAAGATGAAAAGAAGTCGAACGACCTCATGCATCGCCTTGGGATAGAGACCATGGACATGACCCACAAGACAGGCGATCAGTTCTGACGTCAACTGTGCCAGCTTCGTCTCGCTATGCTTCGCTGCCAGTAAAGATACTGGCAGACAACACAGAGATAGACAACATTCCTATGGTAAAGAGACTGGCAGACAACACAGAGATAAACAACATTGCTATGGTAAAGAGACTGGCAGACAACACAGAGATAGACAACATTGTTATGGTAAAGAGACTGGCAGACAACACAGTGATAGACAACATTGCTATGGTAAAGAGACTGGCAGACAACACAGAGATAAACAACATTGCTATGGTAAAGAGACTGGCAGACAACACAGAGATAGACAACATTGTTATGGTAAAGAGACTGGCAGACAACACAGAGATAAACAACATTGTTATGGTAAAGAGACTGGCAGACAACACAGAGATAAACAACATTGCTATGGTAAAGAGACTGGCAGACAACACAGAGATAGACAACATTGTTATGGTAAAGAGACTGGCAGACAACACAGAGATAAACAACATTGTTATGGTAAAGAGACTGGCAGACAACACAGAGATAAACAACATTGCTATGGTAAAGAGACTGGCAGACAACACAGAGATAGACAACATTGTTATGGTAAAGAGACTGGCAACAACACAGAGATAAAACAACATTGTTATGGTAAAGAACTGGCAGACAACACAGAGATAAACAACATTGCTATGGTAAAGAGACTGCAGACAACACAGAGATAAACAACTTGCTATGGTAACGAGACTGGCAGACAACACAGAGATAACAACATTGCTATGGCATTCAACGAGCTTCATTTAAAACATTGTGGCAAATTTTTCTTATTGGAAAGAAACGATGATCAATCAACTGACAAGGTTTACGACGATGAACAAGTATTTGGAGTTTGTTTGGCAGGGTTTATGGCATTAGAAATTTGTTTGAAAGGATTTATGGCATTAGAAATTTGTTTGAAAGGATTTATGGCATTACAAAGTTTGTTTGGCAAGGGTTTATGGCATTAGAAATTTGTTTGAAAGGATTTATGGCATTACAGAGTTTGTTTGGCAGGTTCATGGCATTAGAAATTTGTTTGAAAGGATTTATGGCATTAGAAAGTTTGTTTGGAAGGATTTATGGCATTAGAAAGTTTGTTTGGATGGATTTATGCATTAGAATGTTTGTTTGGAAGGATTTATGGCATTAGAATGTTTGGATGGATTTATGGCATTAGAAAATTCGTTTGAAAGGATTTTTGGCATTAGAAAGTCCGTTTGAAAGGATTTATGGCATTAGAAAGTTCGTTTGGAAGGATTTATGGCATTAGAGATGGTTTGGAAAGGTTTGTGACATCAGAATTTTTGTTTGAAAGGGTTTATGGCATTAGAGATGGTTTGAAAGGGTTTATGGCATTAGAGATGGTTTGAAAGGGTTTATGGCATTAGAGATGGTTTGAAAGGTTTGTGACATCAGAATGTTTGTTTGAAAGGTTTATGGCATTAGAGATGGTTTGAAAGGTTTATGGCATTAGAGATGGTTTGAAAGGGTTTATGGCATTAGAGATGGTTTGAAAGGGTTTATGGCATTAGAGATGGTTTGAAAAGGTTTATGGCATTAGAGATGGTTTGAAGGGTTTATGGCATTAGAGATGGTTTGAAAAGGTTTATGGCATTAGAGATGGTTTGAAAGGGTTTGTGGCATTAGAGATGGTTTGGAAGGGTTTATGGCATTAGAGATGGTTTGGAAGGGTTTTGGCATTAGAGATGGTTTGGAAGGGTTTATGGCATTAGAGATGGTTTGGAAGGGTTTATGGCATTAGAGATGGTTTGGAAGGGTTTATGGCATTAGAGATGGTTTGGAAGGGTTTATGGCATTAGAGATGGTTTGAAAAGGTTTATGGCATTAGAGATGGTTTGAAAGGGTTTATGGCATTAGAGATGGTTTGGAAGGGTTTATGGCATTAGAGATGGTTTGAAAGGGTTTATGGCATTAGAGATGGTTTGGAAGGGTTTATGGCATTAGAGATGGTTTGGAAGGGTTTATGGCATTAGAGATGGTTTGAAAGGGTTTATGGCATTAGAGATGGTTTGGAAAGGATTTATGGCATTAGAGATGGTTTGAAAAGGTTTATGGCATTAGAGATGGTTTGGAAGGGTTTATGGCATTAGAGATGGTTTGAAGGGGTTTGTGGCATTAGAGATGGTTTGAAGGGTTTGTGGCATTAGAGATGGTTCAAAGGGTTTATGGCATTAGATATGGTTTGAAAGGGTTTATGGCATTAGATATGGTTTGAAAGGGTTTGTGGCATTAGAGATGGTTTGAAAGGGTTTATAACATTAGAGATGGTATGGAAGGGTTTATGGCATTAGAGATGGTTTGAAAGGGTTTATGGCATTAGAGATGGTTTGAAAGGGTTTATGGCATTAGAGATGGTATGGAAGGGTTTATGGCATTAGAGATGGTTTGAAAGGGTTTATGGCATTAGAGATGGTTGAAAGGGTTTATGGCATTAGAGATGGTTTGAAAGGGTTTATGGCATTAGAGATGGTATGGAAGGGTTTATGGCATTAGAGATGGTTTGAAAGGGTTTATGGCATTAGAGATGGTTTGAAAGGGTTTATGGCATTAGAGATGGTATGGAAGGGTTTATGGCATTAGAGATGGTTTGAAAGGGTTTGTGGCATTAGAGATGGTTTGAAAGGGTTTATGGCATTAGCGATGGTTTAAAAGGGTTTATGGCATTAGAGATGGTTTGAAAGGGTTTATGGCATTAGAGATGGTTTGAAAGGGTTTATGGCATTAGAGATGGTTTGAAAGGGTTTATGGCATTAGAGATGGTATGGAAGGGTTTATGGCATTAGAGATGGTTTGAAAGGGTTTATGGCATTAGAGATGGTTTGAAAGGGTTTGTGGCATTAGAGATGGTTGAAAGGGTTTATGGCATTCAGACCCATCTCATACCCAACTGAGGCCCTTGTGGGTCCAACTTACGACTCTTGCATTATCATCATAGCGCTCTTTAGCAGGCCTCCCTCGGTCATGGCTGACCATGGTTAAAGTACATCCGTTCTAATGTCTAGTTGGGCTGTCTGCTTGGTCCTAGCAGCGTCGCCTGTGACTGTACAGACCAATGCGAGAGAGGCAGTCTCTGTCGCAGCGGTCGCATGCGTATGCCGATGCTGGCCTGTTGGCTGTCATCCCTTTTCTGCGAACTCGCTTTTCTGCTGCAGCAGCTGACAGTTTATCATCACCAATCCGCAGCTGTTTCTTGAGAGTGGTTCTTCAGCTGTTGCGGTCGTCTGCGAGGTCCTCCCAGGACTCAGTGTCGATCTCAAGCGCCTTCATGTCACGTTTGCAAACGCCTTTGTATCTCAGCTGTGGGCGGCCAATGTTTCTCTGCCCTGTGGCAAGCTCACCATAAAGGATGTCTTTTGGGATGCGACCATCTTCCATGCGGCGAACGTGGCCCAAACCAGCGCAGCCGACGCTGTCTCAGCATGGTATGCATGGTTGGGAGGCCAGCGCGGGTCAGGACTTCGGTGTTGGTCACCTCTAAGCGACTGAATTATGTAGGAACCCCTTACGAAATATTCTGAATAGAAAAGTTTTCCATCACAAAAGAAAAGAGAAAGAGAAAATCCACAAAGCCAAAAGAAAGAAAGAAAGAACGAAAGAAAGAAAGAACGAAAAAGCAAAAGACAGAACTGCAACTTGCTAATGAACCCAAAACAAAACAAAACAGAGCAAAACAAAACAAAGCAACAACAACAACAAATCCCAACCAAAAACAAAAAACAATCCAACAAAAAAAAACAAAGCAACAAAACAAAACAGAGCAAAACAAAACAAAACAAAGCAACAACAACAACAACAACAACAAATCCCAACCAAAACAAACAAAAAACAAAGCAACAAAACAAAACAAAACGGCCACAACTTGTTAGTTAACGGAAACAGGAAATGGAAGAGCCAAGAAATAAAAACTCACAATGTGGTCGATAATGCAAAGATTCTCGAACTATCTTGAAATACAAGATGCATGGCTTAAAACAGGAGGAGGAAAAAACCCACTGAAACTAGGGGGGTACGGGGGGGGGCGGGGGCGGGGGCGGGGGGGGCATATCAGGGGCCATAACTTGCGCGCCGTTGCTATGAACGCTTGCAAGCCGATCACGGATGCCTTGCTCCTTTCGGGTTTTTTTTTTTTTTTTTTTTTTTTTTTTTGACAAACCGAAATCGCGGAATTCCGCCCAGACGCGGAGCGTTTTTAGCCTTGATGATAAACTGATACAACACTCCAGTAACACAAAAAGAAGAGCAAACTATGGCCACATGAATATTGTAACCACTACCAAGCAACAGTGTTGTAAACGTGTGTCAACGCTGCTTTACATGTATAAAGACAATCAACACGATAAAACAAGCAGGCATTGACAGTATAACACAGCGTCACGAGTTAGCTGGGTGGCCAATCCACGTAACTATTTATGTTTATGGACCAGACGAGAGAACAGTGCATTAGTGAGATAGAAAATGGATGAAAAGAAGTCCTCTCTGGCCCCCTGTGATTGACGCTTCGGAGGAGTCTGACCGCCAGGGTCGTCGATGACGTGAGGATGGGTGTGGGTGCTGTGATTGGTAGTGGTGGTGGTGGTGATGATAGTGATGGTGACGGGTGGTGGTGGTTGAGTAATGGCATACTGGTGAGTGATAGGGCAGTGAGGCGAGGTGAGGTGATTGAGGTGAGGGAAGAGAGGGGAGACAGGATGTGGGTTAAAATAAATCCCAGGGGACATGAACTGACAGAAATCGCTTGGCAGAGAAAAATGAGAGAGAGAGACAGAGACAGAGGAGAGAAAAGAGAGGACAGACAGAGACGAGACAGAGAGACAGAGAGAGGGGAGGCGAGAGAGAGAAAGGCAGAGAGAGAGAGAACAGAGAGAGAGGAGGAGAGAGGAA
>JAPXFY010000018.1:77261165-77271165 GCA_030674185.1 Monoplex corrugatus
CATGGTTCTGTCGTGACTGGATAGACAAATGTATAAACCCAGTAATTCATGGTTCTGTCGTGACTGGATAGACAAATGTATAAACCCAGTAATCATGGTTCTGTCGTGACTGGATAGACAAATGTATAAACCCAGTAATTCATGGTTCTGTCGTGACTGGATAGACAAATGTATAAACCCAGTTATTCATGGTTCTGTCGTGACTGGATAGACAAATGTATAAACCCAGTAATTCATGGTTCTGTCGTGACTGGATAGACAAATGTATAAACCCAGTAATTCATGGTTCTGTCGTGACTGGATAGACAAATGTATAAACCCAGTAATTCATGGTTCTGTCGTGACTGGATAGACAAATGTATAAACCCAGTAATTCATGGTTCTGTCGTGACTGGATAAACAAATGTATAAACCCAGTAAATCATGGTTCTGTCGTGACTGGATAGACAAATGTATAAACCCAGTAATTCATGGTTCTGTCGTGACTGGATAGACAAATGTATAAACCCAGTAATTCATGGTTCTGTCGTGACTGGATAGACAAATGTATAAACCCAGTAATTCATGGTTCTGTCGTGACTGGATAGACAAATGTATAAACCCAGTAATTCATGGTTCTGTCGTGACTGGATAGACAAATGTATAAACCCAGTAATTCATGGTTCTGTCGTGACTGGATAGACAAATGTATAAACCCAGTAATTCATGGTTCTGTCGTGACTGGATAGACAAATGTATAAACCCAGTAATTCATGGTTCTGTCGTGACTGGATAGACAAATGTATAAACCCAGTAATTCATGGTTCTGTCGTGACTGGATAGACAAATGTATAAATCCAGTAATTCATGGTTCTGTCGTGACTGGATAGACAAATGTATAAACCCAGTAATTCATGGTTCTGTCGTGACTGGATAGACAAATGTATAAACCCAGTAATTCATGGTTCTGTCGTGACTGGATAGACAAATGTATAAACCCAGTAATTCATGGTTCTGTCGTGACTGGATAGACAAATGTATAAACCCAGTAATTCATGGTTCTGTCGTGACTGGATAGACAAATGTATAAACCCAGTAATTCATGGTTCTGTCGTGACTGGATAGACAAATGTATAAATCCAGTAATTCATGGTTCTGTCGTGACTGGATAGACAAATGTATAAATCCAGTAATTCATGGTTCTGTCGTGACTGGATAGACAAATGTATAAACCCAGTAATTCATGGTTCTGTCGTGATGGATAACAAATGTATAAACCCAGTAATTCATGGTTCTGTCGTGACTGGATAGACAAATGTATAAACCCAGTAATTCATGGTTCTGTCGTGACTGGATAGACAAATGTATAAACCCAGTAATTCATGGTTCTGTCGTGACTGGATAGACAAATGTATAAACCCAGTAATTCATGGTTCTGTCGTGACTGGATAGACAAATGTATAAATCCAGTAATTCATGGTTCTGTCGTGACTGGATAGACAAATGTATAAATCCAGTAATTCATGGTTCTGTCGTGATTGGATAGACAAATGTATAAACCCAGTAATTCATGGTTCTGTCGTGATTGGATAGACAAATGTATAAACCCAATAATTCATGGTTCTGTCGTGACTGGATAGACAAATGTATAAACCCAGTAATTCATGGTTCTGTCGTGACTGGATAGACAAATGTATAAACCCAGTAATTCATGGTTCTGTCGTGACTGGATAGACAAATGTATAAACCCAGTAATTCATGGTTCTGTCGTGACTGGATAGACAAATGTATAAACCCAGTAATTCATGGTTCTGTCGTGACTGGATAGACAAATGTATAAACCCAGTAATTCATGGTTCTGTCGTGACTGGATAGACAAATGTATAAACCCAGTAATTCATGGTTCTGTCGTGACTGGATAGACAAATGTATAAACCCAGTAATTCATGGTTCTGTCGTGACTGGACAGACAAATGCATAAACCCAGTAATTCATGGTTCTGTCGTGACTGGACAGACAAATGTATAAACCCAGTAATTCATGGGTCTATCGTGACTGGATAGACAAATGTATAAACCCAGTAATTCATGGTTCTGTCGTGACTGGATAGACAAATGTATAAACCCAGTAATTCATGGTTCTGTCGTGACTGGACAGACAAATGTTCATGTCAGCAAAATAGGGTGTGTCATTCTTTTCACTAATGACTGCAGATTTTGTTGTTGTTAGTTTCGTTTTTTAATTTACGTCAGGAGACAGTCAAATGACATTTTGCTTTTCATGGTTATAGTCTGTTTTTTTCTCAGTCCATTTCTTAACGTGAGGAACAAGCATACACTTAAACACACTGACAAACATTCTAAACACTTTTTTTTAGGATCATCGCACTCAGGGAGATTACCTTTGTGCTCATCTTTTATTTTTCGTTCCATTTTCTATGCCACCTTGATGACCACAGAAGCTGGCACATGTTTTCTTTATTTTGTTCTGTTTTACAATGCCATGATGATGATGTCGATGAAGATGATAATCATGATGCTTTGGAGTTCCATCTAAGATTGAGACTGCGTGACAGGGTTGCACTTCGCTTACTATAATGATATATACTGGCTTCAACCAGGCCCGAGAGATACAGGCACCTGTGGTGCGGGTGAGAAGATTTGAGCAACACCCTCAATGACGCACCCGTGAAGTGGATGAGACTCGGCTGTATGGCTCCAGTCTTCCCAATGAGCCCATGGCACGCCCAACTCTGGGTAGGAGCCCGTGAGCACCAAAAAATCCCACATTGATATATTTTTGAAGGGACTGATGGGGATTCGAACTCACAACCTTCCAGTCGGTAGTCCGTTGCGTTAACCACTACACCACGGTGACTGGTATTCTAAACACTTTTACTTTCCAGCATTATCTCTTTGTTTTTCAAATGGAAAAGCGAACATGCAAAGCAAGCAAATGAATAAATAAAGGAGAAAATTTCATTTTTGAAACATTTGTTTATAATTTTGCTTCATTTCAAGGGAGACAAACTAGCTGCACAATCACATATAGAGACAGTGACGCCCCATGGTTCAAGTTGGAAAATTCAGACATTTGTCAGATTGTGACATGTTAATCGTCTGATGGAATCGTTGATGAAGGAGAACATCGGGGGCAAAAGAGAAAAGGAAAGCTGGGTTTAAAAAGCAGCAAGAAAAAAACATGATAACAGAAGAGCATCTTCCTATAATGTGGGGGTAAACAAAGATTTGAGATCAGTGTTGAATGTGATCTGACTGAAGAGACTTATCAAACGTTATGTCAACCATATCAACAAACAGCTTGGAAGATTTTGACGATCAATTTGAGGGACGGTAGTTCCAACTAATGACATCACAAATGTACATGCACCACTCCTTCAATCTCATACAAACAGACAGAAAGAGAGTGAGCGACTAAGTGAGTGAGCAAGAAAGAAAGAATGATGGAGAGAGAGAGGCAGAGAGAGGCAGAGAGAGACACAGAGAGAAAGAGAGACAGACAGAGGCAGAGGAAAAGACAGGCAGAGACAGAGACAGAGAAAAGAGAGAGAGAGAGAGAGAGAAAGAGAGAGGGAGAGAGAGAGAGAGAGAGAGAGACTGACAGACAGACTACCAGACAGACAGACAGATTGACAGAGACAGAGAGAGAGAGAGATAGAGAAAGAGAGAGGGAGGAGAGGGAGAGAGAGGGAGAGAGACAGAAAGAAAGACAGACAGACATGACAGACAGAGACAGAGAGAGAGACAGATAAAGAAAGAGAGAGAGGGAGAGAGACAGAGGGAGAGAGACAGAAAGAGAGAGAGAGAGAGAGAGAGAGAAGACAGACAGAGACAGAGACAGAGACAGAGACAGAGATAGCACTCATGGCAAAAGGGCAGGGTTCCTAACATCTAGAAGTTTATCAACAAAGACAGAAAAACAAAAGCAACTCCATAAATAAAACCAGTTCCCTCTAAAACAGGCACAGCACATGACATTCCTGACAATCCTTACACAAGACAGACGCCATGTTCAGAATTGTCTGACCTTTCTCCCAAGTTATAAATCCAGTCGTTTATGACTCATGAAAACTTGCTTGATTAACACTTATCTCAAGAATGCAGGGCGTGTCACTGTTTTCATTAATTATTGCAAAAGGTTTTGTTTAAATTTCGCTAGGTAACAGTCTGATGACATTTTGGAGACGGTGCTTATAGATGAATTTGTTGTCTGCTGTCTGTCTGTCTGCCTGCTTCTCAAAAAAAGAAACAAGCATATGCAAGGGCAAATAACTCACAAAACCATAATCAATCTGACTACCAGCGTTTAAGCAAAACAAACCAAACAAAACAAACAAAACAAAACAAAACAAACAAACAAACAAAACAAACAAACAAAACAAAACAAACAAACAAACAAAACAAAACAAAACAAAACACACAAAACAACAAAACAAAACAAAACAAAACATATGCGTATTTAAGGCGTCAAAACAAAGGTGAGTTAGTCCAAACATTTTGCCTTTTTTTTGTATCAAAAAGACGTTTAAACGTTCTGATTTTATTTTGATGCTGTTTTCTGATTCAGAAAACCACGCTTTCAAAACTTCCTTCTGTAACTTTAAATGCTATCAAATCTACGTTTTTTCCTGACATGTGAACTTTTCCCCTGTTCATTAAGGGTAAAGGGATCGTCCAAGGGAAAATGATTGTACAAAGACAAACAGATATAATTATTGAACAGAAGAAGCTCACTGTCAAATGCTCAGACATTTTAAGACAGATCCATTAAAGTCTTGAAGGAGGCAGGCTTAAGAAGAACACCAACAAAGAAGATTACGAAAAGACAAGCAACATTTATAGGACATTTTATGAGGCAAGAGAAATTAGAGCACCTGGTCACAACAGGAACGCTGGAGGGAAAGAGAACACCTGGTGGGACAAGGGAGAAAATACTAGACAGATTTACATTAATGAAGATTAGGAAAAGACAAGCCACATTTATGGAACATTTGATGAGGCATGAGAAATTAGAGCACTCAGTCACAAGAAAGCTGGTGAGAAAAAAAAGAGCACCAGGTAGACCCAGGGGGGAAATACTGGACGGACTTCCAGAATGGCAGAGGACAGAAAGGGTGGGAGAGGCATTTGCAGCAACAAAGGATAGATTCGTATGGAGGGCCATGATCGCCAACGCCATGCGGCAGGGCATATGGCGATGATGACATTTATAAAATCCAAACTCCGAGATAAGTTTAGAACATAGAACTGGGGCCTAGTGAGACTGGACTGTCAGTTTGTTATGAGATAGAAAAGTATAGTTTGAGGGGTGGTGGTGATGTAAGCATGGGTAAGGGATGCCAGCTTATCAGTGGAAAGGACTGGGTAGATCACAGTGGTGAAGGGTAAAAGGCACTCAGGGAAACAGGGTTTGATATCCAAACCGCCACGGAGCTGAAGAGTGGAAAAGAGAACGTAAAAAACAAAAGGCTTTCACTGTGACTGGTAGGTAAGCCTAAAGGTCACCTGAACCAAGAAACAACGACAAACCCCTATCTACCTTGCCTGCACTTGGGTTGTGCTTAATGTCTATGGAGACAAGCAACCCGCACGTGCACACACACACACACACACACACACACAACACACCACACACACACACACACACACACACACACACACCACACACACACACACACACACACAACACACACACACAATACAGAAAGAAGAGAGAGAGAGAGAGCGATGGGAGAGGAAGAGAGAGAAAGAGCGATAGAGAGAGAGAGAGAGAGAGAGAGAGAGAGAGACAGACACAGACAGAGACAGACAGACAGAGATAGAGACAGAGAGAAGGGCAAAAAGAAAAAAATGAGAGAGAGACAGAAAGAGACAGAGACAGAGAGACGGAGAGAGAGCAAGACAGAGAAAAGAGAGAGAGAGAGATACAGAGATACAGACAGACAGAGAGATAAACAGACAGAGAAACAGACAGACAGACAGACAGACAGACAGGCAGACAGACAGAACAGGGGAGCTGAAAATAGAAGAGAAGATATAGTTACAAGACATCAGACAATTAAGAAGGAAGAAGACCATACCACAACATAAATGAAACCATTTGCCCCTAGTAGTGTCTAAGGCAGATGTGATGCGTTTAGTGTGTCAGCTAGTGACTGCGTGCTTGTCACCTCTCACTTTCAGCCTGCACGCTAGCTAGCACTGCTGCTTGCAGCTATGCGAAAAGAAGAGCAGAATGCGTAAGTCTCTTCCTGTCAGTCCATAGCCTCTCCATCAGCAAGCCCTACGTTATGCCTCCTCGTGGCGACATGCGGTAACTGAGCACCTCACGGACTCAGGCTAAATCTGGAGGGATAAAGCTAAGGGAGGTAACCCTGAAAAAAAATCACTCTACTGCCTTGTAGGTTGTCGTGGGAACGACAAAGGTTAGCGGAGAGACCGTAAACAAACAGATGGAAGGCAACGGGAAACCACTATCGTATTCTCCCCAGCAAAATTATGGACAGACAAAAGAAGAAAAATGAAGATGACGTAAATAGGTGCTCCTATGGAGCACCTTCGTCCGGTAGGGACCGTCATGCGGCGCAGGTGACACCAGACCGTCAGTAAGATACTGCGACCAACCTCAAAATACCAAAATCGCAGCATGGAACATTAGAACATTGTTGCAAAAAGGTAAATTAGACGATATCAAAATGGAGATGGAAAGACTTAACATTAGTATTTTAGGACTAGGGAAAGTGAGATGGAAGAGGGCAGGCATGACAACATCAGGACAGTATACATGTACAGTAATATACTCTGGTGGAAACTCACATGAAAGAGGAGTAGGCAACGTAATGGACAGGGACAAATCAAAAGCAGTTAAGGGATACTGGGCTGTGTCCGACAGAGTTTTGCTGGTCAAATTGGGAGGTAGGTCATTTGATATCAACATCATTCAGGTGTATGCACCAACATCCGCAAGTACTCAGGAAGACATCAACAACTTCTACGAAGTATTTGAGATGGCCAAGGCCCAATGTAAATCACAAAAAGTTACAGTCATAATGGGAGATTTTAATGCTAAAGTGGGACAGGATATTGTGGAGGACATAGTTGGATCTCATGGCCTTGTTACACAAAATGAAAGGGGAGAGAAACAGATTAATGAGTTCATAGTAGGCAACACCTGGTTTGAGCGGCCTGCAAGAAGAAAATGGACTTGGATGACTCCAGGACATAATACCAAAAATCAGATTGACTACATCCTGATCAACAAAAGACTTAGAAATTCTTTACTGTCAGCAAAAACACTATCAGACGCAGCTTGCAACAGTGACCACAGTCCTGTAGTGGGAAGATTAAAGCTGAAATTAAGGAAAAAGAAACAGACCAAAAGCAATATCAAACTAAATCTTGGACTCTTAGACAGATGAAGTGATACGTAAAAATTAACGTACACGTTCAAAACAAATTCAGTGCTCTGGAAGACGTTAGTGACAGTGAGGAACAATGGACAAAATTGACAAATTCGATAAATGAAGCTTGTGAAGAAATCCTTGAAGTAGACAGAAAAGCAAAAAAGAACTGGATGACAAAAGAAATTTTAGGCTTGATGGAGTAACGGAGGAAGGCAAAGAGAAACGAGGAGATATATAGGAAGATAAACAAAGAAATCAGGAATAGGTGCAATGAAGCTAAGGAAGCTTGGCTGAAAACAAAATGCAGGGAAATAGAAGACCGACACAAAACGGATCCTCAAGGAATGTACAGACGAGTTGAAGAAACTGTCCACAGGAAAAATACATGCACATCAACTGGTTGCTTAAAATCGAAAGATGGCACACTTATCATGGAAAAAGACAAATACTAGACAGATGGGGAGAGTACATTAAAGACCTTTTTGAAGATGACAGAAACGAAGAACACATTATAAGAAAGAACTTTGAAGGACCACCCATAATGAAAGATGAAGTTAGAGCAGCACTGAAAAAGATAAAACTAGGAAAAGCCCCAGGATCAGACAACATTACTACAGAGATGATTGAAGCCCTGGAGGAATTTGGTATTGAAAGAAAATAACAGTCCTCCTAAATGAAACTTACAACACTGAAAAAATCCCCAAAGATATGTCAAAATCGATTATCTTTGCACTTCCAAAGAAGACAGGGGCTATAGAATGCCAACTCCATCGCACAATCAGTTGATGAGTCATGTAACAAAAATCCTATTTAGAATAATCAAGATGAGGACAAGTAATAGAATCAAAAGAGAAATAGCAGATGAACAGTGTGGGTCTGTGGAAGGGAAAGGAACTATTAATGCCGTATACATCCTAAGAACTATCATAGAGAGGTCAATCGAGATGAATAAGGATTTGTATTTATGCTTTGTTGACTATACCAAGGCTTTCAATTGGGTAAGAAATGAAGAACTGATTAACCAACTAGAAAGACTCAATACTGATGGAAAAGATCTAGGAATAATCAGAAATATGTGTTGGGAACAAACAGCTGCAATGAGAATAGAAAACGATATCAGCTCTTTCCAACACATCAAAAGAGGAGTCAGATAGTGTTGTGTTTTGTCACCAGATCTGTTTTCACTTTACAGCCAAAACATCACGACAAACCTAGAGGAAGATCCTGGCTTAAAGGTTGGAGAAAAAAAGAGATAACATTCGATACGCAGATGACACCGTGCTAATTGCAGAAAATGAACAGGACCTACAAAACCTTGTGAATGTACTAGAAATGGAAAGCAAAGGTAAGGGGTTGGAACTAAACAGCAGGAAGACTGAAGTCACGGTGATCAGTAGAAAACATGAAGTCCCCTCATGCAAAATAACAGCAAACTGCACAACCTTGAGACAGGTTGATAATTTTGAATACCTGGGAACGATCATTTCACTAGACGGCAGATGCACATCAGAAATAGCCTGCAGAATCGGCCAAGCCAATCAATCAATCATGTCGAGTTTGCTCGGCTTCCATGACACGTTTCCTCCATCCTTTTCTGTCAGACATTGCAGTAGATAGTTCATCATACTGACAGCCTGTGTCATCGATCAGTTGGTCGATGAATGTCTTCTTTGGACGTCCTGGTCTTTGTTTGCCGTGACTGGGTCTCCATCGTAGAATATCTCCCACCAGTTCTTCTTTGCTACGCCAGCAGTATCCCGCCAAACGCAGTCTTTGTTGACGTATTGATTTACTGATTGATTCCTGTTTAATATCACTCATAGTGAAAAGACGTTAAATCAAAGAACGAACGAATTTACTGATTGGTGGGATCTTACCATATAACTCTTTGTTAGCTGGATTCTCTCCAGGAATTTGTTCAGGGCTGCACACAGCATTCGTGTGTATGCTCCATCAATCTTCTTCTCCAATGTCGTTGTCAGGGTCCATGAGATTGAGCCATATGTAAGAACGGACTCTAATGCTGCTCGGAAGGCCAAGCCAAAACAACATTCAATAATATGAAAAGCATTCTTACCAACAAATGCCTATCAATTAACATCAGAACAGAGTTCTTGAATGTTATATAGAACCAATACTGTTATACGGTTGTGAGGCGTGGACAGACAACAAGTGAAGCCAGAGCAAGATTGAGGCAGCTGAGATGTAGTTTCTATGAAGAATGTTGAGAGTACCATGGACAGCAAAGAAAACAAACGAGACAGTCTTGATGGAGGCAGACACAAGAATTTCATTCATAAGGAAGATTAGGAAAAGACAGGCAATATTTATATGCCATTTTATGAAGAAAGGGGAATTAGAGCACCTGGTCAGAACGGAAAGGCTGGAGGGAAAGAGAACACCAGGTAGACCCAGGGAGAATATACTAGACGGACTTGCAGAGTGGCTGAAGACAAAGAGGGTGGAAGAGATGCTTGAGGCAACAAGAGACAGAGACAGATGGAAGACAGAGACAGATGGAAGCCCATGATCGCCAACGCCATGCTGCAAGGCACCTGATGATGATGATGATGAGTATCGTTAGATGATGTAGCTGAC
>JAPXFY010000018.1:77281165-77283665 GCA_030674185.1 Monoplex corrugatus
GGATGCATGCATGCACACACATCCATAGTCTATAAATATGCACGTGTACGTGCATATGCACGCATTTAATTGTTTTGCCTATTGTTTGCAGGAAAATGCATCGATCTGGCTCATTCTAGAATGTATCATACGTGTATGTGTATGTGTGTGTGTGTTGGGGGGTTGTGTGTGTGCGTGTGTGTTTCTGTGTGTGTGTGTGGTGTGTGTGTGTGTGTGTGAGTGTGAGAGAGAGAGAAAGACAGAGAAAGAGAAAGAGAGAGAGAGAATGAGTGAGAGAGGGAGAGAGAGAGAAAGACAGAGAGAAGAGAGAGAGAGAGCGATAGAGAGAGAGAGAGAGAGAAGGTGAGAGCGAGCGAGCGAGCGAGAGACAGAGAGAGAGAGAGAGAGAGAGAGAGAGAGAGAGAGAGAGAGAGAGAGAGGGAGGCAGACAGAGACAGAGAGAGACCGACAGAAAGAAAGAGGGAGAGAGAGAAAGAGAAAGAATGAGAGAGAGAGAGAGGGAGGGAGAGAGAGGGAGAGAGAGAGAACATGGAAAGAGAGAAAGGGAGAGCGAGAGAAAGAAAGAGAGATAGAAACAGGGGGAGAGAGAGGGCGTGAGAAAGAGAGAGAAAGAAAAAAAGAGAGAGAGAGAGAAGGGAGAGAGAGAATGAAAGAGAGAAAAAGAAAAAGAGAGGGAGAGAGAGAAAGAGAAAGAGAGATTAAAGGGATCAAGAGAGAAAGAGACAATTAGGGAGAGAGAGATAAAGAAAGACAGAAAATAGAAAGAGAGAGAGAGAGAGAAAGAGAGAATGTGTCAGATAGACAGACAAACAGACAGACAGACAGATAAACAGACAAACAGACAGACAGACAGACAGACAGACAGACAGACAGACTGAGCATTGTAATAGAACTTAAGTTTAGATTGTGAGTTATGACATCTGCTTCTCTTCTGACTTCCAAAAACATTATAATCATAATGATAGCATAATAATAACAATAACGATAACAATAACAATAATAATAACAATAACAACATACTGTATTTGGGATAAACTAATTGCTACCACTCTCTCATTGTTCCCTAAAAGAAACTCTCTGGCCCTGACCAAACTTTAATCTGTTAAACAGACTGTGTCTGACATCTGTAAGTCCCACAAAGCATTGTATTGATCTGTCCTGGAACTGTCTAGATGGTGCTGGCATCACATCTATCGTAGCAAGAGAAACGATGCATGAACTGCACATCTTCATCGCTTGTGGTGAATGATGAAATTGCACTCTTCTCCCTCTGTCTGTCTGCTATTCTGATGGTTGGTTTTTTGTCTCCATTCAGAAAGAGCCAGCAGAATCGGCCAAGCCAAAACAACATTCAATAATATGAAAAGCATTCTAGGCAACAAATGCCTATCAATTAACACCAGGAAGAGAGTTCTTGAATGTTATATAGAACCGATAATGTTATACAGTTGTGAGGCGTGGACAGTCAACAAGCAAAACCAGACAAGATTGAGGCAACCGAGATGTGGTTTCTGAGGAAAATGTTGAGAGTTCCATGGACAGCAAAGAAAACAAAG
Source organism: Monoplex corrugatus (assembly GCA_030674185.1). NCBI lineage: Eukaryota > Metazoa > Mollusca > Gastropoda > Littorinimorpha > Ranellidae > Monoplex > Monoplex corrugatus. The sequence goes on from JAPXFY010000018.1 coordinate 77,282,722, forward strand.
GAGACAAGTCTTGATGGAGGCAGACACAAAAACACCAATGATAAGGAAGATTAGGAAAAGACAGGTAACACTTACAGGCCATTTTATGAAGAATGGGGAATTAGAGCACCTGGTCACAACAGGAAAGCTGGAGGGAAAGAGAGCACCAGGTAGACCCAGGAAAAAAAATTGCACAGACGTTCAGAGTGGCTGAGGACAGAGAGTGGATGATGTGCTTGAGGCAACAAGGGATAGATACATATGGAGGGCCATGATCGCCAACGCCATGCAGCAGGGCACATGATGATGATCTTAGCGTTCCATTTTATCGGATACATGTACATGTATGCATGGTGTTTTACCTACTTGTGCAGGTGCTATTGGAGTTATTTCATGAGGGATTCACCGCGCTCGCACAGCTCCATATGCGCTCTACCAAAATCCGCTAGCAATTTTGTGACAGATTTCCTGAGCATGCACAAAACCCTATGCGCTGGCAAGGTCTTGAAACGGGGAAATGGGAGAAGGGACCTATTAAACACTAAGTTGACACCACCAGAATGATGGAAACATTAAGATGGGCAGTGAACAGGCCAGTTGTCAATGATGCCGGCTGGGATTGAACTCAAGATATTAGATCTTGTGTCAATGTTTCCACCAGCCCGCAGATGGTATGTTACTAGTATACTGCGCAGTGTGTGTACTGCCGTCATTGGAGGGCATGAATGTTGCGTGCTTTCATGTTTATACAAAACATTGACATGACTTGCAGGAGGATCTTTAAAGTGCGTAATTCATGATCTATATGCGTATACCCTTGAGAGAGGTTCATGATCTATATGCGTATACCCTTGAGAGAGGTTCATGATCTATATGCGTATACCCTTGAGAGAGGTTCATGATCTATATGCGTATACCCTCGAGAGAGGTTCATGATCTATATGCGTATACCCTTGAGAGAGGTT
>JAPXFY010000018.1:77296165-77301165 GCA_030674185.1 Monoplex corrugatus
AAACATAGTAGCAGTAATAGCAGCAAAAACAACTACAGCAACAAATGCATTGTAGCGTCAGCAGTAGTAGCAATAGCAAGACCAAACGTCATAGTAGTAATAGTAATAACCGTATTAATAAGAAGCAACAGCAGCAGCAGCAGCAGCAGCAGCAACAACAACAACAACAACAACAACAACAACAACAACAACTGTACACTAACCAGTTGCCGTTGTGAAGTGGTTAGCGCACCAGGTTATCAATTTGAAGGCTGTGGGTTTAAATCCTTCTGAATCTATAATAACGATTTTTGTGTGATATTTCTTTCTGTCTTTCTTTCTTTCTTTTTGTCTGTCTTTCTTTCTTTCTGTCTATCTGTCTTTCTTTCTTTCTGTCTGTCTTACTTTCTTTCTTTTTGTCTGTCTGTCTTTCTTTCTTTCTGTCTATCTGTCTTTCTTTTTTCTTTCTGTCTGTCTTTCTTTTTGTCTGTCTGTCTGTCTTTCTTTCTGTATATCTGTCTTTCTTTTTGTCTGTCTGTTTTTCTTTTTTCTTTCTGTCTGTCTTTCTTTTTGTCTGTCTGTCTTTCTTTTTTCTTTCTGTCTGTCTTTCTTTTTGTCTGTCTGTCTTTCTTTCTTTCTGTCTATCTGTCTTTCTTTTTGTCTGTCTGTCTTTCTTTTTCTTTCTGTCTGTCTTTCTTTTTGTCTGTCTGTCTTTCTTTCTTTCTGTCTATCTGTCTTTCTTTTTGTCTGTCTGTCTTTCTTTTTTCTTTCTTTTTACCTCTACCTGATTCTATCCAAAGTTAAACGTGTTACAGCCTTAGTTGAACGTGTTACAGCCTTAGTTAAACGTGTTACAGCCTTAGTTGAACGTGCTACAGCCTTAGTTGAACGTGCTACAGCCTTAGTTGAACGTGCTATAGCCTTAGATGAACGTGCTACAGCCTTAGTTGAACGTGCTACAGCCTTAGTTGAACGTGCTACAGCCTTAGTTGAACGTGCTATAGCCTTAGATGAACGTGTTACAGCCTTAGTTGAACGTGCTAAGCCTTAGTTGAACGTGCTACAGCCTTAGTTGAAACGTGCTACAGCCTTAGTTGAACGTGCTACAGCCTTAGTTGAACGTGCTACAGCCTTAGTTAAACGTGCTATAGCCTTAGTTGAACGTGCTACAGCCTTAGTTGAACGTGCATACAAGCCTTAGTTAAACGTGCTATAGCCTTAGTTGAACGTGCTACAGCCTTAGTTGAACGTGCTAACAGCCTTAGTTGAACGTGCTATAGCCTTAGTTGAACGTGCTACAGCCTTAGTTGAACGTGCTACAGCCTTAGTTGAACGTGTTACAGCCTTAGTTGAACGTGTTACAGCCTTAGTTGAACGTGCTATAGCCTCAGTTGAACGTGCTATAGCCTTAGTTGAACGTACTACAGCCTTAGTTGAACGTGCTACAGCCTTAGTTGAACGTGCTACAGCCTTAGTTGAACGTGCCTAATAGCCTTAGTTGAACGTGCTACAGCCTTAGTTGAACGTGCTAACTAGCGCTTAGTTTTGAACGTGCTATAGCCTTAGTTGAACGTGCTATAGCCTTAGTTGAACGTGCTACAGCCTTAGTTGAACGTGCTATAGCCTTAGTTGAACGTGCTACAGCCTTAGTTGAACGTGCTACAGCCTTAGTTGAACGTGCTGCTATTACGACAGCCTTAGTTGAACGTGCTACAGCCTTAGTTGAACGTGCTACAGCCTTAGTTGAACGTGCTACAGCCTATGAAGCTATGCTAGTTGAACGTGCTACAGCCTCTTAGTGTTGAACGTGCTATAGCCTTAGTTGAACGTGCTACAGCCTTAGTTGAACGTGCTATAGCCTTAGTTGAACGTGCTACAGCCTTAGTTGAACGTGCTACAGCCTTAGTTGAACGTGCTAAGCTTAGTTGAACGTGCTATAGCCTTAGTTGAACGTGCTATAGCCTTAGTTGAACGTGCTATAGCTTAGTTGAACGTGCTACAGCCTTAGTTGAACGTGCTACAGCCTTAGTTGAACGTGCTATAGCCTTAGTTGAACGTGCTATAGCCTTAGTTGAACGTGCTAAGCTTAGTTGAACGTGTAAGCCTGTTTACGTGCTATAGCCTTATTGATATGGATAACGTGCTACAGCCTTAGTTGAACGTGCTATAGCCTTAGTTGAACGTGCTACAGCCTTAGTTGAACGTGCTACAGCCTTAGTTGAACGTGCTACAGCCTTAGTTGAACGTGCTACAGCCTTAGTTGAACGTGCTACAGCCTTAGTTGAACGTGCTAAGCCTTAGTTGAACGTGTTACAAGCCTTAGTTGAACGATGTAACAGCTTAGTTGAACGTGCTACAGCCTTAGTTGAACGTGCTACAGCCTTAGTTGAACGTGCTATAGCCTTAGTTTGAACGTGCTATAAGCCTTAGTTGAACGTGCTATAGCCTTAGTTGAACGTGCTACAGCCTTAGTTGAACGTGCTATAGCCTTAGTTGAACGTGCTATAGCCTTAGTTGAACGTGCTATAGCCTTAGTTGAACGTGCTACAGCCTTAGTTGAACGTGCTACAGCCTTAGTTGAACGTGCTACAGCCTTAGTTGAACGTGCTACAGCCTTAGTTGAACGTGCTACAGCCTTAGTTGAACGTGCTATCAGCCTTAGTTGAACGTGCTACAGCCTTAGTTGAACGTGCTACAGCCTTAGTTGAACGTGCTACAGCCTTAGTTGAACGTGCTACAGCCTTAGTTGAACGTGCTACAGCCTTAGTTGAACGTGCTAACAGCCTTAGTTGAACGTGCTACAGCCTTAGTTGAACGTGCTACAGCCTTAGTTGAACGTGCTACAGCCTTAGTTGAACGTGCTAACTAAGCTCTTAGTATGAACGTGCTACAGCCTTAGTTGAACGTGCTACAGCCTTAGTTGAACGTGTTACAGCCTTAGTTGAACGTGCTACAGCCTTAGTTGATGAACCGTGCTACAGCCTTAGTTGAACGTGCTACAGCCTTAGTTGAACGTGCTACAGCCTTAGTTGAACGTGCTACAGCCTTAGTTAACGTGTAGCTACAAGCCTTAGTTGAACGTGCTACAGCCTTAGTTGAACGTGCTACAGCCTTAGTTGAACGTGCTACAGCCTTAGTTGAACGTGCTACAGCCTTAGTTGAACGTGCTACAGCCTTAGTTGAACGTGCTACAGCCTTAGTTGAACGTGCTACAGCCTTAGTTGAACGTGCTACAGCCTTAGTTGAACGTGCTACAGCCTTAGTTGAACGTGCTACAGCCTTAGTTGAACGTGCTACAGCTTAGTTTCAACGTGCTACAGCCTTAGTTGAACGTGCTACAGCCTTAGTTGAACGTGCTACAGCCTTAGTTGAACGTGCTACAGCCTTAGTTGAACGTGCAAAGCCTTAGTTGAACGTGCTACAGCCTTAGTATGAAGCTTGGGCTACAGCCTTAGTTGAACGTGCTACAGCCTTAGTTGAACGTGCTACAGCCTTAACGTTGTTAGTGAACGTGCTACAGCCTTAGTTGAACGTGCTACAGCCTTAGTTGAACGTGCTACAGCTAGTGAACTCTGCTTAGTTGAACGTGCTATAGTCCTTAGTTGAACGTGCTACAGCCTTAGTTGAACGTGCTACAGCCTTAGTTGAACGTGCTACAGCCTTAGTTGAACGTGCTACAGCCTTAGTTGAACGTGCTCAGCCTAGTTACGTGCACAGCCTTAGTTGAACGTGCTAAGCCTTAGTTGAACGTGCTACAGCCTTAGTTGAAACGTGCTACAGCCTTAGTTGAACGTGCTACAGCCTTAGTTGAACGTGCTACAGCCTTAGTTGAACGTGCTACAGCCTAGTGAACGCTTACAGTTAGTTGAACGTGCTATAGCCTTAGTTGAACGTGCTAACTAGACCTTAGTTGAACGTGCTATCAGCCTTAGTTGAACGTGCTATAGCCTTAGTTGAACGTGCTATAGCCTTAGTTGAACGTGCTATACAGCCTTAGTTGAACGTGCTATAGCCTTAGTTGAACGTGCTATAGCCTTAGTTGAACGTGCTAATAGCCTTAGTTTGAACGTGCTATAGCCTTAGTTGAACGTGCTATAGCCTTAGTTGAACGTGCTATAGCCTTAGTTGAACGTGCTATAGCCTTAGTGTTTTGAACGTGCTATAGCCTTAGTTGAACGTGCTATAGCCTTAGTTGAACGTGCTAAGCCTTAGTTGAACGTGCTAAGCCTTAGTTATTAGAACGTGCTATAAGCCTTAGTTGAACGTGCTATAGCCTTAGTTGAACGTGCTACAGCCTTAGTTGAACGTGCTATAGCCTTAGTTGAACGTGCTATAGCCTTAGTTGAACGTGCTACAGCCTTAGTTGAACGTGCTATAGCCTTAGTTGAACGTGCTACTAAGCCTTAGTTGAACGTGCTATAGCCTTAGTTGAACGTGCTATAGCCTTAGTTGAACGTGCTATAGCCTTAGTTGAACGTGCTATAGCCTTAGTTGAACGTGCTATAGCCTTAGTAACGTGCTATAGCCTTAGTTGAACGTTAGCCTTATTGAACGTGCTATAGCCTTAGTTGAACGTGCTATAGCCTTAGTTGAACGTGCTACACCTTAGTTGAACGTGCTATAGCCTTAGTTGAACGTGCTATACAGCCTTAGTTGAACGTGCTAAGCCTTAGTTGAACGTGCTATAGCCTTAGTTGAACGTGCTATAGCCTTAGTTGAACGTGCTTCAGCCTTAGTTGAACGTGCTATAGCCTTAGTTGAACGTGCTATAGCCTTAGTTGAACGTTGCTATCAGCCTTAGTTGAACGTGCTATAGCCTTAGTTGAACGTGCTATAGCCTTAGTTGAACGTGCTATAGCCTTAGTTGAACGTGCTACAGCCTTAGTTGAACGTGCTATAGCCTTAGTTGAACGTGCTAATAGCCTTAGTTGAACGTGCTATAGCCTTAGTTAAACGTGCTATAGCCTTAGTTGAACGTGCTACAGCCTTAGTTGAACGTGCTATAGCCTTAGTTGAACGTG
>JAPXFY010000018.1:77311165-77313665 GCA_030674185.1 Monoplex corrugatus
ACAAGAAGATGAGAATAGCACAGACAAGGATGACGGAAATGGCACAGACAAGGATGACGGAAATGGCACAGACAATAATGATGAACATGTCACAGACAAGAAGATGAGAATAGCACAGACAAGGATGACGGAAATGGCACAGACAAGGATGATGGAAATGGCACAGACAAGGATGACGAAAATGTCACAGACAATAATGAAAATGGCACAGACAAGATGATGAGAATGGCACAGACAAGGATGACAAAAATGGTACAGAAGAGGATGATGAAAATGGCACAGGCAAGGACGATGAAAATGGCAAAGACAAGGATGATGAAAATGGCACAGTCAATTATAATGAAAATGGCACAGACAAAAATGATGAAAATAACACAAAGATAATGAAAATGGCACAAACAAGGATGATGAAAATGGCACAGACAAAGATAATGAAAATCATTTTCCAACCGAGAAAGTGTCAATGCTTTACCATTTTCCAATGGAGAAAGTGACAGTGATCCTTTATCATATTCCAATGGAGAAAGTGGCAGAAATACTTTATCATATTCCAATGGAGAAAGTGGCAGAAATACTTTATCATATTCCAATGGAGAAAGTGGCAGAAATACTTTATCATATTCCAATGGAGAAAGTGGCAGAAATACTTTATCATATTCCAATGGAGAAAGTGACAGTGATACTTTATCATATTCCAATGGAGAAAGTGACAGTGATACTTTATCATATTCCAATGGAGAAAGTGACAATGATACTTTATAATTTTCCAATGGAGAAAGTGGCAGAAATACTTTATCATATTCCAATGGAGAAAGTGACAGTGATACTTTATCATATTCCAATGGAAAAAGTGGGAGAAATACTTTATCATATTCCAATGGAGAAAGTGGCAGTAATACTTTATCATATTCCAATGGAGAAAGTGGCAGAAATACATTATCATATTCCAATGGAGAAAGTGCAGAATTATCTTCATGAGAAATGAGTTACTTTATCATATTCCAATGGAGAAAGTGGCAGTGATACTTTATCATATTCCAATGGAGAAAGTGGCAGTGATACTTTATCATATTCCAATGGAGAAAGTGGCAGACAATCTTTATTCATATTCCAATGGAGAAAGTGGCAGAAATACTTTATCATATTCCAATGGAGAAAGTGACAGTGATACTTTATCATCATTCCAATGGAGAAAGTGGCAGTGATTACTTTATAAATGCACTTATATTCCAATGGAGAAAGTGGCAGAATACTTTATCATATTCCAATGGAGAAAGTGGCAGAAATACTTTATCATATTCCAATGGAGAAAGTGGCAGAAATACTTTATCATATTCCAATGGAGAAAGTGGCAGTGATACTTTATCATATTCCAATGGAGAAAGTGGCAGAAATACTTTATCATATTCCAATGGAGAAAGTGGCAGTGATACTTTATCATATTCCAATGGAGAAAGTGGCAGAAATACTTTATCATATTCCAATGGAAAAGTGGCAGTGATACTTTATCATATTCCAATGGAGAAAGTGGCAGAAATACTTTATCATATTCCAATGGAGAAAGTGGCAGTGATACTTTATCATATTCCAATGGAGAAAGTGGCAGAGATACTTTATCATATTCCAATGGAGAAAGTGACAGTGATACTTTATCATATTCCAATGGAGAAAGTGACAGTGATACTTTTATCATATTCCAATGGAGAAAGTGACAGAGAATACTTTATCATATTCCAATGGAGAAAGTGACAAGTGATACTTTTTAATCTCCAATGGAGAAATGACATGATACTTTTGATCTTCCCATGAGACAACTGATAATGATAATTGTTATCTCCCAACACGAAAGACAATGATAATGATAATTTGTTATCTCCCAACACAGAAATGACAATGATAATGATAATTTGTTATCTCCCAACACAGAAAATGACAATGATAATGATAATTTGTTATCTCCCAACACAGAAATGACAATGATATGATAATTTGTTATCTCCAACACAGAAAATGACAATGATAATGATAAATTGTTATCTCCCAACACAGAAAATGACAATGATAATGATAATTTGTTATCTCCCAACACAGAAAATGACAATGATAATGATAATTTGTTATCTCCCAACACAGAAAATGACAATGATAATGATAATTTGTTATTTCCCAACACAGAAAATGACAATGATAATGATAATTTGTTTCCTCCCAACACATAAAATGACAATGATAATGATAATTTGTTATCTCCCAACAGACGACAATGATAATGATAATTTATTATCTCCCAACACAGAAAATGACAATGATAATGATAATTTGTTATCTCCCAACAGACGACAATGATAATGATAATTTGTTATCTCCCAACACAGAAAATGACAATGATAATGATAATTTGTTTCCTCCCAACACATAAAATGGCAATGATAATGATAATTTGTTATCTCCCAACAGACGACAATGATAATGATAATTTATTATCTCCCAACACAGAAAA
>JAPXFY010000018.1:77316165-77328665 GCA_030674185.1 Monoplex corrugatus
AGTTGGTGTTTGTTCGTTTGTCATCTTACGTCTACGCTTTGCAAAGGCCAGTAGACCGACAAATTTGCGCCTGTCTTGTCTTGTTGTATAAAATAAGCGTTCTGAATCTTTTTCTGTGTTTTTTTCTAGTTGCTGTTTGCTTGAACGCGAGCAGTCGCACTTGTTTTACATTTCTGAATACCAATAGCGTTAAAATAATTACCGAGCTAGTATGAAATAAACTCCCATTCGTAAAACCTTTGATTAGAATCATCAAACAAGTTCAAAACCTTTCATTAGGATCATCAAAAAAAGTTCAAAACTTTCATTAGGATCAGCAAAAAGTTCAAAACCTTTTATTAGGATATCAAAAAGTTCAAAACCTTTCATTAGGATAATCAAAAAAGTTCAAAACCTTTCATCAGGATCATCAAAAGGTTCAAAACCTTTCATTAGGATCATCAAAAAGTTCAAAACCTTTCATCAGGATTATCAAAAAGTTCAAAACCTTTCATTAGGATCATCAAAAAGTTCAAAACCTTTCATTAGGATTATCAAAAAGTTCAAAACCTTTCATTAGGATTATCAAAAAGTTCAAAACCTTTCATCAGGATTATCAAAAAGTTCAAAACCTTTCATCAGGATTATCAAAAAGTTCAAAACCTTTCATCAGGATTATCAAAAAGTTCAAAACCTTTTATTAAGATCATCAAAAACGTTCAACCTTGAAGTCAGCTACTTCAGAGCCACTGTTTAAAACTTGAAAGTTTAAAAATAACACTGACAGTTTTAGACACTTTCCTTCAGAACAGCTGAAGAAACCAAGATTAAAATGGTTTTATGTTGATGTGTGGGTTCGCTTTTCTATGCAAAAGACGTTGTATACTGAAAAAAAAAGAAGAAAAGAAAAAGAATTTGGGAACATCAAGTAATACAGACCCCTCTTATACAGTGTACATGTAATATGGTCGGCGGTGTGTGAGTATAACGAGCACATCACTTTCACTGGCCCAAAGCTACCGTTGAGCTGCAAAAGCTTTAAGAACCAGTCACCGTGATGTAGTGGTTAGCGCCACGGACTACCGTCTGGAAGGTTGTGGGTTCGAATCCCCATCAGTCCCTTCAAAAATCATTGTGGAATTTTTCGGCTCTAACCGGCTCCTGCCCAGAGTTGCGTGTGCTATGGATCATTGGGAAGCCTGGGACCACACAGGCGAGTCTCATCCACTTCACGGGTGTTGCTCAAATTTTCTGACCAGCACCGCAGGTGTCTGTATCTCTCGGGCCTGGTTGAGGTCAGGATATGTTATGACAGTAAGAGTAGAGTACAGCCCTGTCACACAATCGCAATCCTAGATGGAACTCCATAGCATCATGATTATCATCCTAAAATCGACATCATCATCATCACATCGTAAAAAAACAAAACAAACAAACAAACAAACAAACAAACAAACAAACAAACAAACAAAACTACCCCAACTTCTGTGTCCATTAAGGTGGCGTAGACAAAGGGGCGAAAAGAAAAAACATTAAAAAAAAAAAAAAAAAAAGAAAAGAAAGCTCTCAGAGGTGCACACTAAAGTACTGAATAGAGCCCAACGACATCTGTTGGGAGTGAACAATATAACTATTTGGAGGCTGACCCACCACTTTCAGCGGAGCGTTTAGTACAAGAAGTGTGAACAATACAATGCAATTCAGCCTTCATAATGGAAGTGTCTTTTTTATTACATTATGAGCATGGTCATAACATAGAAAGTATTCAAACAACTGTATTATTTGCTCTATTGGTATAGAAAGAAACTGGAATTCATTAGTTTTCTTTTTTCTGTTTCGTTTCTTCTTTTTTTCTTTGTTTCATAATTTATTTTCAATTCTTGTTCCCATACTGACCATGGTATTCGCATCTTCAAAGTCAGAAGTGGAACTGTACACACAGATTGTAGTGCATTTATGACGGGTGTGAAAGGCAAGCCGTCAAGACATTGGTCTTCAAAATAAAAGGTGTGGGTTCGGATCTACTTGATTTCCACTTGGGGATAAAGGGTGAACAGTTTTGTCATCTCTGTGGACATTTCATTGATCCGAGTGGACTTTTTAATGATCTAGCCTACCTCAATAGCTCGGTTGGTTCAACGTAGGATTCACATGCTAATGGTTGTGGGTTCGGATCCCGGGGTGCGCTACATTGAAACTGGTTTTCTCATTGTCCCATCTTAACATTACTGTTGTTCTGGTGGTGTCAGTATAGGATTAAACATTGAAACTGGTCTTCTCACTGTCCCACCTTAATATCATTGTTGTTCTGGTGGTGTCAGTATAGGATTAAACACCCTTCACCCCCTTTCCCCTACTTCCCTGGGATGCTTATCCCCGTCGGCCATATCGATTCGACGTAAAAACTGAACCAAATCAATCAAACAATCAATCAATCAATCAATCAATTTAACGGTCTGGATGGACATTTTTATTGATTTCAGTGGATATTTTCAATGATCTCGGTGGATATTTTAATGATCTCAGTGGATATTTTAATGATCTCAGTGGACATTTTAATGATCTCAGTGGAAATTTTAATTATCTCAGTGGACATTTTTATGATTTCGGTGGACATTTTAATTATCTCAGTGGACATTTTAATTATCTCAGTGGACATTTTAATGACTTGTGTAGATATTTTAATGATTTCTGTAGACATTTTAATGATTTCTGTAGACATTTTAATGGTTTCTGTAGACATCTTTAATTATCCCAGTGGACATTTTCACCATTTAGATGGACATTGTAATGATCTCAGTGGACATTTTAATTATCTCAGTGGGCCTTTTAATGATTTCATTGGACATTTTAATAATATCGGGGGAAATTTTCATGATCTCAGTGGACATTTTAAATCATCTTGGTGGACATTTCTTAACGATCTCAGTGGAATTTCAATAATCTTGGTAGGCATTTAAAAATCTCGGTAGACATTGTTAATGATCTCTGTAGACATTGTTAATGATCTCTGTAGACATTTTAATGATCTCTGTGGACATTTTTTAATGATATCTGTAGACATTTTAATGATCTCTGTGGACATTGTTAATGATCTCTGTGGACATTGTTAATGATATCTGTGGACATTGTTAATGATCTCTGTGGACATTGTTAATGATATCTGTGGACATTGTTAATGATCTCTGTAGACATTATTAATGATCTCTGTGGACATTGTTAATGATCTCTGTAGACATTGTTAATCATCTCTGTGGACATTGTTAATGATCTCTGTAGACATTGTTAATGATATATGTGGACATTGTTAATGATCTCTGTGGACATTGTTAATGATATATGTGGACATTGTTAATGATCTCTGTAGACATTGTTAATGATCTCTGTTGACATTGTTAATGATATCTGTGGACATTGTTAATGATCTCTGTAGACATTGTTAATGATCTCTGTTGACATTGTTAATGATCTCTGTAGACATTGTTAATGATCTCTGTAGACATTGTTAATGATCTCTGTGGACATTGTTAATGATATCTGTGGACATTGTTAATGATCTCTGTAGACATTGTTAATGATATCTGTGGACATTGTTAATGATCTCTGTAGACATTGTTAATGATCTCTGTTGACATTGTTAATGATCTCTGTAGACATTGTTAATGATCTCTGTAGACATTGTTAATGATCTCTGTGGACATTGTTAATGATATATGTGGACATTGTTAATGAACTCTGTAGACATTGTTAATGATCTCTGTGGACATTGTTAATGAACTCTGTAGACATTGTTAATGATCTCTCTGGACATTGTTAATGAACTCTGTAGACATTGTTAATGATCTCTGTAGACATTGTTAATGATCTCTGTTGACATTGTTAATGATCTCTGTGGACATTGTTAATGATATATGTGGACATTGTTAATGAACTCTGTGGACATTGTTAATGATCTCTGTAGACATTGTTAATGATCTCTGTGGACATTGTTAATGATATATGTGGACATTGTTAATGATCTCTGTGGACATTGTTAATGATCTCTATAGACATTGTTAATGATATATGTGGACATTGTTAATGATCTCTGTGGACATTGTTAATGATATATGTGGACATTGTTAATGATCTCTGTGGACATTGTTAATGATATATGTGGACATTGTTAATGATCTCTGTGGACATTGTTAATGAACTCTGTGGACATTGTTAATGATCTCTGTAGACATTGTTAATGATCTCTGTGGACATTGTTAATGATATATGTGGACATTGTTAATGATCTCTGTGGACATTGTTAATGATCTCTGTAGACATTGTTAATGATGTTAATGATCTCTGTAGACATTGTTAATGATCTCTGTGGACATTTTAATGATCTCTGTAGACATTGTTAATGATACTATGATCGAGACATATGTTAATGATCTCTGTGGATATTGTTAATGATCTCTGTAGACATTGTTAATGATCTCTATATGACATTGTTAATGATCTCTGTAGACATTGTTAATGATCTCTGTGACATTGTTAATGATCTCTGTAGACATTGTTAATGATCTCTGTGAGACATTGTTAATGATCTCTAATATACATTGTTAATGATCTCTGTGACATTTAATTGACTTAGATATGATCTCTGTATACATTGTTATATGATCTCTGTGGACATTGTTAATGACTCTTTACTTGTAGACATTATGTTTAATGATCTCTGTGGACATTGTTAATGACTTGTATGATCCTGTGACATTGTTAATAGACTCTGTAGATCTCTGTAGACATTGTTAATGATTTCCGTGACATGTTAATGATCTCTGTATGATTCTGGACATTGTTAATGATCTCTGTGGACATTTTAATGATCTCTGTAGACATTGTTTAATGATCTCTGTGGACATTTTATATTTATGTCATGTGACATTTTAATGATCTCTGTGACATTGTTAATGATCTCTTAGATTGACATTGTTAATGATCTCTGTGTACATTTTAATGATCTCTGTATGATCTCTGTAGACATTTTAATGATCTCTGTAGACATTGTTAATGATCTCTGTGTACATTTTAATGATCTCTGTATGATCTCTGTAGACATTGTTAATGATCTCTGTAGACATTGTTTAATGATCTCTGTGTACATTTTAATGATCTTTGTAGAAATTTTTATGATCTCAATGAGCAGTTTAATGATCTGAATGTGCATTTTAATTATATTTGTGGACATTTCAATGATCTCAGTAGACATTTTAATGAACTCAGTAGACATTTTTAATTATCTCAGTGGACATTTTATTGATCTCAGTGGACTTTTTAATTATCTCAGTGGACACTTTAATAAGCGCGGTAGACGTTTTTAATTATCTCAGTGGATATTTCAATGATCTCACTGGACACTTAAATGACATTTGTAGACATTTTTAATGATCCGAGTGAACATTTTAATGACCTAGAGGACCTCAATAGCTCAGTTGGTTGAGCCTCGGATTCACATGCTAATACTCGAGGGGTTCGAATCCCGGTGTGCGCCACATTAAAACTGGCCTTCTGACTGTCCTATGTTAACATTATTGTTGTTCTGATATTGTCGGTATAGGATAAGATACATTAAAACTGGCCTTCTGACTGTCCTATCTTAACATCATTGTTGTTCTGGTGGTGTCGGTATAGGATAAGATACATTAAAACTGGCCTTCTGACTGTCCTATCTTAACATTATTGTGTTCTGGTGGTGTCGGTATAGGATAAGATACATTAAAACTGGCCTTCTGACTGTCCTATCTTAACATCATTGTTGTTCTGGTGGTGTCGGTATAGGATAAGATACATTAAAACTGGATCTTCTGACTGTCCTATCTTAACATCATTTTTGTTCTAGTGGTGTCGGTATAGGATAAGATACATTAAAACTGGCCTTCTGACTGTTCTATCTTAACATCATTGTTGTTCTGGTGGTGTCGGTATAGGATAAGATACATTAAAACTGGCCTTCTGACTGTCCTATCTTAACATTATTGTTGTTCTGGTGGTGTCGGTATAGGATAAGATACATTAAAACTGGCCTTCTGACTGTCCTATCTTAGCATTATTGTTGTTCTGATATTGTCGGTATAGGATAAGATACATTAAAACTGGCCTTCTGACTGTCCTATCTTAACATCATTGTTGTTCTGGTGGTGTCGGTATAGGATAAGATACATTAAAACTGGATCTTCTGACTGTCCTATCTTAACATCATTTTGTTCTAGTGGTGTCGGTATAGGATAAGATACATTAAAACTGGCCTTCTGACTGTTCTATCTTAACATCATTGTTGTTCTGGTGGTGTCGGTATAGGATAAGATACATTAAAACTGGCCTTCTGACTGTCCTATCTTAACATTATTGTTGTTCTGGTGGTGTCGGTATAGGATAAGATACATTAAAACTGGCCTTCTGACTGTCCTATCTTAACATTATTGTTGTTCTGGTGGTGTCGGTATAGGATAAGATACATTAAAACTGGCCTTCTGACTGTCCTATCTTAACATTATTGTTGTTCTGGTGGTGTCGGTATAGGATAAGATACATTAAAACTGGCCTTCTGGCTGTCCTATCTTAACATCATTGTTGTTCTGGTGGTGTCGGTATAGGATAAGATACATTAAACTGGCCTTCTGACTGTCCTATCTTAACATCATTGTTGTTCTGGTGGTGTCGGTATAGGATAAGATACATTAAACTGGCCTTCTGACTGTCCTATCTTAACATCATTGTTGTTCTGGTGGTGTCGGTATAGGATAAGATACATTAAAACTGGCCTTCTGACTGTCCTATCTTAACATCATTGTTGTTTTGGTGGTGTCGGTATAGGATAAGATACATTAAAACTGGCCTTCTGACTGTCCTATCTTAGCATTACTTTGGTTCTAACATTGTCGGTATAAGATTAGATACCCCCACCCCAACCCTCCCATCTCCCCCATTTCCCTGGAATGGTTACCCCCGTCGGCCAAATCACCTGAGGTGGGTGCCGACGTAAAAACTGAATCAAAGGGTTTATGTTCTTTTTTGTGTTTGCCTCTTTCAAGACTTTTGTTGTTGTTTGGTTTTTGCTTTTGCTGTCCCTCAAACATACTGGGTCGAAATGTCCAGGGGATGAAAAGAGAGGAGAGAGGAGAGAGGAGAAGAGAGAGAGAGAGAGAGAGAGAGAGGAGAGGGAGAGAGAGAGAGAGGGAGAGGGAGAGAGGGAAAGAGAGAGAGGGAAAGAGAGAGAGGGTGGGGGGTGAGGGCTGGGTAGAATGGCAAAAGTTGGGTGGGGTGAAGTATCTGTCAGTGGAAACATCATGTCCTTCGGGTACAAAACAGCAGTAGAATTCATATTCATATTCATATTCATATTCATACTCATTATACATATTCATATCCATATTCATACTCATTATTCATTTCTTTCGTCACAGTGGACGTGTCATGTGAAACTCTGGTTACTCTCCCCTTTGAGAACACGTGGACACAATGCAGCGCCACCCAAGTTGTTTTGTCTTTATTTGTGTGTTGTTTTAGTAAGACTACTAAAAGACAAGACGGTTAATTGGCCTTAATGGGAAGGACCTGGCAAATCAACGTATATCTCCAATGTTTAATACCAGGATAACTGAGCAAACACCCTGCGCTTCACGATTTTCAACTGCCGTGGGATCTTTAGTGTGAGCATGCCAGACGGTATACGGGTCCGATTCCTTTTTCGTCTCCTTCCGAAGAACTAGACATTCAGTTCGATTTTCCGATCAAACTGAGGAGAAAAGTCGAAGTCTCAACGAGGAACGAGCCATAAAACCTCGAGTTTAGTTATTTGCATGCGACTATCTGCCGCTCATCCCAAGGCATCGACTAACATTACTCAGCAACAGAAGCCCAGCAAGGTTGACTGTAAGCCCGCTGTCCACTGTCGATGATCAATGTTTTCAGTCTGTTAATTAACCCTTTGACTCCCGCACCCTATCCACCAGCAACCCTGCATTACCAACCATGCTAGCTAAATAACAACTTAACCCTTTGATGCCCTCACCTTATCCACCAGCTTCCTGCAGGTAGTCGGTGAATAGGGTGAGGGAGTTATTATTATTGTTGTTTAATTTAAGCCCAGCTGACTGCGTAGAGCCATATCAGGAATAAGGGCGAGGGAGTCAAAGGGTTAATGTTTGCAGGTGGTAGATAGGATGCGTGAGTCAAAGAGTTAATGGTACCCAGACACTGTCTGCTCGGCACATTCCCCCAGGGGGGAGATGGTTGCCATTTGGCAGAATGCGCCATTGTGAAAAAATAGTCTGGGGGTTTGACATATTGTATTGATTGGTGAGTCTTTTGGAGTTCTGTGTGTGTGTGGTGTGTGTGTGGTGTGTGTGTGTTGGTTGTGTGGTGTGTGTGGTGTGTGTGTGTGTGTGTTGTGGTGTGGTGTTGGGTGTGTGTGGTGTGGGGTGGTGTGTGTGTGGTGGTGTGTGTGTGGTGGTGTGTGGTGTGTGTGTGGTGTGTTGTGTGTGTGTGGTGTGTGTGTGGGTGGTGTGTGGTGTGGTTTGGTGTTTTGGTGTGTGGTGTGTGTGTTGTGTTGTGTGGTGTGTGTGTGGTGTGTGGTGTGTGTGGTGTGTGTGGTGTGTGTGTGTGTGTGTGTGTGTGTGGTGTGGTGTGTGTGTGTGTGGTGTGTGTGGTGTGTGGTGTGTGTGGTTGTGTGGTGTGTGTTGTGTGTGTGTGTGTGTGTGTGGTGTGTTGGTGTGTGTGGTGTGTGTGTGTGTGTGTGTGTGTGTGTGTGTGTGTGTGTGTTGTGTGTGTGGTGTGTGTGTGTGTGTGTGTGTGTGTGGTGTGTGTGTGTGTGGTGTGTGTGTGTGGTGTGTGTGTGGTGTGGTGTGTGTGTGTAGTGTGTGGTTGTTGGTGGTGTATGTGTGTGTTTGTAAGTGTGTGTGTTTGTAGTGTGGTGAGATGCATGTAAGACACAGACAGACAGACACAGACAACAGACAGAGACAGAGACAGAGACAGACAGAGACAGAGACAGGCAGAGAGAGAGAGAGAGAGAAGGAGAGAGAGAGAGACAGAGACAGAGACAGATACAGAGATAGAGATAGAGAGAAGGGGCGGAGAGAGGAAGAGTGGGAGAGTTTCAATGTATATTGTTTCTCAAGATGACATCCCCACGCTTGAATGAATCCACCATCAACATACATCTACATACACAAACACACTACATACATTACTAATACTACATAACACTACATACACTACAATACACTTAATACATACACTACAACACTCTACTATACAACACTACACCATACATACATACATACACTACACTCTACTACTCATACTTACACACTACATACAACTACATACTATTACACTACATACACACTACTACAATCACACTACCTACATACTACTACACATCAACACCTATCATCACACTACTACACTACACACATACAACTACATACATACATACATTACTACATACATACACTACATCATCATACATACATACACTACATACACTACAACATACACTACATACACTACATACACTACAACACTACACTACAACTACATCTACTACATAATACATAACATACACATACATAACACTAAAACATACACTATACATACATACACTACACTACAAACACATACTACATACACTACATACATACATACATACACACTACATACACTACACCACTACATACATACATAACATAACATACATACATACACACTACATACACTACTCACTATACACTACACTACATACACTACAACATAATACATACATCACTACATACACTACAACACTACACACTACAACACTACATACACTACAACACTACATACATACATACCACATACATACATACATACTACTACACTACATACACTACATACACTACAATACAACACTACACACTACATACACTACATACATACATACACTACAACACACATACACACACTACATACACTACACACACTACATACATACAACACTACATACACTACACACACTACAACACTACATACACTACATACACTACACACACTACATACACTACACACACTACATACATACATACATACATACATACATACACTACATACACTACATACACTACATACATTACATACACTACATACACTACACACACTACACACACTACACACACTACATACACTACAACACTACATACACTACATACACTACACACACTACATACACTACACACATACATACACTACATACACTACATACATTACATACATTACATACACTACATACACTACATACTACAACATACATATACATACACTACATACACTACATACACTACATACACTACATACATAACATACATTACATACACTACATACACTACATACACTACATACACTACATACACTACATACATACATACACTACATACATTTCATACATACATACACTACATACACTACATACATACATACATTACATACATTACATACACTACATACACTACACACTACACACTACATTACTACTACACTACACATACATATACATACATACATACACTACAAACTACATACATTACATCAATACAAATTACATACATTACATACACTACATACACTACATACACTACAACACTACATACACTACATACACTACATACACTACATACACTACATACATACATACATTACATACATTACATACACTACATACATTACATACACTACATACACTACATACATTACATAACACACACACTACATACACTACATACACTACATACACTACATACACTACATACATACATACACTACATACACTACATACACTACATACACTACATACACTACACACACTACATACATACATACACTACATACATACATACATACATACACTACATACACTACATACATACAACACATACACTACATACATTACATACACTACATACACTACATACACTACATACACTACATACACTACATACACTACACACTACATACCTACAACACTACACTACACACACTACACATAACATACATACTACATACACTACATACACTACAACACTACACAATACACTACATACCTACATACACTACACACACTACATACACTACACACACTAACACCATACACTACATACACTACATACACTACATACACTACACACATACATACACTACACACATACATACACTACAACACTACATACACTACATACACTACATACACTACATACACTACATACACTACACACACTACATACATTACATACACTACATACACTACATACATACATCATACATACATTACATACACTAATACACTACATACACTACATACACTACCAACACTACACACATACATACACTACAACACTACACTACACTACATACACTACATACACTACATACATACATACACTACATACACTACATACACTACAACACTACATACACTACATACACTACATACACTACATACACTACTACATACATACACTACATACACTACATACACTACTACATAACTACATCACTACACTACACACTAAACACTACATACACTACAGACACTACATACATTACATACACTCATACACTACATACACTACATACACTACATACATTTAAGTCACGATGTCGCCATGTGATGGACAAACTCAGAGTGATCCTGCAAAACTGCATGGACACAAACCATAACCTGGCCAGGTCCTAACATCTACCCAGCCTATAGGCTAACATCCTACCCAGCCTATGGCAACATCCTATCCAGCCTATAGGCTAACATCCTACCAGCCTATAGCTAACATCCTACCAGCCTAAGGCTAACATCCTACCAGCCTATAGGCTAACATCCTACCCCATAGGCTAACATCCTACCCACCTATAGGCAACATCCTACCCACCTGTAGCTAACACATTTTTTATCTTACACTACTTGTCTATCGTTGGAACAAATGGGGGTGGGGTGGGGGTGGGGTGAGAGAATACATCAGAACTCACCCGACTTTCCTCGATCCTGTTTTCTTGCTGGGTGACCCAAAGAGTATGTCATCCCAACGGACCCTCCAGTTCATCTCTGCCAGTTCTGCCTCCAGCTTGACGTGCCTGACACAGACACACACACACAACGTCACACATTAATTGTCACTCATCAAAAACACGCATTAAACTTTGACCCCCGCACACACACACAACGTCCCTACATTTGTCACTCATCAAAAACACGCATTAAACTTTGACCCCCCCCCCCCCCACACACACACAACGTCCCTACATTTGTCACTCATCAAAAACACGCATTAAACTTTTACACCCCCCCCCACACACACACACAACGTCACTACATTAATTGTCACTCATCAAAAACACGCATTAAACTTTCGACCCCCCCCCCCCACCCACACACACACACAACGTCCCTACATTTGTCACTCATCAAAAACACGCATTAAACTTTGACCCCCCCCCCCCCACACACACACACACAA
>JAPXFY010000018.1:77338665-77343665 GCA_030674185.1 Monoplex corrugatus
TCATCACAGCTACACCCTTCCAGATTCTCCAGAGGACAGTACCACCTTTTTGACAACTACACACCATGGTGGCCGTATAATATGTTTTGATATAACAGTATTACATATACAATTCTTAACGTTCATGCCACAGGACTTTTTCCTCGTCATCTCTGACATTTCTTTTGCTGAAAATATATAAAAAACTAGGATTTAGTCCGACTATCAAGACTCGGTCAGACTATACACTCTGCACATTTGAAGACGTGTATGCTATTATTTTGATTATTGGTTATTTGTTACCCTTGTAATCTAATATCACCTTTATAAGTTATTTATACGTTGGGCTATGCAACTTTCTTTTTATCATTTTGCTACAATTTTGTTATCTTTATTTCGTAGTCTAAGTAATTACGTAATTTTCTTTCTGTCCATCTCTCCTGTACACAGAAAATCAAAGTATTCATTATTATCGACCATAAATAACAATTAATAGAAAGTTGGAGATGATTTAACCAATATCAGTAATGCGACAACAATCCCAAGTCAAGTTTTTGCAATGAAATTGTAGATCCCTTTCCACCAATTCGGCATACCTGGAGCATTTCCTGGCATCAATTAGGTGTGAAGTTTTAATTTTGCAGCCGATGAATGTTGTCACAACCAGGCTTCCTAATTTCCCCAATCATTATTATCCTCCAATATATGAATGTGGGAATCACGGGAAGAAGGTATCCACTGCGATATATATACTCAAAGAGTTACAATACTGCATACTTACTTCCCCAGTTTTGAAATCAAGCGAAGATTTGCACGCTTGTGCTTCCACTGTCCAATTGAAGCAATTCTTTAAACATCAACGTTTTGTCAGTCTACCTGCCAACAGGTCCAAATGACCACAACACAGAATGGCTGCGCACTATCCAAGATCAGCAGCGTGGTAAATGGCTAATAGGTGGAGACTTTAATTCCCACTCCCCATTTTGGGAAAAGAACTGTTCTACTGTTACGAGCAATCGTTTGGTAGAAAATATCGTTGATAGTTCGCTTTACCTTCTAAATGATGGTTGTGTCACTAGGATCCCTGATGTCTCCAAACACAGGGCGACAGCCATCGATTTGTCTCTAATATCACCAGAATTATCACCATCCTGTACCTGGGAAACTCACAGACACTTTGGGAAGCGATCATCTATTAGTCCATCCTGTAAAAACGTTTTGTGTATTTGCGGTGAACAATTCACACTGTGTCACTGTTTGTTTTACTGCAGGAAGCTTCGTTCCTTTTTACCAAAGATGTTGACACAAGGAAACATCTTGAAACGCATTTTAAAGAAGTAATATCAGATCAAGTTTTGTTAATTAATATTTCAGAACCATTGGTTTACAGTCCTGTTAATGCGTTACTTTAATATTATTATTATAATTATTATTTTTGGTTTCGTTTTTTTCTATGACGATTTTTCTTTTACATTATTGATGTTAGCGTTGTTCTAGTTTCATTTCTCTGTTCATACATATCCTTTTTCTTCTTAAGACCTTGCCGCTTCTTTTAATTTTTTTCCGTCTCTTACTCTGTTTCCCTCTGTCCCTTCCCGTTCCCCCTCCCCCCTAATTTCATCCTCCGTGCTATTTTTTTCCAGTCTAATATCACTCCACTCATAGTGAAAAGACGTTAAATCAAGGAACGAACGAACACACACACACACACACACACACACACACACACACACACACACACACACACACACACACACACAACACACACACACACACACACACACACACACACACACACACACACACACACACACACACACACACACACACACACTCATACATAAAGTGCAAGAAAAGTTATAAAATTAGTTGTGATAATACATTGAGTGTTACATACACCAATGGTTCATGCGCTTTACAAAGAGCAGGAGAGACAATGGTAGATATATAACTAAATACATGTCGACCTGTAACAATAACAACAGGAACAACGAAAACAAAACTATAACAATATTGCTAGTTGTAATTGTATTAATCTTATATTTAAAACATGTAAATTACAAATAGTTTGATCGTTTTTGTCTGTCGTTGTATGGTAAATATAGGCTGAGTCATTACAGAAAATGTACCAGAAGCCAAAATACGGTGACATAAAATCATGGGTTGTGTTTACTTAATTCCTGATGTTATCAGCAATTCTACGTCGAATATTCTGGATTATGTGTGATATTACAATTTGGAAAATGAGCTAGGCTTGATTCATGATGGCAAACACAAAAAGGTCAACTGTAATGAAGGGTTGTCATCAGAATTGTTTCTCTGCGAAAACAAGTAAGACTGATGTGTTTGCTTTGTGTGGATGTTTGTAATGTGTGTGTGTGTGTGTGTGTGTGTGTGTGTGTGTGTGTGTGTGTGTGTGTGTATGTGTGTGTGTGTGTGTGTGTGTGTGTGTGTGTGTATGTGTGTGTGTGTGTGTGGTGTATATGTTTGTGTGTGTGGGTGTGGGTGTGGGGGTGTGTTTATCTTACTCTCTCTCTCTCTCTCTCTCTCTCGTCTGTCTCTGCTCTCTATTGTCTGCCTGCCTGTCTGTTCTTCTCTCTCTTACTCTTACACAAACATACGTAGACATAAAGGAACACAGAACACGCACACAGTCACAGACACACACAGACACGCCCACATTTGCACACACACACACGCACTTTACAGTGAGCTGTGTAACACATCACCTCAACCAAGACAAATACTCCCCGATATTATATCTCATATCAGATAATAATCTTAATGAATGAGGTTGACATTTTGCAGCCTCGCACGGCTGTCTGAACCTTCAACGTATTTTTGCTTTTGTTTCAGTATTTTGCCGGGAATAGCTTAACTAACAGCGTCATCATCATCACATCTCTTTCAATCATAGCTTGGATATGAAAGTGCAAACATGTTTTTATCCTTCTAAATGCCACATAGATCAGAACATTTACTGCCAACTTTTATTTTTGTTTTGCTTTCTTTGAAAGACAGATATGAATCGTCCTGATGAGTGTGCAACAGAAGGTCAAAGTCCCAGAGGAAATGACATCACTGACTCAAGCTGATATGTATATCTGAGAGAAGAGTGGCAGTATGGTTAAGATATTCGCCTGCCAGTAACCAAACTCGAGATTCCCGGGTTCGTTCCTCGTTGAGGCCTGGATTTTTCCTACTTAGTTTGACCAGAAAGTCAAACTGAATATCTGGTCCTTTGAAAGGGGACGAAAAACGAGCCGGACCTGTGTGCCTTCTGGCCTGCGCATGCTAAAGATTCCATGGCAGTTGAAAATCGTGACCTGGTAAAAACATTGGAAAGATAAGTTGATTTTCCAGGTCCCTCCCTGACATCTTGGTATTAGCCTTCTAGCCTTTCTGACATCTTGGTATTAGCCTTCTAGCCTTTCTGACACCTTGGCGCCATGGTATTAGCCTTCTAGCCTTTCTGACACCTGCTTGGTATTAGCCTTCTAGCCTTTCTGAACCTTGGCGCCATGGTATTAGCCTTCTAGCCTTTCTGACACCTTGGCGCCATGGTATTAGCCTTCTAGCCTTTCTGACACCTTGGCGCCATGGTATTAGCCTTCTAGCCTTTCTGACACCTTGGCGCCATGGTATTAGCCTTCTAGCATTTCTGACATCTTGGTATTAGCCTTCTAGCCTTTCTGACACCTTGGCGCCATGGTATTAGCCTTCTAGCCTTTCTGACACCTTGGCGCCATGGTATTAGCCTTCTAGCCTTTCTGACACCTTGGCGCCATGGTATTAGCCTTCTAGCATTTCTGACACCTTGGCGCCATGGTATTAGCCTTCTAGCCTTTCTGACACCTTGGCGCCATGGTATTAGCCTTCTAGCCTTTCTGACACCTTGGCGCCATGGTTTTAGCCTTCTAGCCTTTCTGACACCTTGGCACCTTGGTTTTTCGCCTTCTAGCCTTTCTGACATCTTGGCACCTTGGTATTAGCCTTCTAGCCTTTCTGACACCTTGGCACCTTGGTTTTTCGCCTTCTAGCCTTTCTGACATCTTGGCACCTTGGTTTTAGCCTTCTAGCCTTTCTGACACCTTGGCGCCATGGTTTTAGCCTTCTAGCCTTTCTGACACCTTGGCGCCATGGTATTAGCCTTCTAGCCTTTCTGACACCTCGGCACCTTGGTTTTTCGCCTTCTAGCCTTTCTGACATCTTGGCACCTTGGTATTAGCCTTCTAGCCTTTCTGATATCTTGGCGCCATGGTATTAGCCTTCTAGCCTTTCTGACACCCTGGCGCCATGGTATTAGCCTTCTAGCCTTTTTGATACCTTGGCGCCATGGTATTAGCCTTCTAGCCTTTCTGACACCTTGGCGCCTTGGTAAAAAACAGAAAAAATGGGTGGCGTTGCAGTCGGGCGACGCTCTCTGAAAGTGGAGAGCACCCCGAGTTTCACATAGTAAGTCCATTGTGACAAAATGAATAAAATAAATATGGAAGAAAATAAAAAATAAAAAAAGAAACAGTCATCTCTTGTAATCTATTGACAGTATCAGAGGTCATTTTGCTTGTTTAGTCTTTTGCTTGATGTGTTTGTTAGACTGCTTTGTGCTTGGCTCCTTGATAAGCAAGGGCTTGATGATTGCTCGCCTTTCCATAAAGACTACAATCAGTTTGCATACTGTCACGATACAGTGGTTAGCACAACGAAATAAAGGATGGAAGGCTGTGAGTTTGAATCTCATCTGCCCTGTCAAAATCGCCGTAGGAAATCTGGGCCCTGACCTACTCATACTCAGAATCCAGCGTGTTGTAGGCTCCTTGGGAAACCTGACACCACAGAATGGTTCTCATCCACTTCAGTGATGCGTCATTGAGTATGACGCTGAAATGTCTTGATCAACACCGTAAGTATCTGTATCTCTCGGGCCTGGTAGACACCAAGACATAATATGACAGGAAGCGTAAAGTACAACCCTGTCAAGCACTATCAATCCCGAATGGCACCCCATAGCATCATGATTA
>JAPXFY010000018.1:77348665-77363665 GCA_030674185.1 Monoplex corrugatus
CTGTTTCCGGGGAAGAATCTATCTATCTATCTATCTATCTATCTATCATCTATCTATCTATCTATCTATCTATCTATCTATCTATCTATCTATCTATCTATCTATCTATCTATCTATCTATCTATCTATCTGTGTATCATCTGTCTATCTGTCTATCTATCTGTCTATCTATATCTATCTATCTATCTATCTATCTATTATCTATCTATCTATTTATCTATCTATCTATCTATCTATCTATCTGTGTATCATTTGTCTATCTATCTATCTATCCAATTATCTATCTGTCTATCTATTTCTCTATCTGTCTATCTATCTATCTATCTATTTATCTATCTGTCTATCTATCTATCTATCTATCTACCTGTCTTTCTATCTGTCTATCTATCTGTCAATCTATCTATCTATCTATCTATCTATCTATTTATCTATCTGTCAATCTATCTATCTGTCAATCTATCTATCTATCTATCTATCTGTCTATCTACCTATTTGCAGACACCATCTATCTATTTGCAGACACCATCTATCTATTTGCAGACAACCAACCAACCAACCAAGCAACCAACTAGCCAACCAACCAAGCAACCAACCAAGCAACCAACAAAGCAACCAACCAAGCAACCAACCAACCAACCAGCCAACCAACCAACCAACCAACCAACCAACCAACCATAGCTTTTCTCTTTCCTAGTACTAGGGCCAGTGTTGCTTTCCTCATGGGACTGTTTGTACAGGAATGGTCAGAAGAATCACAAGCTTTCCCAATAGAACAATACTGATAAAGCGATAAAACGTTTTCTCAAATTCACAGTATCTTTGACTTACCCCCCTCCACCACCCCAATCGCCATGACGATCACCAAACCACAAACAACCCCCCCCCCTACACACTCCTCAGTCATTCTCCCTTGTTTTGCTAATCACCTCTATAGCTACACACACACACACACACACACACACACACACACACACACACACACACACACACGCAAACACACATACACACACACATACACACACACACACACACACACACACACACACGCTCACCCACAAACACACACACACACACACTCACACACACACATACTCACACAAAAACACACGCACACACACGCACGCACATACACACTCACATACACACATACACACACAAACACACACACAAAAAACACACACCGCACACACTCACACACACACACAACACATACACTCACACAAACACACACACACACACGCACGCACACACTCACTCACATACACACATACACACAAAAACATACACACACACACACTCACTCACATACACGCACAAACATACACACACACATACATACACACACATACACACACACTCACTCACATACACACATACACACACAAACATACACACACACACACACACACACACACTCACATACACACATACACACACAAACATACACACACACACGCACACACACACACACACAATTAACCACACACACACACCCGCAACAACACATTAACACACCCACACACCCACAACAACACAGTAACACCACACACACACACCCACAACAACACATTAACACACATACACATGCCAACTTCCACCTGTTCCCACCTCCACCCCAACAACCCATCCTACTTCATCCACCTTCTCTAGTTCCACAACATCCCCTCTCTCCCCCCTGCCCCTCTCTCTCTTCCACCCTCCCTTTCCGGATAGGAAGTCTCATTGCCCGTAAGAAAAGGAAACCCCCACGTAGAACAAATAAGGACATGCAAGCACGTTAACCCTTTGACTCCTGCACCTTATCCACCAACTGCAGGAAGGTGATGGATAGGGTGAGGGAGTCAAAGGGTTAAGGTTTTGCTTTGCTAACATTGTTCACAATGCAGGATACTGGTGGGTAGGGTACAGGAGTCAAAGGGTTAAACAACATGAACATACAATTACTTTTGACCTCTTGACCAAAGGACGGTCAAATGTTTAGTCTTTTGAGGACACGAGAATGCCTAAGTCTGGAAGGTAAAGCGCAATGGTCAAGGTCACATGGATCAATCAAAGAAAAACAAACAACAACACAAGGAAAGGTCAGACATCATAGAGCCTAACATCAGCACTTTATGAGGGACACCAGTGAACGGCACTGTATTTCCTAACAATTTCTAACAATAATGACGTCATGTTGTCACTGTTGTGGCAGTTTACCATCTTTCCTTATTTCACGTCAAATGTTATTCATGTAAAGCTTCATCAAGGCCACAATGACCTGGGAAATGACGAAAGCTGGGCTTTTGTTGTTGTTGTTGAGAAATTCTTTATGAAAAGTACTGTCAGAATGGCTTGACCATCCTGTTTTCATGTAATTCTGTTATTCCTTACTCCAGTCCATTGGTTCCTTTATCAATATGGCTGTTCTGAGAACTTCTCTAGTTTCGTCAGTAATCACTGTTCCTATGGAACTTGGGCGTTTATCAATATGGCTATTCTGAGAACTTCTCTAGTTTCGTCAGTAATCACTGTTCCTATGGAACTTGGGCGTTTATCAATATGGCTATTCTGAGAACTTCTCTAGTTTCGTCAGTAATCACTGTTCCTATGGAACTTGGGCGTTTATCAATATGGCTGTTCTGAGAACTTCTCTAGTTTCGTCAGTAATCACTGTTCCTATGGAACTTGGGCGTTTATCAATATGGCTATTCTGAGAACTTCTCTAGTTTCGTCAGTAATCACTGTTCCTATGGAACTTGGGCGTTTATCAATATGGCTGTTCTGAGAACTTCTCTAGTTTCGTCAGTAATCACTGTTCCTATGGAACTTGGGCGTTTATCAATATGGCTATTCTGAGAACTTCTCTAATTTCGTCAGTAGTCACTGTTCCTATGGAACTTGGGCATTTATCAATATGGCTATTCTGAGAACTTCTCTAATTTCGTCAGTAGTCACCGTTCCAATGGAACTTGGGCATTTAAACCCAACTAGCTGACCAATATTGGAGTTATTAGAGTTATAAAAGTTCTTGAATAGGATTCGGCACTTTCAGACAGCTCCATATGCGCTTCCCCAAATCCACCAGCAATTATCTGACAGATTTCCTGAGCCTGCACAAAACCATATGCGCTGGCAAGGTCTTGAAACGGGGAAAGGGGAGAAGGGACCTATCAATCACTGAGCTGACACCACCGGAATGATGGAAACATTAAGATGGGCAGCGAACAGGCCATATTTTAATGCTGTGGGCTGGGATTGAACTTAAGGTATCAAATCTTGAGTCCATGGCTCTACCAACTAGCCCACGTACACAAGTTCAGGTACAGTTGTTTATTTGTCTAGCGATATGATCACAAAGTACACCAGTTATAACCAATAATACATGCACAACGAACAAAGCCTCCTAGAAAATCTGGCAGTAGAGACAACTTCTCCGCTTCATTGCGAAGACGGAAATGACCACTGTTTGACATGCAGCTAGACATGAGAGGTACTCCTTTTGAAAGATGCCATTCAAGGAAAGATGATGAGAGTTAGAAATTGTACAGGACGAAAAGGCAGCTCAAGGAAACAATGGACCGGCCTGAACAACCTGGAAACGACTAACATTCTGGAGCAGCGCGAAGAATGGCGAAACAAAATAACCAAGACAGTACATGCCGGCAACCAATGATATATGTATAAACACACACACACACACACACACACACACACACACACACACACACACACACACACACACACACACACACACACACACACACACACACACACACACACACACACACACACACACACACACACACACACACACACACACATGTACATGTGAATGAGGGAGAAAATATTGGACGGGTTTGCAGAGTGGCTGAGGACAGAGAGGGTGGGAGATGTACTTGCAGGGACAAGGGATAGATTCGTATGGAGGGCCATGATTGCCAACGCCATGCGGCAGGGCACATGATGATGATGATGATGGTGATGATGATGATGATTGGTGTCTACTGTCGGACAACGGGAAAACCTATCAATCATCACTGTAACAATCTCACATATTATAACGAATATTCTTCGTACAGGTTTATCATCTTCCTATGAATCTTCAATTTTCACAATCTCTCGTTTGGTCTGAAAAGGGATACTGATTGTAGACGACAGCAGGCGCAGCTGTGCGTCTGTCTGTGTGGAGTGTAGCAAAAAAAGTGTCCTGGAAAATGTTCACCTGCTAGTTGATCAAGTTTTACTCACTTTGCAACATAAGTCAGATAAGTCACGACTGAAAATGACACGCTGAAGTTTTAATGGAAGGCGTCACAATCATTGGATAGAAATGTCAAAACGTATTGAGCAATTTCTGCTTTTCTATACGTGGATTTGAACGAAATGTCTATGGTAACTGTTTAGCTTCATAAGAAGTCTGCACACAATGCTAATATACAGACTTGTGTTTGTTTCCAAGGGCAGGCTACTCACTCAGAAACTTGTCTAAAACGCACATATGGAGAATATCAATGAAAACAGCTTGATTAAGACTGACGAATTCTGAAAGTACAATCTCACAATGGTTCAGTAAAAAAAGAAGATTGTTGATATGGCTTGATCACACTGATTTCGTATTTTGTTGCTGTTGGTGGTAGTGATGGTAGTTTTGATGGAAGGATCCATAGTCATCCAATGTCAAAAGTTGTTGAACAATGTCTGCTTTTCTTTACGTGGATTTGAACGAAATGTCTATCCTAACTGTTTAGCTTCATAAGAAGGAACCAGAAAAACACGAAAAAAGAATAAGAACGCGTATTTGATATAACCAGACAAGACAGGCGCACATTTTCGGCCAACTGGCCTCTTTCAAGCGTAAGATCACAAACAAACAAACACCAGATACAAAAATCAGGAGAAAAAGGCTGAAACTTCCCTCCTGCTCCGTCCAGTGTGAGAAAAGGAATAAACTGACTAAAATGACATAATGTGTCACACATAAGAAGGCCATGCTCACAATAGTAAATTCAGATTTGTGCCTGGTTTGATTGTGTGAGTGCTTACTTGGTGGAGAGACGGGTTAGTTTAATTCACCTTGACTTCGTTTTAAAATCACCTTGAAAGTAGGCCAGCAGGTCACGAAGGCCATCACAGGGCGGAACAGAGATACAAAATACTTTTGTGAGATTCAAACTCCAGACATCCATCATTGACAACCAGAGTGGTCATGTGAGACCATCACTCCTCATGCTTGGCGCATTCATCCGCAATGAATAAAGTCAAGATATTGCTGCTTAAGAACTTTAATAGTGGCCAAAAGAAAGCGACAAAATCTACAATGCACACATATACTGGCGCGCTACAATATTATAAAATGCCATTGACTGTAAGCACTTAAGACACAGAAAAAGAGAGAAACAGAAAGAAAGAAAGACAGACATAAGGAAAAAAGAAAGAAAGAAAGAAAGAGAGAGAGAGAGAGAGCGAGAGAGAGAGAGAGAGAGAGAGAGAAAGAGTGAGAGAGGGTCACACGTGTCTGTTCAATAACACTTTTTTAATCAAAATATTTAGAAAGAATATTACATGTAAAGCATTTCATACAATGACAAAAAAGGACATCACTGCAAATTTTGAATATTTGTGTTTTCGATATCATAATAAACATGTCCTGAACTTTTACAGCCCAACTTTTGAATATAATACAGACATAAAGTTGACAAGGTCAAACGTCTGAATATGTTCAGTTTTACATTTCAGTCAGTATAATGTTGTAGTGGTGATACATTCTGTGCGTGCTATGGAAGTCTAGGACTAAAGACACACCGAGTCAAAATACTCGTATCATCCACTTTTCGAATGAGTCACTGACGGTGTTGTTCAAATTTCTTGAACAACACCGCAGGTGTCTGTATATCTAATGCCTAGTTGACGTCACGATGTTTTAGGTAAGTAACGTAAAGCACAACTATGTAACGCAGCACTGATCTGAAAATGAAACGCCTTGGCTTCATCGTTATTATTCTTGTTCTCATGATCAGAGCAATGTGAAAAAAAAAAAGTTCCATATTCTGTAGCACTTTATGCCCTGCAGCCAGGGAGACCTTACTTTCAGGTACTTTGGACAAAATCTGGAAATCCAATTTACCAGACAACCTGAAAAGGAACTTCTTCCGAGCAGCAGTAGAGTCCGTTCTTACATATGGCTCAATCTCTTGGACCCTAACAACGACATTGGAGAAGAAGATCAATGGAACATATACACGAATGCTGCATGCAGCCCTGAACAAATTCTGGAGAGAACATCCAACTAACAAAGCGTTATATGGTAAGACCCCACCAATCAGTAAATCAATACGTCAACAAAGGCTGCGCTTCGCGGGACACTGCTGGCGGAGCAAGAGAACTGGTGGTAGATGTTCTACTATGGAGACCCAGCCACGGCAAACAAAGACCAGGACGTCCAAAGAAGACCTTCATCGACCAATGATGGATGATACGGGCTGTCAGTATGATGAACTACCTACTGCAATGTCTGACACAGAAGGATGGAAGAAACGTGTCATGGACAGCCGAGCAAGTCGACATGATGATGATGATGGAGATTTGTTAGAGAGCCAACACGAGTGACGAGAGAGAGAGAGAGAAAGAGAGAGAGAGAGAGAGAGAGAGAGAGAGAGAGAGAGAGAGAGAGAGAGAGAGAGATGGTGGGGTGTAATACAGGGGTGGAACAGAAAATGAGGTAGCAAGACAAAACAAATATCAATAAACAAAATGTCCCCTAAATACATGTAAGACCAATAAACTAACAAACAATAACAAACAAACAATCCCCTGAACAAACGTGTGGGTTCGAATCCCCATCAGTCCTTTCAAAATCATTGTGGGATTTTTAGTCCAGACCGGGTCCTATCAGAGTTGAACATGCTATGAGCTCATAGGGAAGGCTGGGATCACACAGTCCAGTCTAATCTAGTTTACGGAGGCGTTATTAAGAGTGTTGTTTAAATCTCCTAACCAACACCTCAGTTGTCTGTATCTCTCGGGCCTAGTTGACGCCAGGATATATTATGACAGTAAGAGTAGAGTACAGCCATGTCACGCAGTCTCAATCCTAGATGGAACTCCGTAGCATCATGATTATATCATCCTCATCGACATCACCATCATCGCATTGTAAAAACTGCACCAGCTTCTGTAGCCATTAAGATGGCGAACAAAATGATACCACAAATTTGAAGAAAAAAATAACAACAAAAAACAGTGAGCGGAAAGTAAACTGCCTAAGTGCGATGATCCTGGAAACAAAAAATGTTCAAAAGGATTACGTGATCTGAATGGCACATTTTTAACAGTCACATCGCGTTCGTTATGGACACTGAAATCTGTAACTCTTCAGCACAATTTTTCTGATAAACCGTTTCAGACATTTTACACATGGGGTGATCCAGGTTACAGAGAACGTATGAATGCGTGAAACAAAGTAAAACTTTCTTTGTAGACGTTTTGATAAAATACAACTTTCTTTGTAGAAGTCTGAACACTTTGTTAAAAAAACACGTCATGCCCGAATAGTTTATAAGATGTTACATTTTTGTGGACGTTTTGATAAAATACAACTTTCTTTGTAGACGTTTGAAAACTTTGTTAAAACCAAGTTATGCCCGAATAGTTTATAAGATGTTACATTTTTGTGGACGTTTTGATAAAATACAACTTTCTTTGTAGACGTTTGAAAACTTTGTTAAAACCAAGTTATGCCCGAATAGTTTATAAGATGTTACATTTTTGTGGACGTTTTGATAAAATACAACTTTCTTTGTAGACGTTTGAAAACTTTGTTAAAACCAAGTTATGCCCGAATAGTTTATAAGATGTTACATTTTTGGACGTTTTGATAAAATACAACTTTCTTTGTAGACGTTTGAAAACTTTGTTAAAACCAAGTTATGCCCGAATAGTTTATGACATCAAACGTTTGTAGACATTTTGATCAACATACAACTTTCTTTGAAAACGTTAAACTTTGTTAAAATAACGTTATGTCCGAATACTTTATAAGATGTTAGATTTTTGTGGACGTTTTGATCAACATACTACGGTCTTCTAATATCATTCATAGTGAAAAGACGTAAATTCAAAATATTACTTTCTTCGAAAACTTTTCAAATTTTTGTTAGAATACGTTGTGCCCGATTATTTATAAGATGTTATCTTTTTGTGGACGTTTTGTTAAACATACCACTTTCTTTGAAAAAAGTTTAAAAACTTTGTTGACATACGTTATGCCCGGATACCTGATAAGGTATTACATTTTTTGTGAACGTTTTGATCAACAATTTTTTTATTTCGACGAAAAAGTTCATACATGTCAGTTATAAAATCATAAAAGTCAGCACAAAACAATGACTTCAATGGCACAGTTATAACAAAAAACATCAATGAAAAAGTCAACAAAAATTTAAAATAACACCATCTACAGTTACACAGTGTAAACATAGATAACAGATGTACAAAAGAACAGATCAAACTACTACACTACAATGGCTATTTGGTATTGTAATTATAGTAATACTATAACAATCGTTAATCGCTAGAATGATACAGTCATTTAAAAAACAACAACAACAACAAAAACATCAAATGGTAAAGAAGGACAACATGGTAGAAAAACTACCTCAAAACATGCCTCATGCAGTCAGAAAATGCTGATTCAATGTTCTAGTTTCTTAAAAACGACGCCTACATGTACACGCTGGGCCAGTTCCATACACATGTACACACGTATCTTATACCAACAATGGTTCATAACGGATTGGATGATGCTGTATACCACAGATGACATGCCAATGGCACAAACAGATCCTGTATACCACAGATGACATGCCAATGGCACAAACAGATGCTGTACACCACAGATGACATATCAATGGCACAAACAGATGCTGTATACCACAGATGACACGCCAATGGCACAAACAGATCCTGTATACCACAGATGACATGCCAATGGCACAAACAGATGCTGTATACCACAGATGACAAATCAATGGCACAAACAGATGCTGTATACCACAGATGACATGCCAATGGCACAAACAGATCCTGTATACCACAGATGACATGCCAATGGCACAAACAGATGCTGTATACTACAGATGACATATCAATGGCACAAACAGATGCTGTATACCACAGATGACACGCCAATGGCACAAACAGATCCTGTATACCACAGATGACATGCCAATGGCACAAACAGATGCTGTATACCACATATGACATATCAATGGCACAAACAGATCCTGTATACCACAGATGACATGCCAATGGCACAAACAGATCCTGTATATAACAGATGACATGCCAATGGCACAAACAGATGCTGTATACCACAGATGACATGCCAATGGCACAAACAGATCCTGTATACCACAGATGACATGCCAATGGCACAAACAGATCCTGTATATAACAGATGACATGCCAATGGCACAAACAGATGCTGTATACCACAGATGACATGCCAATGGCACAAATAGATCCTGTATACCACAGATGACATGCCAATGGCACAAACAGATCCTGTATATAACAGATGACATGCCAATGGCACAAACAGATGCTGTATA
This sequence comes from Monoplex corrugatus, assembly GCA_030674185.1. Lineage (NCBI taxonomy): Eukaryota > Metazoa > Mollusca > Gastropoda > Littorinimorpha > Ranellidae > Monoplex > Monoplex corrugatus. The sequence continues at coordinate 77,358,256 of JAPXFY010000018.1, forward strand.
CCACAGATGACATGCCAATGGCACAAACAGATGCTGTATACCACAGATGACATGCCGATGGCACAAACAGATCCTGTATACCACATATGACATGCCAATGGCACAAACAGATCCTGTATACCACAGATGACATGCCAATGGCACAAACAGATCCTGTATACCACAGATGACATGCCAATGGCACAAACAGATCCTGTATACCACATATGACATGCCAATGGCATAAACAGATCCTGTATACCACAGATGACATGCCAATGGCACAAACAGATCCTGTATACCACATATGACATGCCAATGGCACAAACAGATCCTGTATACCACAGATGACATGCCAATGGCATAAACAGATCCTGTATACCACATATGACATGCCAATGGCACAAACACATCCACAATAACTAAGGCGTATGTCAGAAATGTGCATATAATCTCTATGCCCTGATAAGTTTGTTTTTTTATCAGAGGTTCTTTCTGATCAGGTACCCATAATTATACTATTGCCTGTCCTTGTATCAATTTGTATTTGAAGCAAACAAAAACTAAATTATATTTAAAAAAATAACCTCTTCAAGAAAATAAGAGGAGAAATCACTGTACAGTATCCAACAAGAGAAAAGATAGATAGATAGATAATGATAGATAGATAGATGATAGATTGATAGATGATAGATAGATAGATAGATATGATAGATAGATTGATAGATAGATAGATAGATAGATTGATAGAGATAGATTGAAAGATAGATAGATAGATAATTGATAGATGATAGATTGATAATAGATAGATAGATAGAGATGATTGATAGATAGATAGATAGATAGATTGATGATAGATATGATAGATAGATAGATAGATAGATTGATAGATAGATAGATTGATAGATAGATAGATAGATAGATTGATAGATAGATAGATAGATATATAGATAGATAGATAGATAGATAGATAGATAGATAGATAGATATATATAGATAGATAGATGATATAGATAGATAGATATATAGATAGATGATATATAATATAATAGATAGATAATGATAGATAGATAGATAGATAGATTGATTATAGATTGATAATGATAGATAGATAGATAGATAGATAATAGATAGATATATAGATAGATTATTATAGATTGATAGATAGATAGATAGATAGATAGATAGATGATTTATAAGATAATAGATAGATAGTATAGATAATAGATTGATAGATGATAGATATGATAGATTGATATAGATGATAGATTGATAGATATAATAGATAGATAGATAGATATATAGATAGATAATAGATATATAGATAGATAGATAGATAGATAGATATATAAAAGATAGATAGATAGGTAGGTAGGTAGGTAGTAGAGAGAGAGAGAGAGAGAGAGAGAGAGAGAGAGAGAAGAGAGAGACAGAGAGAAACAGAGAGAGAGACAGAGACAGGGACAGCACAGAGAGAGAGAGAGAGAGAGAGAGAGAGAGAGAGAGAGAGACAGAGAGACAGAGAGACAGAGAGACAGAGACAGACAGACAGACAGACAGGAACCAGAAAAAAAAACACGTAACAAACAAAGAAACAAACAAAGAAAAAAACAACAACAAAACAGAACGTGTATTTAATACAACCAGATGAGTCAGGCACACAGTTTCAGCCAACTGGCCATTGTCAAGCGTATATGTAAGATCACGAATGAACAAACACTAAATACAAAAATTAGGAGAAACAGACTGAAACTTCCCAGATGCTTTGTCCAGTGGGAGAAAACGACTAAAAGAAAGGACAGACTGACGGACAAATAGACAGACAGAACAGACAGACAGACAGACAGACACAGAGAATAATACCAGTCCTACTATGCTCCATTCCATAAAAGAATAAAAGATGTAACAAATATAAGAACAAAATATCACCACCTACTCCACAGTACAAGGTAACAGCTATTTCACCGACTGCAGCATCAAACTCCCCTGACCCCCCCCCCCCCCCATTCTGATCTCTCCAACCACCCCCCTCCCCATTTTTCCTTAATGAGGTTTCATTATACTGACATGCATTCCTCCATCTGTAATGCATTCCTCCATCTGTAATGCATTCCTCCATCTGAAATGCATTGCTCCATCTGTAATGCATTCCTCCATCTGTAATGCATTGCTCCATCTGTAATGCCCGATAGGATTCACTACAAACCACCATTAACACTGTCCTTAATGAGGTTTCATTATACTGTAATGCATTACTCCATCTGTAATGCATTGCTCCATCTGTAATGCATTCCTCCATCTGTAATGCATTGCTCCATCTGTAATGCCCGATGAGATCCACTAATGAACCACCATGAACACTCTCAACATGGTTGGATACCATCACAACAAGATGATGGCTTTACAGCTGCTAATTATAAATAAATACGCAACCTGAAGACCAGTAAATCTGTCGCCAACAGAATACAAGTTGAGGTAGCTAGACTAAAGAACGTCCCATCCCACCCCACTATTATTTCAACTTCAGATTTTATATGCACACACACACACACACACACACACACACACACACACACACACACACCACACACACACACACACACACACATACAATATATATATATATATATATATATATATATATATATATATATATATATATAGGTATGCCATGTGCGAGTGAAATGAATTATTGTTACCATGCTATGCACTTTTAATTTCAGTTTCTCAAGACCATGTCTCCGCGCCTGGAATGAATTCCATATGCACTAACGTCACAGGCACCATGTGGGTAGTGGTCATAGCATTAGCCCTTAAGCCTGAACATAAACCCATGAGCTGGCCAGGTCCTGACGCCCTACCTAGCCGATGTTTTACCTAGTCTACATAATTTTTTTTATTGGATTGTATAAGCTTATCATTGGAACAATCTTGGTTACATGTAAATACATGTCTATCTTCTATTAAAAGAAATGAACAGATTAACAACATAAATAAACAATTTAAGGCCTGAATCACAACACAACTAGCCACTCAGTATAAACTTGTCTTACATCACAGAAAACATGTAGTCAATACACAAAGCCTGGGCTGCCTATCAACAATTATATTTGCCATGCCGAGCACAACTGAAACCAACAATCACCCATTCACAGCTAGCGACCCTTCTTGGTAAAAAAAAACAAGACTGGTTTTGATCTATAAACAGTAACAAAAACAAGACTGGTTTTGTTCTATAAACAGCAACAATACAATACTCGTTTAATCTATAAACAGTAACAAAAACAAGACAGGTTTTGATATATAAACAGCAACAAAAACAAGAAAGGTTTTGGTCTATAAACAGCAACACAAACAAGACTGGTCTTGGTCAAGAAATAGCAACAAAAACAAAACAAGTTTTGATCTATAAACAGTAAAAAAAAAAAAAGGATTGGTTTTGATCATAAATAGCAACAGAAACAAGACTGGTTTTGATCTATAAACAGCAACAAAACAAAACAAAACAAAACAAGACTGGTTTTGATCTATAAACAGCAACGAAAACAAGACTGGTTTTGATCTATAAACAGCAAACAAAAAATAAAAAACCAAACAAAAACCCAAAAAAAACCAACAACAAACAACAAAAACCAAGACTGGTTTTGATCTATAAACAGCAACAAAAACAAGACTGATTTTGATCTTAACAGAATGAAAACAAGATCGGCTTCAATCAACACAGAACAGCAAAACAAAGAATGATTTAAATCAGCAATCAGCAACAAAAACAAGACTGGTTAAAACAACAAAAAAGCACAACAAAAACAAGATGGTTTATATCAACAAAAACAAGACTAGTTTACAGCAACAAACAGCAATAAAACAAGACTGGTTTTGATATATAAGCTCCGTACCTGAACGCTAAAAACTGGATTAAAAGAACAGAAACAAACAAAAGAAACACAAAAACACGGAATAGGAGAAAGAAGAGGACGAGAAAGGAAGGATAAAAAAAAGACAGAAAGAACAACAGACAGACATAAGTAGAAAGAAAAAGAAAAAAAGGAAAAAGAAGGAAAGAAAGACACAGGGAAAGAAAGAAAAAAGTAAAGAAAGAAAGAAACAAAAAAGAAAGAGAAAAAAAAAAGGAAAAAAAGAAAGAAACAGACGAAAGAGGTAAATATGCAAGACAAAACAGGAAGGTCAGGGACAAGAGATGTATCAAACAATACAGGAAGAAGGTCGGGGACAAGAGATGTATCAAACAACACAGGAAGAAGGTCGGGGACAAGAGATGTGTCAAACAACACAGGAAGAAGGTCGGGACAAGACAATATCAAACAACACAGGAAGAAGGTCGGGACAACAGATGTATCAAACAACACAGGAAGAAGGTCGGGGACAAGAGATGTGTCAAACAACACAGGAAGAAGGTCGGGGACAAGAGATGTTCAAACAACACAGGAAGAAGGTCAGGGACAAGAGATGTATCAAACAACACAGGAAGAAGGTCGGGGACAACAGATGTATCAAACAACACAGGAAGAAGGTCGGGGACAAGAGATGTATCAAACAACACAGGAAGAAGGTCGGGGACAAGAGATATATCAAACAACACAGGAAGAAGGTCGGGGACAAGAGATGTATCAAACAACACAGGAAGAAGGTGGGGACAAGAGATGTATCAAACAACACAGGAAGAAGGTCGGGACAACAGATTATCAAACAACACAGGAAGAAGGTCGGGACAAGAGATGTATCAAACAACACAGGAAGAAGGTCGGGGACAAGAGATGTGTCAAACAACACAGGAAGAAGGTCGGGACAAGAGATGTATCAAACAACAACAGGAAGAAGTCGGGGACAAGAGATGTATCAAACAACACAGGAAGAAGGTCGGGACAAGAGATGTAATCAAACAAACACAGGAAGAAGGTCGGGGACAACGAGTGTCAAAAACACAGGAAGAAGGTCGGGGACAACAGATGTATCAAACAAACACAGGAAGAAGAGTCGGGACAAGAGATGTATCAAACAACACAGGAAGAAGGTCGGGACAAGAGATGTATCAATACAAACACAGAAGAAGGTCGGGGACAAGAGATGTATCAAACAACACAGGAAGAAGGTCGGGGACAAGAATGTATCAAACAACACAGGAAGAAGGTCGGGGACAACAGATGTATCAAACAACACAGAAGAAGGCGGGAAACAGAAGGTATCAAACAACACAGGAAGACAATGGAAAAGGAGAGAGGACAGAGGAGAAGAAAAAGATGGAGAGGAGGAAGACGAAGACGAAAAAGAAGAAGAAGAAGAATGCAAAGAAGAAGAATGCGAAGAAGAAGAAGAAGAAGAAGAAGAATGCAAACAAAAGAAGAATGCGAAGAAGAATGCGAAAATGCGAAAATGCGAAGAAGAAGGCGAAGAAGAATGCGAAGAAGAATGC
>JAPXFY010000018.1:77368665-77371165 GCA_030674185.1 Monoplex corrugatus
GACAGACAGACAGATAGACACACAGACAGAGAAGAAAGAGAGAGAGAAGAGAGATAGACAGACAGACAGACAGACAGAACAGAGAGAGGTGTGTGTGTGTGTGTGTGTGTGTGTGTGTGTGTGTGTGTGTGTGTGGTGTGTGAGCCACAGACAGCAAGGAAGTGAAGGAGGGAAGAGAGAGAGAGAGAGAGAGAGAGAGAAGAGAGACAGAGAGAGAGAAACAGACAGACAGACAGAGATAGAGAGAGACAGAGAGAGAAAGAAAGAGAGAGAGAGAGAGAGAGAGAAAGAAGAGAGAGACACAGAAACAGAGACAGAGAGACATACAGAGACAGTCATAGAAACAAACAGAGACAGAGAAAGAGACAGATACAGGAACAGAGACAGAGACAGAGACAGAGTTCATCAGCCATGATTGTGATAACCCAGCAGATTACACACATCACATGAAGGTTTTCAGACAAATGCAAACATCACAAACAAACACAAAAGAAAAAAACAACACAGATACAAAGACAGATCGAAAAGCTGGCACAAAGTGGAAATAAACAAACAGATTGGAAACATTCATTTAGAATCACGTTAACAAGAAACACTCATTGGTGCTGGGTAGGACCCAGAGCACAAATGCCTCACCATTCTCCGGACAATCGACTCCCACCCAACCCTTCAGCACAAAATGACCTTCTGAGCTCCTAACACTGTCCATAGAACCCATAATGTTATACAGTTGTGAGGCGTGGACAAAGATTGAGGCAGCCGAAATGTGGTTTCTAAGAAGAATGCTGAGAGTTCCGTGGACAGCAAATAAAACGAACGAGACAGCCTTGACCGAGGCACATACAAGAAGATCATTCATTAGGAAGATTAGGAAAAGACAAGCAACATTTACAGGCCATTTTATGAAGAAAGGGGAATTAGAATACCTGGTCACAACAGGAAAGCTGGAGGGAAAGAGAACACCGGGTAGACCCAGGGAGAAAATATTGGACGGGCTTGCAGGGTAGCTGAAGACAGAGAGGGTGGAAGATGTGCTTGCAGTCACAAGAGACAGAGAGAGACAGAGACAGAGACAGAGAGACAGAGACAGAGACAGAGAGACAGAAACAGAGACAGAGACAGAGACAGAGACAGAGACAAAGACAGAGACAGAGACAGAAACAGAGACAGAGAGGAAGTCGGCAAAGACATGGCGAAAGAGAGGCAAGGAAACAGCGGCACAGACAGAATAGAGACACAGAAAGACGACAGACAGACGACGGAGACAGACAGACACGACATCATAAGGAAATCAGATATAGAGACGGGACTGCCCTAACATGATGCAGAGGCTGACAAGAAGCTGACACTGGTTACAGCAGTACTACATGCATAATGACCAGTACTTCATGCATAATGACAGTACAACATGCATAATGACCAGTACTACATGCATAATGAAACTGTTTTTAAAACACATAACACGAAAAATAGTGTGTGTGTGTGTGTGTTGTGTGTGTGTGTGTGTTGTTGTGTGTGTGTGTGTGTGTGTGTGTGTGTGTGTGTGTGTGTGTGTGTTGTGTGTGTGTGTGTGTGTGTGTGTGTGTGTGTGTGTGTGTGTGTGTGTGTGTTTTTTATATGTGTGCATAACCAAAAATGAAGTATGAACAATACTGTGATCAAATATTCTTCTCAGCTCTCTGAAGGTGAAATTTTTACCGAATTTGTTGTCAAAGTTGAGGCCACAAGTCCCAGCTCACTTACACAAGTACGAAGAAAGTCCTTACAATCAGTACTTTTGTTTAGGAAAGAACGTGAACAGCACAGTCTGAGAATTCTGACAAAACCTAAACATCTTTTCTCGTTGCCATGACAGTCAATCGTTATCCCTAACACACACCAGGATTTACTTAAATTTAATGGAAGCTTCTTCAAGGTCACAGAGGCTCGAGAGGCATAGAACCTTAATTTTCTGTTATAATGTTGTTTAGGGGTTTTGACTTTGTCTTTTTTTTATTATAAGGAGAAACATCGTTAGAATGGCTGCACATCCTAGAGACTAGTTTTTTTTTCTTTTGCATTTGGCTTGGATTTTTTTCCTTCCCACACATAATGCATGCATGAGGCACTGCCGCAATGAACAGATAAGGTGACAATCTGATTTTCCCGATAAACATGCAAGCAGGAAAGCAGGCACGCAATTACACAAAAAGCTCTGGGGGAGATGGATAAGAAGGAGGACAAGGAGATGGAGATGGGGAGAAAGAAGAAGAAGGAAGAAGAAGAAGAAGAAGAAGACTACAAGAATATGTAACAAAATAAGAAACGCGAAGAAGACTCACAAAATAAATTAACAATGAGAAGAAGAAATACTAATGATGATGAAAAGAAACCAAAAAACAAACAAATAAACAAAAACCAGAAGAAAATGAATTGAGAGAGAGAAAAAAAGAAAATAATGACTGTACAAGGAGAAGAAGAAGAAGAATTGCGAAGAAGAAGAATTGCGAAGAAGAAGAAG
>JAPXFY010000018.1:77388665-77393665 GCA_030674185.1 Monoplex corrugatus
AGACAAGTCAGGGAAACGGTGGGGAAGACAAGACTTTTAATCAGACACGGGGGTCATCCTCATCACACACGTCGGTGAGGGAGACAGGGTGAGGAAAGAGGACGAGGAGGAGGAGGAGGAGAAGGGGGAGATGGGGATGAGGTGAGGGTGAGGGGTGAGGGGTGAGGGGTGAAGCGACAAGGAAGAGGTGGAGAGTGAACAGAAGAAACAGGGAAAGTGAGAGATGGGGAGAGAAGAAAGAGTAAGAAGGTTAAAAAGAAGGAGAGAAGAAAGAGTGAGAAGGTTAAAAAGAAGGAGAGAAGAAAGCGTCAGAAGGTTAAAAAGAAGGAGAGAAGAAAGCGTCAGAAGGTTAAAAAGAAGGAGAGAAGAAAGCGTCAGAAGGTTAAACAGAAGAAGAGAAGAAAGCGTCAGAAGGTTAAAAAGAAGGAGAGAAGAAAGCATCAGAAGGTTAAAAAGAAGGAGAGAAGAAAGCGTCAGAAGGTTAAACAGAAGGAGAGAAGAAAGAGTAAGAAGGTTAAACAGAAGGAGAGAAGAAAGAGTAAGAAGGTTAAAAAGAAGGAGAGAAGAAAGAGTAAGAAGGTTAAACAGAAGGAGAGAAGAAAGCGTCAGAAGGTTAAAAAGAAGAAGAGAAGAAAGAGTAAGAAAGTCAAATAGAAGGAGAGAAGAAAGAGTGAGAAGGTTAAACAGAAGGAGAGAAGAAAGCGTCAGAAGGTTAAAAAGAAGGAGAGAAGAAAGCGTCAGAAGGTTAAAAAGAAGGAGAGAAGAAAGCGTCAGAAGGTTAAAAAGAAGGAGAGAAAAAAGCGTCAGAAGGTTAAAAAGAAGGGGAGAAGAGAGAGTAAGAAGGTTAAAAAGAAGGAGGACAAAGGAAGAAGGGGGAAGCAAGAAGGAAGAAGGGAGGGGCGAGAGTTTAGAAAGGATGAGCACATCGAAGTTGTCAAGACGAGGCAGAGGACGGTCCGTCTATCAGCCGCTGAAGCCGGCAAGTCATGAATAAACTTAACCCTGTCGTTAGATATCCAGCGTCAGGAGACAGCGGCCTGGTGGGTGGGTGATGGTGGGGGGGTGGGGTGGGGGGGGCATTAATGCATGCACGGTAAGCAACAACCATGTCCATAGTACACCAATACGTGTTGCCCCACCCCCACAGACAGACAGAGAGAGAGAGAGAGAGAGAGAGAGAGAGAGAGAGAGAGAGAGATAGAGACAGAGACAGAGACAGGCAGACAGAGACACAGAGACACAGAGACACAGAGAGAGACAGAGAGATAGACACACACACAGACTGAGAGAGAGAGAGAAACTGAGAGAGACAGAGACAGACAGACAGACAGACAGAGAGACACAGAGAGAGAGAGAGAGTGAGACAGATAGAGAAAGAGAGAGAGAGACAGAGAGACAGTCAGAGAGAGAGAGAGGGAGAGAAGAAAGAAAAGTAGAAAGACAGACAGAGAGAAAGAAAGAAAGAAAATGGAGGGAACAGAAAGAAAAGACATAAAGAAAGGAAGAAAGGAACAAAGAAAGAACAAAGAAAGGAAAAAAAGAGAAAACAGAAAGACTTTGGCATAATGGGCATCATTCATTGTCGTTTTAGGTGTTGTTTCTCTGTTTCTTTGTGGCAGATCCCTGTATAAATGTTCGACGTTTAACTGCTAAAAACACTTTTCATATACTAAAACAGAGGACTGGGTCTGAACAAGTGAAACAGCGCGACGACATATTTAATGTGTTTGTGTGCGTGTATGCATGAGTGTGTCCGTGTGTAAATGAATGTGTGTGTGTTGTTTGTTTGTGTGTGTGTGTGTGTGTGTGTGTTGTTGTGTATGTGTGTGTGTGTGTGTGTGTGTGTGTGTGTGTGTGTGTGTGTGTGTGTGTGTGTGTGTGTGTGTGTGTGCGCGCGCGCGCGTCTGTATATGTGTGTAAACTAGTGTGTAAAAAAGTTTAAGCATACAATTAAAATTTCAACTTCACGATAATACCATGTCTTCAGTCAGTCCATTTCACTTATGAAATGATAAAAATTGTACATTGTACTTATACACGGTATGACCATATTAACCCTTTGACTCCCTCACCCTATCCACCAGCTTCCTGTCTTGTCTCACTGCATCACTATCAGTCCAAAGACACATCTTCTGTTCGCCATTCACGTCTCACTTCATCCCCGCTCCTCTCTCTCTCCCTCCCCACCCCACTCCATACCATTCCCTGACTATTCCCACCCCTTCTATCGTATTAACCTTACCCCTCCTCCCTCTCTCTCTCCCTATCCTATTATCCCCACCCCACCCCACCTCACCCCATACCCTTCCCTAACCTGCTCTCACCCTTTCTCTCATATGTCCCACCTCCCACAGTGAAGCAATCCTCGCCTATCACAGTAATACCAAATCCAAATCAAATGTGACTGCCTGCGTTCAAGCAAATAGAAACCAGGAAAAAAACAAAACACGAAAACAGAATCAGAACGCGTATTAACAGGCGCAAATTTTCGGCCAACTGGCTTTTGTCAAACCTAAGATCAAAAACAAACACCAGATACAAAAATTAGGAGAAAAAGACAAACGTCCCTGCTTGCTCCGTCCTGGGTGAGAAAAAAAGTGTGAGTAGTCATGGCATTTTCGCCCATTAGATCAGCCAGAATTGGAAAGAGGAAGGGGGTGAGTGGGACCAGGGGTGAGTGGGACTAGGGGGTTGGGTGGGACCAGGGTGGGTAGGACCAGGGAGTTGGGTGTGACCAGGGGGTGGGTGTGACCAGGGGTTGGGTGAGACCAGGGGGTTGGGTGGGACCAGGGGGTGGGTGTGACCAGGGGGTGGTGTGACCATGGGGTTGGGTGAGACCAGGGGGTTGGGTGGGACCAGGGGGTGGGTGGGACGAGGGGGTGGGTGGGAGGGACCAGGGGGTTGGAGGGACCAGGGGTGGGAGGGACCAGGGGGATTGGAGGGACCAGTGGGTGGGAGGGACCAGGGGGTGGGGGGGACCAGGGGTGGGTGGGACCAGGGGGTGGGAGGGACCAGGGGTAGGGTGGGACCAGGGGATGGGAGGGACCAGGGGGTGGGAGGGACCAGGGGGAGGTGTGACCAGGAGGTGGGAGGGACCAGGGGTAGGGTGGGACCAGGTGTGGGAGGGACCAGGGGGTGGAAGGGAGGGACCAGGGGGGTGGGAGGGACCAGGGGAGGTGGACCAGGAGGTGGGTGGGACCAGGGACCAGGAGGGAGGGAGGTTGGGAGGGTGAATGGGGTAGGAAAAAAAACGGATAGTGCCAGCAAAAGGACAGAGACCAAGAAGACATGGCGTTGAGAGCGTTATCCTGGAACAAATCTGCTGGCCATGACAGAGCGGTCTGAGAACTAAATGGATGATGATGGCTTCTTGAGCCTCCAGCCCCATAAAACTCTCCATTGCACGACTCCAGGGCGTGAGGGTGAGGGTGGTGGTGGTGGTGGTGTGGTGGTGATGATTGTGGTGGTGGTGGTGGTGGTGGTGATGGTGGTCAAGGCGGGAGATCATCTTGGTGTTTCACTGCACGAGTGACCCTCTCCACCCACCCCACCCCTCCCCTTCACCCAAAATAAAGTGTTACCTTTGTTAAATAAACTCCATGAACATTTTAGAACACCATGATATTTTGATGACTCCCGTCAATTGATGATGATGGTTAATAATTCTTGCACAGTGCCATTAAAACAAATAAATAGATAAATGAATATATATAATATATATATCAGATAAACCAAAAAAGATGACAACAAACTAGAATGTTGAGCCCAGTACATCGGCCAGTGGCCTTCCTCAGGGGACTGTTTATTCAGAATGAACACACACATCAAACATTAATTTTTGAATGAAAACTGTTCACATAGTAATCCAATCTTTTTTCTTTTCAACAACACGAGATATTTGTCCCATCCCACCACGGGCGTTATCTTAATCATTATGGCAGGAGATAGACATATGCACCTGGTCATTATGGAAGACATTAATACAACTCAGTTCCAACATTGCAGGTTGTCTTTCTCTGAGATACCAGCTAACTCTTGTCTTCAAAGAATCATTTGTTATATCAGATAATAAACCGTGTATGATTTCCTTCAATATTAGCTAATTAGTATAAACTGTACTGCAGTGCAGCTTAATTATTCAATTGGACAGATTTTACAGTGTACTCTTCTCTTCACCTTGTTCACTTGTTTGTTAAGTTCCCTATTTTCCAAATTCACACACATCGTTCAACGCTGATTTATGGATATAAACAACATGACATCAGAACTGCAGATCAGTCCATTCAAACCTAGTGTTGCTTCAAAAGTATTTATCAAAAAATAATCATTGCGTTTTAGCGCTGCAATCTCTTAATGTTGTCAAACAAAAGCTTCCAAAATTGCCGAATTATTTTTATCCTCCGCTGTTTCAGTGTTACAAGGCGACTAACAAGATATAGGTTGCCATGTACATCCGATGTGATCTGGATTACTCGTCCTTTGTAGATTTCCCGATCCCAGCAGATACAAAAGACATCTATTACACAGGAGCAGTTGTCAGAGTCAATACAACTGTTAATGTAAGTCTTTTATCATTGTACCTTCCTTCTGGTCCAAAAGATGATAACACAGACTGGATCAAGCATTTGGACACAAAAGGCTCAAGGTGGATAGTACTGGGTGATTTTAACGCTCATTCTCCTTTCTGGGGGAAAGAATGTCTCAAAAACAGCAGCAGTCGCCTAATTGAAAACATAGTAGATTCAAATCTTTACTTATTAAACGATGGTTCAGTTACACGGTTCCTGATGTCTCTACTCATAGAGCAACAACAGTGGATTTGTCTCTCATCTCTCCAGAGCTTGCAACAAATTGTGCTTGGCTCGTAGGAGATGATAGTTTGGGTAGTGATCATCTTCCAATTGAAATTAAACTTTTGGATAAAACAACTTTCAGAACATACACTGACACTGAAGACAGAATCCCGAAATTCAAATACAAGAACGCCGATTGGATAGCGT
>JAPXFY010000018.1:77406165-77408665 GCA_030674185.1 Monoplex corrugatus
GAGAGAGCCAGAGAGAGAGAGAGAGAGAGAGAGAGAGAGAGAAAGACAGACACACCGAGAGAAAAAGAGGCAGAGAGAGAGAGAGAGAGAGAGAGAGAGAGAGAGAGAGAGAGAGAGATAGGCAGACACACAGACAGACTGACAGACAGAGACAGACAGAGACAGAAACAGAGAGACATAGAGAGAAAGTGAGAGAGAGAGAGAGAGAGCAAAAGAGAGAGAGAACAAGAGAGAGAGAGAGAAAGAGAGAGAGAGAGACAAAGAGATAAAGAGACAGACAGACAGACAGGCACACAAACACACAGACACACAGAGACATAGAGATCGAGATTGAGACCGAGACCGAGAGAGATGCAGAGACGGAGACAAAGACTGAGAGACAGAGACAGAGAGAGATGCAGCTCTAGACAAAGACACACGCAAATAACCAGACACACACACAGGCACACACACACACACACAGAGACACACACACACAGACACACACACACACACAGACACACACACACACACACGCACACACACGGAGACACACACACACACACACACACACACAAAGGGAAGCAGAAGGAAACAGAAAAGGCCAAACAAAGGATTATGCTGTTGTAAATGCTAAAGCCAAAAGACACGCGACTTTCTGGACGCAGAGACAGGCAAGCAGACAAGCACGGTTACACACACAAATATAGTTTAAAACCCTTTGACGCCTGTACCCTATCCACCAACTGCAAAAACTTAACCCTTTGACTCCCTCACCTTATCCACCACAAGGTTTTGCTTTGTCAGCATGGTTGAGAATGCAGGATGCAGGTAGAAAGGGTGCGGGAGTCAAAGGGTTAACAATGGGCTGCATCATACCCTACGCTTACTATAATATCCTGGCGTCAACCAAGCTTGAGTGATACAGACACCTGCAGTACTGGTAAAAAAAAAGAAGAAAAGAGCAACACCGTGAAAGACGCATCCGTGAAATGGATGAGACTCGACTGTGTGGTTCCAATCTTCCCAATGAGCCCATAGCACGCCCAGATCTGGGTAGGAGCCGGTTAGAGCCGACACATCCCACAATGATATAGTTTTGTAGGGACTGGTGAGGATTGGAACCCACAACCTTCCAGTCGGTAGTCTGATGCGTTAACCACGACAGTAGGGCGACTGGTGGATCTAAACCTACTTGGCTACTACCTGCAGAGTACAGGCCAGGCATACTACCTGCAGTGTACAGGCCAGGTATACTACCGGCAGTGTACAAGCCAGGTATACTACCTGCAGTGTACAAGCCAGGTATACTATATGCACCTGCAGTGTACAGGCCAGGTATACTACCTGCAGTGTACAGGCCAGGTATACTACCTGCAGTGTACAAGCCAGGTATACTATATGCACCTGCAGTGTACAGGCCAGGTATACTACCTGCAGTGTACAGGCCAGGTATACTACCTGCAGTGTACAGGCCAGGTATACTACCTGCAGTGTACAGGCCAGGTATACTACCTGCAATGTACAGGCCAGGTATACTACCTGCAGTGTACAAGCCAGGTATACTATATGCACCTGCAGTGTACAGGCCAGGTATACTACCTGCAGTGTACAGGCCAGTATACTACCTGCAGTGTACAGGCCAGGTATACTACCTGCAGTGTACAGGCCAGGTATACTACCTGCAGTTACAGGCCAGGTATACTACCTGCAGTGTACAGGCCAGGTATACTACCTGCAGTGTACAGGCCAGGTATACTATATGCACTTGCAGTGTACAGGCCAGGTATACTACCTGCAGTGTACAAGCCAGGTATACTATCTGCAGTGTACAGGCCAGGTATACTATATGCACCTGCAGTGTACAGGCCAGGTATACTACCTGCAGTGTACAGGCCAGGTATACTACCTGCAGTGTACAGGCCAGGTATACTACCTGCAGTGTACAGGCCAGGTATACTACCTGCAGTGTACAGGCCAGGTATACTACATGTACCTGCAGTGTACAGGCCAGACATACTACCTGCAGTATTCAGGCCAGACATACTACCTGCAGTGTACAGGCCAGACATACTACCTGCAGTGTACAGGCCAGGCATACTACATGCAGTGTACAGGCCAGACATACTACCTGCAGTGTACAGGCCAGACATACTACATGCAGTGTACAGGCCAGACATACTACATGCAGTGTACAGGCCAGGCATACTACATGCAGTGTACAGGCCAGACATACTACATGCAGTGTACAGGCCAGACATACTACATGCAGTGTACAGGCCAGACATACTACATGCAGTGTACAGGCCAGGCATACTACATGTACCTGCAGTGTACAGGCCAGACATACTACATGCAGTGTACACTCCAGGCATACTACTTACAGTGTACAGGCCAGGCATACTACCTGCAGTGTACAGGCCAGACATACTACCTGCAGTGTACAGGCCAGACATACTACCTGCAATGTACAGGCCAAGTATACTACATGTACCTGCAGTGTACAGGCCAGACATACTAC
>JAPXFY010000018.1:77421165-77423665 GCA_030674185.1 Monoplex corrugatus
TCTTTGTCTGTCTGTCTGCCTGTCTGTCTCTTTGATATCTGAAGGTAAACTAGAAGCCGACTTAGATGCATTAGGATAAATTAACGGATTTGATCAGATTTATGTTGTGGTGTGATAATGACGTCTTGCTTAACCTGTCTGTAACTGAATTGTCTTATTTTCGGCGTTATTGTTGTCTATTTTGAAATCACCCCCACCCACCCCTTGCGTTGTTTGGGCTGAATTCTTAAAAAAAATAAGTCATCAAATTGTCAAATTGCCTCTCTCCTTCTGACTGTCTCTGTCTCTCTTTCTCTCTCTGTCTTTCGTTTTTGTTTGTCTCTGTGTCTTCGTCTCTGTCCCTGTCTCTCTCTCTTTCTTTGTCTCCCTGTCTCTATCTCTCTGTCACAGGCTCTCTCTCCTCTTTCTCTGTCTCTCTGTGTCTATCTCTCTGTCCCTGTCTCTCTCTCTTTCTTTGTCTCCCTGTCTCTATCTCTCTGTCCCTGTCTCTCTCTCTTTCTTTGTCTCCCTGTCTCTATCTCTCTGTCACAGGCTCTCTCTCTCTTCTCTGTCTCTCTGTGTCTATCTCTCTCTGCCCCTGACTCTCTCTCTTTCTTTTGTCTTCCTGTCTTCTATTTCCCTCTGTCACAGCTCTCTCTCCTTCTTTTCTCCCTGTCTCTATCTCTGTCACAGGCTCTCTCTCTTTCTGTCTCTCTGTTCTCTCTCTTGTTTCTCTTTCTGTCCCTGTTCTCTCTCTGTCCTTCTCTCTCTTTTCTTGTCTCCCTGTCTCTATCTCTCTGTCACAGCTCTCTCTCTTTTCTTGTCTCCTGTCTCTATCTCTCTGTCCGCTTCTCTCTTCTTTCTCTGTCTCTCTGTCTATCTCTCTGTCCTGCCCCTCTTTCTTTGTCTCCTGTCTCTATCTCTCTGTCACAGGCTCTCTCTCTTTCTCTCTGTCTCTCTGTGTCTATCTCTCTGTCCCTGTCCTCTCTCTCTTTCTCTGTTCTCCTGTCGCTCTATCTCTCTGTTCACAGTCTCTCTCTCTTTCTCTGTCTCTCTGTGTCTATCTCTCTGTCCCTGTCTCTCTCTCTTTCTTTGTCTCCCTGTCTCTATCTCTCTGTCACAGGCTCTCTTCTCTCTCTTTCTTCTCCTCTGTCTCTCTTCTCTATCTCCCCTGTCCCTGTCTCTCTCTCTTCTCTTTCTTGTCTCCTGTCTCTATCTCTCTGTCACGGCTCTCTCTCTCTTTCTCTGTCTCCCTGTTCATCTCTCGTCCAGCCTCTCCTTCTGTCTCGTCTCTATCTCTCTGTCTCTCTCCTCTTTCTCTGTCTCTCTGTGTCTATCTCTCTGTCCCTGTCTCTCTCTCTTTCTCTGTCTCCCTGTCTCTATCTCTCTGTCACAGGCTCTCTTCTCTCTTTCTCTGTCTCTCTGTGTCTATCTCTCTGTCCTCTGTCTCTCTCTCTTTCTTTGTCTCCCTGTCTCTATCTCTCTGTCCCTCTCTCTCTCTTTCTCTGTTCTCTGTGTCTATCTCTCTGTCCCTGTCTCTCTCTCTTTCTTGTCTCCTGTGTCTATCTCTCTGTCCTGCTCTCTCTCTCTTTCTTCTGTCTCCCTGTCTCTATCTCTCTGTCACAGCTCTCTCTCTCTTTCTCTGTCTCTCTGTGTCTATCTCTCTGTCCTTGTCTCTCTCTCTTTCTTGTCTCCCTGTTCTATCTCTCTGTCACAGGCTCTCTCTCTCTTCTCTGTCTCCTGTGTCTCTCTCTGTCCTGTCTCTCTCTTTTCTCTCCCTGTCTCTATCCTGTCACAGCTCTCTCTTTCTCTTTTCTCCTGTCTCTCTGTCCTGCTCTTTCTTTCCTGTCTCTCTCACCCTCTCTCTCTTCTCTGTCTCTGTCTTCTCTCTGTCAGCTCTCTTCTTCTCTGTCCCTGTCTTCTCTCTGTCCTGTCTATCCTTCTTCTCTGTCTCCTGTTCTACTCTCTGTCACATGTCCTCTTCTCTTTCTCTTGTCTCTCTGTGTCTGTCTCTCTGTCCTCTCTGCTCTCTTTGTCTTGTCTCCTGTCTGCTTCTCTCTGTCACAGGTTCTTCTTTTTTCTCCGTGTCTCTCTGTTGTCTGCTCTCTTTCTTTTCCTTCTTCTCTCTGTGCTGTCATTTTGTCTTGTGTCTGTCCTGTCTCTTTTTCTGTTGTCTCTGTCGCAGTCTCGTCTTTTCTGTTGTTCTCTGTTGTCGTATCTCTCTGTCACATGCTGTCTCTCTTTCTCTGTCCTCTGTGTCTATCTCTCTGTCTCTCTGTACCTCTGAGGAGATGTCCCTTGTGTTGACCACTCCGTCTGATTTATGACACAAGGGATTTCAAAACATACCTGAATACAAATGTAAACATAACTAAAGACACTAAAACATGTACACGTGCATGTCTGTGTGTTTTGTCTCTCTGTGTGAATGTATGTGCTTTCACGTGTGTGTGTGTGTGTGTGTGTGTGTGTGTGTGTGTGTGTGTGTGTGTGTGTGTGTGTGTGTGTGTGTGTGTGTGTG
>JAPXFY010000018.1:77436165-77443665 GCA_030674185.1 Monoplex corrugatus
TTCATGCACGTCTTTGCAGCCTTCACCCGCTCTCTGCTTTTCCATTGGACTGAGGGTAGTGTGGTGAGCTTGTTACGTGTTCAAACCCATACGTTTTTCTGAACTTTCCAAACTGGTTTGATGTGAATTGAGTTCCACAGTCTGTTGTCAGGCGTTCTGGTATTCCGTGTCTTGCCAAGTGTCTCTTCAGACAGATGATGACCTCTTTGGATTCTCTTGTTTGTAACCGATCAATCTCAAAGAAATCAGAGTAGTGATCGACCGTGACCAGGTATTCATTGCCATTATATTCGAAGATGTCACAAGCAATGTGTTGCCAGGGCAGGTCTGCTCTTTCGCTTTCAGGTACAATTACTCTGTGGCTTTTGAAGACAAGTCCGTTGTGGACTGACAGTTCCTCCCTGAAAGGAAAGTATTGTTGTAACTGTAATGAAAGTTGTTGTTTCTCCTCTGGCCAGCCTTGTAGAATGACAGCTTTCAGGGTTTTCATGGTTGCATCTTCCTGAGTTGCTTGCTGCAGACTGTTCAGTCTCTCTTGGCTGATGGCCAGTTCTTGTAATGAGTCTGTTTTCTCCAGGTCTGTGAGGAAAACGGCTTCCTTGTGGGTGACTTGCTGTTCCGCTTTTCCACAGACTGCTCTGCTGAGGGTGTCAGCCAGGTGCATCTCAGATCCACGCTTGTACACTACCGTGTACCTGAACTTCTGAGTTCTGAGTAGCATCCTCTGAATCCTCTTAGGTGCTGAGAGCAGGCTCTTCTTGTGAATGGTCTCTAGTGGTTTGTGGTCGGTCTCCACCAGGATGTCTCTTCCATAGACGTATCTCTCAAACCTTTCCAGACCGAAGAGTATTGCCAACATCTCCTTTTCTATTTGAGCATAGCTTTTTTCTGTCTCGGTCAAGGCTCGTGATGCGTACTGAATCGGTTGACCATCCTGCATGAGACAAGCTCCAAGTCCAAACTGTGAAGCATCACACTGAAGGGTGGTTGCACGCTTTCCTGAAGAGTCAAAGTAGCGAAGTACCGGTGGCTCAGAGAGTATCTTCTTCACTTTCTTCAGGGTTTTTCCGTGGACATCTTCATCCCATCTGAAGTGGACGTCTTTTTTTACCAGTTCTCTGAGTGGTGCTGCTGCCTCAGACAGGTTCGGTGCAAATTTCTGAAGGTATCCGACTACACCGAGTAGTCTCTGCACAGCTGCTTTGTCTTCTGGCACTGGGAGTTGTTGGACAGCGTCCAATTTCTTTGGGTCGGCTTTCAAGCCTTCTCTTGAGAAAATGTGTCCCAAATATGATATCTCTGTTCGTTTCATCTCAACCTTCTCCTTGTTGAGTTTGATTCCAGTCTATCGACATCGTTGTAGCAAACGGTTCAGGTTGGTATCATGAACTTGTGCTCCTGCTTCGTCAGTTGGTCCTCTACCAAAAACAAAGATGTCATCATGAACCGCTACCACGTCTGGCAGTCCTGCCAGAGCGATGTCAATCCTCCTCTGGAATTCTTCTGGTGCTGGTGAAATTCCAAAGGGCATTCGTTTCCATCGATATTTGCCAAAAGGCGTCTCAAATGTTGTCAGGTAGCTGCTGTCTTCGTCTAGTTCAACGTGCCAAAACCCGTTTTTCGCGTCCAGGTGTGTGAAGTATTTTGCATCTTTGAGGAGAGGCAGTACGTCATCAATGGTTGGCATGGGGTACTCGTTTCTCCTGAGGGCTTTGTTCAGTGGCTTAGGGTCGATGCACAGTCTGACTTTCCATTGCTCTTTGTTGTTACGACCAAATTGCTTATCCACTCCGTTGGCGTGTTTACTTTAGTGACCACGTCCAGTTTTTTCAACCTCTTCAGTTCGTCCTTCACTTTCTCTTGCACTGCTATCGGCCACTTTCTGCAAGGCATCTTCACTGGAGCAATACTGGGGTCTGTTTCTAGGTGTAATTTCCCTTCTAGTTTTCCTTCTCCTTCAAAGACATCGTTGTACTTTGTGAGCATATCTTTTGCATTTTCCTCCTCTTTCTGATTCGCCGCTATCGTTGCAATGTTCTCTTTATTGATCGTCAGCAATTGCATGTGCTGTACAGCTTTCAGTCCCAGTACTGGCTTACAGTCCGTTTTGGTGATCGCGAAGTTGACTTTGTATTTCCTTCTGTTCTTGGGGTTTTTCACTCGCAGCACTATCTCCCCCACAGGCTTCATTGCTGTTCCGTTGAACATCACCAGCTTCTTCTTCGTCTTTTGCAGGTCAGGCTTTCTTTCATCTCCTGTGACTTCTCTGTACAGGCTCTCAGACATCACGTTTGTTGTTGCACCTGTGTCAAGAAGAAATGTTACCGGCATCTCATTTATCAACATTTTTGCTCGTATGTTTCTCTCCTTTTTTCTGGTTTTGTCTTCGATCCCGAGGATTTCATTATCGCTTTCAGCGTCAGTCTCTTCTTCTTCGAAGTGCCGAGCTCTTGTTTTCTTTTGATTTTTCTTGGGTGTTCTGCGGCATGAAGCAAAGTGATTATTTCCTCCACAAGCTTTGCATTTTCTTCCAAATGCTGGACATTTCTCTTTTGCTCTTGGGTGCTTTCCACCA
Organism: Monoplex corrugatus; assembly: GCA_030674185.1. NCBI lineage: Eukaryota > Metazoa > Mollusca > Gastropoda > Littorinimorpha > Ranellidae > Monoplex > Monoplex corrugatus. The sequence continues at coordinate 77,438,741 of JAPXFY010000018.1, forward strand.
CAATATCCGCATTTCTCTCTGTACTCTGGTTTGTTTCCTTTGCTATACTGCTTTGCTGTCTTCTTTTCTTTGAAAGCTTGGACTTCCTGCGTGTCCTGCGTTTTTCTCATCATTTGGACTGTTTGTCGTTGACTTGATTCATGCGCTCTGCACATATCAATGCATGCAGTCAATGTCAGCTGTCGCACTTCCAGTAATTTTGATCGCAGAGTCTCGTCATGTACACCCAGTACGATTTGATCTCTCGACAGTCTGTCTTCCAGTGTACCATAGTTACAGGTCTTGATCAGTCTCCGCAGTTCTGCTATAAACTGTTCGATAGATTCTCCTGCTGCTTGATGTCTGCAGTTGAATCTGAATGCTTCGTAAGTTTCATTGGTTGAACCCACACAGTATTCTTCGAATTTCTGGAGAACAGTGTCAATGTCATTTCTTTCAGCTTCATTAGCAAATGCCAATCCTTCATAGATGTCCATAGCATTCAGCCCGATGCAAGAAAGAAAAACTGCTGTTCTGTATGTTGAGTCTTCTTCTGTCTGCGTTGTCACAATTTCATAGCTGTCCCAAAGCCTCTTGAATTTCCTCCAGCTGCTCTGCAGGTTTCCTCTATTCACATCAAGTTTAGGAGGTAAGGGAATCTTGGCATGTCGTCGACTGGCTCTTCTCTCATCTTGTTCATCTTCCATGGTTGAACTTTTGTCTTCAAAATTCTGGATATTTGTTGGAGTTCGTAATCACGATTCTGACACCATGTTTCGTTCTTTCTACAGCCAACTCGGAAGACAGGGCAATGCTTCTACGTCTTTACTCGTAGCTGTCTGATTCTCAACTGACTACAGTATATATACATTTCACAGTGAACAGCAATCAGTTATCATTTAAACGAATATCATGCCGTGCTGTTATCCGCACGCTGTTTACTGTTAACACACGTCACACACACATTTGTGCCATGATCCATTCCATGTGATCACGATTGATACTGCCAACATAGATGTGCACATGTGCCATGATCCATTCCATGTGATCACGCTTGATACTGCCAACATAGATGTGCACATGTGCCATGATCCATTCCATGTGATCACGATTGATACTGCCAACATAGATGTGCACATGTGCCATGATCCATTCCATGTGATCACGATTGATACTGCCAACATAGATATACACATATGTGCCATGATCCATTCCATGTGATCACGATTGATACTGCCAACATAGATTACACAAGTGTGCCATGATCCATTCCATGTGATCACGATTGATACTGCCAACATAGATGTAGCACATATTTGTGCCATGATCCATTCCATGTGATCACGATTGATACTGCCAACATAGATGTGCACATATTTGTGCCATGATCCATTCCATGTGATCACGATTGATACTGCCAACATGACAAGTCATTAGCCCTGTTGTGATTATTTACATGTCACTGGGTCAATGGCGTATGCAGATGTATAGACATTTGATTTATTACTGTCCCCAACAAATGGATTGACAGTGTGCCAACTGTTGTGAGTGTAATATGTTGTTTGTCCTGGTGTGTGTCACTGACAGTGTGCCAACACACAGACGGTACAGGAGTCAAAGGGTTAAACGAGACAGTCTTGAACAGGCAGAGACAAGATCACCAATGAAGAAGACTAGGAAAAGACAAGTAACATTTATAGGACATTGTATGAGGAAAGATAAATTAGAGCACCTGGTCACAACAGGAAAGCTGGAGGGAAAGAGAAGACCAGGTAGACCCAGGGAGAAAATATTGAACGAACTTGCAGAGTAGCTGAAGACAGAGAGGGTGGGAGATGTACTTGCAGCGACAAAGGATTCGTATTAGGGGGCGGGCGGCATGATCGCCTACGCCATGTGGCAAGGAACATGATAATGATGATGATGATGATGATGATGATGATGATGATGATGATGATGATGATGATGATGATGATGATGATGATGATGATGATGATGATGATGTGTGCGTTCATTGCTGTGACCTAGTGTACCGTTTGTCATATTCTGTCTAATGAGAGCACAGGGACACTTTTTGTTTGGTCATTTACAGGCCGCCTACATCTCTCCTGAATTACAATCCTGTTTCTAGTGGCGGCCTCATACTAACAGCCTAACAGGACATTTATCACTGTCATTTTCACATTCTGTGGGTAGTAGTAGTAGTAGTAGTGGTAGTAGTAGTAGTTGTAGTAGTAGTGGTAGTAGTAGTAGTTGTAGTTGTAGTTGTAGTTGTAGTAGTAGTAGTAGTAGTAGTAGTAGTAGTAGTAGTAGTAGTAGTAGTAGTAGTAGTAGTAGTAGTAGTAGTAGTAGTAGTAGTAGTAGTAGTAGTTAGTGTATTATTTATTAGTAGTAGTAGTAGTAGTAGTAGTTGTAGTAGTAGTAGTAGTAGTAGTAGTAGTAGTAGTAGTAGTAGTAGTAGTAGTAGAGGTAGTAGTAGTTGTAGTAGTAGAAGAACAAGAACAACAAGAACAAGAAAAAACAGGATGTACAAGAAGAACAAGAAGAAGGACAGCTTTCTATATTAGTCTTTAGTTGTTTGTATTTATTGTACTTGTTCTAAGTTTGGGGTTTAGTCGTTATTGCTGTTGTTTTCTCGAAGTCACACACACACACACACACACACACACACACACACACACGTACACACACACACACACACACACACACACAATACACTCACACCACAACACAACACACAACAACAACAACAACAACAACACACACACAACAACACACACACACACACACACACACACACACACACACACACACACACACTCACACACACACGTTAACACCTCGCTGTCTCAGACACACTAACCGTCTCTCCCATTAGACAAAATACGTAACCCTCACGTCAGCTTAATGTTTTTACTTACTGGACAAAGCCCCTGCTGTTATCCTGTTCGTAGACAGAGATAACTTGATAACTATTCTCTAGCCATGGGGTGGACGGGGGGGGGGGGGGGGGGAGGGATACGTTTCTAACATGAAGTTGTGAGACGTGGCACAGTGTTGAAAAGACAAAGTGGATTCTTGTGTCGTCAGCTTAACTAGGATGGACAAGGGATATCATAGATAGCGTCTTCCTAATGATGAGCCTGAATACACACACACACACACACACACACACACACACACACACACACACATACACACACACACACATACAACACACACACACACACACACACACACACACACACACGCATACAATTACACACACACACACATACACAAACACACATACACACACACACACACACACATACACCACACACACACACACACACACAAAGAGAGAGAGAGAGAGAGAGAGAGAGAGAGAGAGAGAGAGACAGACAGAGACAGAGACAGAGAGACAGAGAGAGACAGAGAGAAACAGAGAGAAACAGAGACAGAGATAGAGACAGAGACAGAGACAGACAGACAAAGACAGAGAGGTCGGTGGCTGTATGCTTTTGTGTTCTTAATTATTTTTACATTTGTATTTTTTTTAATCCTCCAATGATAAAATTGGACGGAATGGTCAACGCCACGGATATATTCTTAGATTATATGCGCGCATGCGCTGACATGTGTACTTAATTTTCTGTTCCTTCCCTTTTTTTCCAGCCAGATGTTGTGTACATTTTAAAATGGTTACAGCCCTGATATGGCTCCCTGCAGTCGGCTGGGCTTTAAACAAAAAGAACAAGAACAAGAACAGGCTCATAATTCCTTTTTCTATGTCCTAACTTCTGTGGAGGGGGACAGACAGAGTGACGACATACAGAGTGAAGACATACAGATTGAAGACAGACAGAATGAAGACAGACAGAGTGAAGACAGACAGAGTGAAGACATACAGAATGAAGACACACAGAATGAAGACAGACAGAGTGAAGACAGACAGAGTGAAGACATATAGAGTGAAGACAGACAGAGTGAAGACATACAGAGTGAAGACAGACAGAGTGAAGACAGACAGAATGAAGACAGACAGAACGAAGACAGACAGAATGAAGACATACAGAGTGAAGACAGTCAGAATGAAGACAGACAGAGTGAAGACATACAGAGTGAAGACAGACAGAGTGAAGACAGACAGAGTGAAGACATACAGAGTGAAGACAGACAGAATGAAGACATACAGAGTGAAGACAGACAGAATGAAGACATACAGAATGAAGACAGACAGAGTGAAGACAGACAGAGTGAAGACAGACAAAAAGCAACTGATGGACTGACAACACTGAGGAATGAACAAAGAAACCTTTTGCAGAGATCCAAGCTTTGGCACACAACCAACAGAGCTGGAAGAATCTGGTGAACAGGATAATAAGGGTGCGGCACCAAAATGACTCTTCAAGGAGTCAAAAAGAAGAAGAACAACAACAACAACAAAAAGAAGAAAAACAAGAACAAGAACAAGCAAAAAAAAGAAAAAGAGAGAGCAGCAAGAGAGAGCAGAGCAAACAAAAAAAGAAAAAAGAAGAAGAATGAAGAAGAAGAAGAAGAAGAAGAAGAAGAATGCAAGAATGCGAAGAAGAAGAAGAAAAGAAGAAGAATGCGAAGAAGAAGAAGAAGAATGCGAAGAAGAATGCGAAGAAGAATGCGAAGAAGAATGCGAAGAAGAAGAAGAATGCGAAGAAGAAGAAGAAGAAGAATGGAAGAAGAAGAAGAAGAAGAATGCGAAGAAGAAGAAGAAGAAGAAGGAAGAAGAAGAAGAAGAATGCGAAGAAGAAGAAGAATGCGAAGAAGAAGAAGAAGAATGCGAAGAAGAAGAAGAAGAAGAAGAAGAATGCGAAGAAGAAGAAGGAAGAAGAAGAAGAAGAAGAAGAAGAAGAAGAAGAAGAAGAAGAAGAAGAAGAAGGAAGAAGAAGAAGAAGAAGAAGAGAAGAAGAAGAAGAAGGAAGAAGAAG
>JAPXFY010000018.1:77453665-77456165 GCA_030674185.1 Monoplex corrugatus
CTGCCGTGTTCATTCTGTCGGATTCCACCATTGTTTACTGACGCATTTGCTTCCCTATTTCTAGCAGATTCCACCATTGTTTACTGACGCATTTATTTCCCTATTTCTAACAGATTCCACAATTGTTTGCTGATCTATTCACTTCCCTATTTCTAATAGACTCCACCATTGTTTGCTGATGCATTTGCTCCCCCATTTCTATAAGATTCCACATTGTGATCTATTCACTTCCCTATTTCTACCAGATTCCACCATTGTTTACTGATCTATTCACTTCCCTATTTCTAACAGATTCCACCATTGTTTGCTGATACATTTACTTCCCTATTTTTAGCAGGTTCCACTATTGTTTGCTGATCTATTCCCTTCCCTATTTCTAACAGATTCCACCATTGTTTGCTGATCTATTCACTTCCCTATTTCTAACAGATTCCACCATTGTTTGCTGATCTATTCACTTCCCTATTTCTAACATATTCCACCATTGTTTACTGATCTATTCACTTCCCTATTTCTAACAGATTCCACCATTGTTTGCTGATCTATTCACTTCCCTATTTCTAACAGATTCCACCATTGTTTGCTGATCTATTCACTTCCCTATTTCTAACAGATTCCACCATTGTTTGCTGATCTATTCACATCCCTATTTCTAACAGATTCCACCATTGTTTGCTGATACATTTACTTCTCTATTTCTAACAGATTCCAATTGTGATACATTTACTTCCCTATTTCTTACAGATTCCACCATTGTTTGCTGATCTATTCACTTCCTATTTTACAGATTCCACCATTGTTTGCTGATCTATTCACTTCTCCTATTTTAACCAGATTCCACCATTGTTTGCTGATCTATTCACTTCCCCATTTCTAACAGATTCCACCATTGTTTGCTGATCTATTCACTTCCCTATTTCTAACAGATTCCACATTGTTTGCTGATCTATTCACTTCCCTATTTCTAACAGATTCCCCCATTGTTTGCTGATCTATTCACTTCCCTATTTGTAACAGATTCCACATTGTTTGCTGATCTATTCACTTCCCTATTTCTAACAGATTCCACATTGTTTGCTGATCTATTCACTTCCCTATTTCTAACAGATTCCACATTGTTTGTTGATCTATTCACTTCCCTATTTCTAACAGATTCCACATTGTTTGCTGATCTATTCACTTCCCTATTTCTAACAGATTCCACATTGTTTGCTGATCTATTCACTTCCCTATTTTAACAGATTCCACCATTGTTTGCTGATCTATTCACTTCCCTATTTCTAACAGATTCCACATGTTTGCTGATCTATTCACTTCCCTATTTCTAACAGATTCCACATTGTTTGCTGATCTATTCACTTCCCTATTTCTAACATATTCCACATTGTTTGCGGATCTATTCACTTCCCTATTTGTAACAGATTCCACATTGTTTGCTGATCTATTCACTTCTATTCTAACAGATTCCACATTGTTTGCTGATCTATTCACTTCCTATTTTAAAGATTCCACATTGTTTGCTGATCATTCATTCCTATTTCTAACATTCCACATTGTTTGCTGATCTATTCACTTCCATTTCTAACATATTCCACATTGTTTGCTGATCTATTCACTTCCCTATTTCTAACAGATTCCACCATTGTTTGCTGATCTATTCACTTCCCTATTTCTAGACAGATTTCCACCAATTGTTTGCTGATCTATTCACATTGTTTGCTGATCTATTCACATTGTTTTGCTGATCTATTCACATTGTTGCTGATTATTACTTCCCTATTTCTTACAGATTCCACCATTGTTTGCTGATCTATTCACTTCTCTATTTTACCAGATTCCACCATTGTTTGCTGATCTATTCTTCTTCTATCATGTTTGTGATTTTCACTTCCCTATTTCTAACAGATTCCACCATTGTTTGCTGATACATATTCACTTCCTATTTTTACCAGTTTCCACATTGTTTGCTGATCTATTCCTTCCCTATTTCTAACAGATTCCACCATTGTTTGCTGATCTATTCACTTCCCTATTTCTAACAGATTCCACCATTGTTTGCTGATCTATTCACTTCCCTATTTCTAACAGATTCCACCATTGTTTGCTGATCTATTCACTTCCCTATTTCTAACAGATTCCACCATTGTTTGCTGATCTATTCACTTCCCTATTTCTAACAGATTCCACCATTGTTTGCTGATCTATTCACTTCCCTATTTCTAACAGATTCCACCATTGTTTGCTGATCTATTCACTTCCCTATTTCTAACAGATTCCACCATTGTTTGCTGATCTATTCACTTCCCTATTTCTAACAGATTCCCCATTGTTTGCTGATATCTATTCACTTCCCTATTTCTAACAGATTCCACCATTGTTTGCTGATCTATTACTTCTTTTCTAACAGATTCCATTGTATCATTTCTATTTTACAGATTCCACCATTGTTTGCTGATCTATTCACTTCTCTATTTTACCAGATTCCACCATTGTTTGCTGA
>JAPXFY010000018.1:77471165-77476165 GCA_030674185.1 Monoplex corrugatus
ATGTTCTATAGTCCCGATAGCTTCCCAACGACATTATACTGTGACGTCAACTAGAAAATCTCTGGTTCTAATGATGTGACGTCAATTACAAAATCTCTTTAATATTGCTGTATGTCTATTTAGAAACCTCGATTTTAATAATATGCCTTAAATTAGAAAATTCAAATTCCATACATATCGTGTGACAATTTTAAAAACTGTTTCTAATATTGCGCCTTCAGTTAGAGAAACTTCATACGTATTGCTGTGATGGCAATTTGAAAAGCCGTATTTTTTATTTGTGTCTTCAATTAGAAAAGATCTATACGTATTATATGGAAAGCTCTGTTTCTGATATTGCACCATTAATTAGAAGCGCTTTATACTTACTGTTGTGAAAATAAATTGAAAAGCTCAATACATATTACTGTGACGTCAATTAGAAAAGCTCTGTTCGTAATACGTGACGTCAATTACAAAAGCGTGTCACCAATGTCTTGTCGTCAGGTAGTAAGGTTACAACCCAATATTGTGACGTCAACTACAAAAGCTGACACCAATGTCTTGTCGTCAGGAAGTAAGGTTACAACCCAATATTGTGACGTCAACTACAAAAGCTGTCATCAATGTCTTGTCGTCAGGAAGTATGGTTACAACCCAATATTGTGACGTCAACTACAAAAGCTGTGTCAAAATGCCTTGTCGTCAGGTAGTAAGGTTACAACTCAATATTGTGACGTCAACTACAAAAGCTGTCAAAATGCTTGTCGTCAGGTAGTAAGGTTACAACCCAATATTGTGACGTCAGCTACAAAAGCGTGTCAACAATGTCTTGTCGTCAGGTAGTAATGCTTACAACCCAATATTGTGACGTCAACTTAAAAGCTGTGTCACCAATGTCCTTGTCGTCAGGTAGTAGGTTAAACCCAATATTGTGACGTCAATTGACAAAGTTCGATGTCAAAAGTCTTGTCGTCAGTAGTAAAGGCTGTACACCAATAATTGTGAACGTCAATACAAAAAGCGTCAATGCAGATGTATTGTCGGTCCGATGGAATGTTGGTGTTACCAACCAATATTGTGACTCAACTTACAAAAGCTGTGTCTGCTAACAATGTCTTGTCGTCAGTAGTAATGTACACCCATTTTGTGACGTCAATACAAAGTCTTGCAAAATGCCTTGTCGTCAGGTAGTAAGGTTACAACCCAATATTGTGACGTCAACTACAAAAGCTGTGTCAACAATGTCTTGTCGTCAGGTAGTAAGGTTACAACACAATATTGTGACGTCAACTACAAAAGCTGTGTCAAAATGCCTTGTCGTCAGGTAGTAATAATAATAATAATAATAATAATAATGTTTATTTGTATAGCGCATATTCCATATAAAAACATGCTCACCAGCGCTTTACATTTCGCAAGAAAGGCAAAAGGTGATAAAAAATGTTCACAATTACATACACAATAAGATAACAACAAACATTAAAGCTATACAAGTAAGAAGACACATAAGAAACCACAGAATATTAAAATTTAAACACTGACTTATGTAATGAAGAAAGATTAACAGATTTTTCATATGAATAAAGAGGCATACTGTGTTTATATATTGCTGCGTGTGTGTGCTTGCGTACGTGTGTGTGTGCGTGCGTGTGCGTTGCTGTGCGCGTGTGTTTGTAAGAATGTGTGTGTGTGTGTGTGTGTGTGTGAGAGAGAGAGAGTGTGTGTGTGTGTGTGTGTGTGTGTGCGTGTGCTATGTTTGCATGCGTGTGTGTGTGTTTATGCATGCAATAGTTGTACATAAAATTATAATCAATATTTTGAATGAAGATAAAAACAGAAAAAGTCTAATCCATATACAGGAAAAACATTACAACTTCAGTATTACAGCATTAATACCTTGACAATCAAAATTCCTCACAAATTATGAACTATTCGCATATCATACATCACAATTTACATACAAACAAAGATTTGAAAAAGTTTCTTAAAGTATTTCAGTCTCTTTCCCACTCAATTTCTCCCCTATCCCTTCCTCAGCTGTACACATACAGTGATACACACACATGCTCACTCAAGCACACACACACACACACAACACACACACACACACACACACACACACACACACACACACACACACACACACACACACACACACACACACATACACACATGCACGCACACACACACCTTGCTCTATAGGCCCTTATACAAAATACTGTTATACAGGCAGGAGAGATTAGTCTGATGACAGACTTGCAAACTAAGGCTCTTCAGGTTAGATGAGTTTGAAAGAGGTGGGTTTTCAGGTGCCGTTTGAAGGTTGAGAAACACTTAGTTTTTCTGAGAGACAGTGGTAGAGAGTTCCATACATTTGGGCCAAAGACAGAGAAAGATTTTTTACCAAAGGTGTCTAGAGAGAAGCGAGGAACAGTCAACAGTGAGGTGTCAGAAGAGCGGAGCGTTCGAGAAGGTTTGTAACCCTGCAGGAGGTTGGCAAGATAGGATGGCATGTTCTCGTGATAGATACACTGAAAGCAGAGACAGGCAACTTTATATTGAATCCTAGCCTTTACCGGGAGCCAATGAAGTGTTCTAAGCAGAGATTTTGCACTCTCACGCCTGGGCTTGCGGAGAACAAGGCGAGCCGCGTAGTTCTGTATGCGCTGAAGTTTAGATAGTTGATTGTCATGGAGACCTGCGAATAGAGAGTTACAATAGTCCAGTCTAGATAGTATGAAAGAGACAGCAAGCTTGTTGGTAGCATCAGTGGAAAGGAAGGAGCGAATCTTACCAATTCTGCGTAGCTGATAGTACAGAGTACGGCACAACTGTTTGACATGGGCTTCCATAGACAGTGTTTCATCCAGATAGAAGCCAAGGTTTCTAACAGTTTGTGAGAAAGATACATCACAACCAGAGATAGACATGGGGGCATGAGTAACCTGATTGACCTTTGTAAGGTTACAACCCAATATTGTGACGTCAGCTACAAAAGCTGTGTCAAAATGTCTTGTCATCAGGTAGTAAGGTTATAACCCAATATTGTGACGTCAGCTACAAAAGCTGTGTCAAAATGCCTTGTCGTCAGGTAGTAAGGTTATAACCCAATATTGTGACATCAGCTACAAAAGCGGTGTCATCAATGTCTTGTCGTCAGGTAGTAAGGTTATAACCCAATATTGTGACGTCAGCTACAAAAGCTGTGTCAAAATGCCTTGTCGTCAGGTAGTAAGGTTACAACCCAATATTGTGACGTCAGCTACAAAAGCGGTGTCATCAATGTCTTGTCGTCAGGTAGTAAGGTTATAACCCAATATTGTGACGTCAGCTACAAAAGCTGTGTCAAAATGCCTTGTCGTCAGGTAGTAAGGTTACAACCCAATATTGTGACGTCAGCTACAAAAGCGGTGTCACTAATGTCTTGTCGTCAGGTAGTAAGGATACAACCCAATATTGTGACGTCAGCTAAAAAAAAGCGGTGTCAAAAAGACTTGTCATCAGGTAGTAAGGTTACAACCCAATATTGTGACGTCAGCTACAAAAGCGGTGTCACCAATGTCTTGTCGTCAGGTATTGATGTTACAACCCAATATTGTGACGTCAATTTGAAAAGCTGTCACCAATGCCTTGTCGTCAGGTAGCGAGGTTATAACCCAATATTGTGACGTCAATTTGAAAAGCTCGATTCATAATATTGTAACGTCAGTTAGAAATGCTGTGTCCCTAATAGATACTGAAATCAATTAGAAAAACTCCAAAGCTGATTATTGGTGACGTTGGTTATCTGCTGATGACTGTTGTTGCTGACTGTGGATGACTATCTATTGGTATCTACTGTACTGATGACTGTTGTTGCTGACTATGGATGACTATCTAATGGTATCTACTGATGACTGTTGTTGCTGACTGTGGATGACCATCTATTGGTATCTACTGTACTGATGACTGTTGTTGCTGATTATGGATGACTATCTATTGGTATCTACTGTACTGATGACTGTTGTTGCTGATTATGGATGACTATCTATTGGTATCTACTGTACTGATGACTGTTGTTGCTGACTGTGGATGACCATCTATTGGTATCTACTGTACTGATGACTGTTGTTGCTGACTATGGATGACTATCTATTGGTATCTACTGTTCTGATGACTGTTGTTGCTGACTATGGATGACTATCTATTGGTATCTACTGTACTGATGACTGTTGTTGCTGACTATGGATGACTATCTATTGGTATCTACTGTACTGATGACTGTTGTTGCTGACTGTGGATGACTATCTATTGGTATCTACTGATGACTGTTGTTGCTGACTATGGATGACTATCTATTGGTATCTACTGTACTGATGACTGTTGTTGCTGACTATGGATGACTATCTATTGGTATCTACTGATGACTGTTGTTGCTGACTATGGATGACTATCTATTGGTACCTACTGATGACTGTTGTTGCTGACTATGGATGACTATCTATTGGTATCTACTGTACTGATGACTGTTGTTGCTGACTGTGGATGACTATATATTGGTATCTACTGTACTGATGACTGTTGTTGCTGACTATGGATGACTATCTATTGGTATCTACTGTATTGATGACTGTTGTTGCTGACTGTGGATGACTATCTATTGGTATCTACTGTACTGATGACTGTTGTTGCTGACTGTGGACACCATCTATTGGTATATATTGTACTGATGACTGTTGTTGCTGACTGTGGATGACTATCTATTGGTATATATTGTACTGATGACTGTTGTTGCTGACTATGGGTGACTATCTATTGGTATCTACTGTACTGATGACTGTTGTTGCTGACTATGGATGACTATCTATTGGTATCTACTGATGACTGTTGTTGCTGACTATGGATGACTATCTATTGGTATATACTGTACTGATGACTGTTGTTGCTGACTGTGGATGACTATCTATTGGTATCTACTGTACTGATGACTGTTGTTGCTGACTGTGGATGACTATGTATTGGTATCTACTGATGACTGT
>JAPXFY010000018.1:77481165-77503665 GCA_030674185.1 Monoplex corrugatus
ACATGCAGACAGACTGCTGCACATACCATCCCTCTGATTCAGATTTCCTTTTATGATAAAAACAACAACAACGAAAAACAACAACAACGAAAAACAACAACAACAACAACAAAAACAACAACAACAACAAAAACAACAACAAAACATCTGCAAAATTGAGAGGTTATTATTTTTGTTTTTATCTCTTTATTTATTTATTTTGTTCATGGCACCCATGGAGGTTATCTTTGTGCTCACCTTTTTTCCCCATTTTCTACGCCATCTTGATCATCACAGAAGTTGCGGCAGTTTTTTTGTTTTCTTTATTCAAATTGGGATGATGATGATGTCGATGAGAATGATAATCATGATGCTATAGAGTTCCATCTAGGATCGAGACTACATGACAGGGCTGTACTGTACGCTTACTATCATTATATATCCTGGCGTCAACCAGGCCCGAGAGATGCAGACAAAGTTGAGAGGTTCTAATGATCTTGCTATAAAGGTCTGAAAAACGTGAAGTATGACTGTATGCGAAACAAGAAAATCAGAGAGAAATGTAGAGGGTGGGGATGGGTGGGAGAGAAATCAGGTAATTGAGTTTTTTTTTTAATTCATTTTTTTCATTTTTATTATTTTTTTGGAAGCTCTCAGGAAGCAAATCAGACTGTTCAATTAATAAACATTGAAAATAAATTAATTTATGTTTTGGTAGAAGGTACTTCACGTGTGACATCACATACGAATGAATCTCGGCAAGTGCCAAAGAAGTCATCATGTCCAGATCCCAGACTGTTTAGTAGTCCTCTTCCAACCTCTCTGTCTGTTCGACTTTTAACTGAATTTTTACAAACAGGTCAATACGTCTTCCAGCCATCAGTGACACAGAGAACACCATTTCTCCTACAACCATCAGTGACACACAGAACACCATCTCTCCTACAACCATCAGTGACACAAAGAACACCATCTCTCCTACAACCATCAGTGACACAAAGAACACCATCTCTCCTACAACCATCAGTGACACAAAGAACACCATCTCTCCTACAACCATCAGTGTCAAAGAGAATACCATCTCTCCTACAACCATCAGTGACACAGAGAACACCATCTCTCCTACAACCATCAGTGACACAGAGAACACCATCTCTCCTACCATCCTCTCCATATCTGTCTCTAACCAATCAATACGTCTTCGACCATCAGTGACAAAGAGAACACCTCATCTCCAGCCACCAGCTTCACATCTGTTTCTTACCGGTGAATACGTCTTCCAACCATCAATGACACAGAGAACGCCATCTCTCCTACATCCTCTTCATATTTGTCCCTTAGCTGTAACAGAGTTATATTTGTTCACCGGTGTTCAACAGATTTGTTTCAACTTTTCTTTAATATTCTCAGCACCAAAATGTCACATTTTAAACTCTTACTGAAAAATCTTGACAGACAAAGAAAGGATTGTCTGCCGCTACTGGTATCCCAAATGGAAACAAGTGTTAGCACATTAACAGTGGTGTCACAAGTAGATTGGAAAATCGTCTGAAAAACTCCACAGGCACATTTGTCTGGAGAAAAGTGGACCTAACGGGGTAAACTGAATTCATATTTTCCTTCGTTTGCCTCTGTTTCGCCCTACTCTAGTACTACGTGTACAATTTCCTGAGACAGTTTATGGCTCTCCTGCCCACTTCTGTGTCTGGGGAAATGTCTTTCTTACTGTTTTCTTCCACTGGACCAGACGATAACAAAATTATAAACTAGAGCGACTGAAGTGACCTCCCCTCCCCCGTTTTATTTTGGTTTTTTTTTAGGGGGGGGGGGGTTGCTTTGTCTGTCTCCCATTCACACTTGAACTGTCTGACTGTACATGCACATCATCGTCTCTGTCCATCAGCTTGGTTTTTTCTGGTTCTTCATCTTTGCGGTGTAAAAGGTAGTAACTGTCCCACAACCTACAAGTTGTAGGGGAGTGAGATGACAGAGAACCCCACGTCTTTCAGGTCCTTTGTTAAGAGCTGAGCAAAACGTTGTAAATATATTGTCTCACCTGTCTCACCTGTCGGCGTCACCGGGAACAGTGTTGGCCGCTGCACATGATGTCCTCACAAGTTGCCTCCAGCACTCTCGATCTTGGCTAAGTCTGACCACCTCCTGGAGTTTCTTGCCACTGATGTTGTAATATATTGTAAGTTGAAGTATTTCAGTGTGATGTCTCATGGGAATGAGTCCATGAAAAAACTAAGGATGTCGTCATTCCCAGGTCCCAGACATTTTCGTGGTAATCTTCCTCCAACCTCTCAGTTGGAACTACTTCCAAACTAGTCAATACGTCTTCAGGCCGTCACTGATGCAGAGAACATCACCCCTCCTTCCATCTTCTATATTTCTGTCTCTTAGACATAAAAAAAGTTTTTGTTTTGTTTTTGTCCATATGCAATATAAATCGACAGATTTGTATTTAACTTTTCTTTAAAATTCTCAGCACCAAAATGTGTAATTTTAACACCATTCTGAAAACCCTTGAGGAAATAATGGACAGAAACTGCTGTTACTGGTATCCCAAAATGGAAACAAGTGTTAGCACAATAACAATGGTGTCACAAGTAGATTGGAAATTCGTCTGACAAACGTTACAGGCACAGTTGTCTGGAGAAAAATGAACCTAACTGGCTAAACTTACTTCGTCTACTGTAATACTACGTGTACAATTTCCTGAGTCATTTTTACGACTTCCATGCCCACTTCTGTGTCTGGGAGAATGCTGCTTTTTTTAATGTGTTTTCTTCCAGGGGACCAGACAATAACAAATGACCCCACCCCAGCCCTTTTCTTTTCTTTTTGCTTCGTTTTGCTTGTTTCGTGTTCATAGTTGCTCTGTCTGACTGTGTATCATCGTCTCTGTCTATCTGTGTGATTCTTTCTGATTCACTACATGTATCTTTGCGGTGCAAACGGTACTAGCTGTCCCACAACTTACATGTATTAGGGGAGTGAGGTGACAGAGAACATCACGCCTCCCAGGCCCCTTGTGATGAAGGTTAAACAAAAGTGTGTTGATATATTCTAAGTTGAAGTATTTCAGAATTATATCTTATGTGAATCTATGCAAAATCTCAGAATGTCATCATCCCCAAGTCCCTGACTGTGTGATACTCCTCTGACAATTTATCAGTCTGAACAACTTTCAATTGGATTTACAAGTTTGTCAATATGTCTTCCAACCATCACTGACGCTGAGAGATCCACTTCTTTCAACATCATACTTATGTCTGTCTCTTAGTGACAAAACAATGTCTGTCTTTTCCCCTGAGCAATACAAATTGACAGATTTAGTTTTAATATTTTCTTGAATTCTCAGCACCGAAATATTTCATGCTCTTACTGAAATCAAGGAACAGATTTAATGGGCTGTAGCCCGTCTGTTGGTACAACTGTCCTAAATCAAAACAAGTGTTGGCACAATACCACTGGTATCAGAAGTGGCTTGGACAATCGTTTAAGAACCGCTATGGGCGCACTTGTCTGGAGAGAAGTGGACCTGATAGAATAAATTGAATATCTCCATTTGTCTTCCACTGGCACGCTTTGCTCTGGAACTAAGTGTGTAATTCCTAAAGCATTTTATGGGTCTCCTGTCTTCTTATGTGTCTGGGGCAGTGTTGTCTTTTGTTACTGTGTCTTCTTCCAGTGGAACCGAATAGTAATTTAGAGCGACTCTGATGAACTTCATTTCCCTTGAATGTTTTACTTGCTCTGTCTCACTGTGTGCCATTGTCTCTGTTTTGTTGGTCTGTTTCATTGAAAGCCATGATCGCCAACGTCATGCGGTAGGGCACATGATGATGATGACAATTAACACCATCCGCTCCTGAAGTGAAACAAGTTAATTACAATGACGTGTAGATGTCACTGTTCAGTGCAAATCAATTCTGTAACAATA
The DNA here is from genome assembly GCA_030674185.1 of Monoplex corrugatus. NCBI lineage: Eukaryota > Metazoa > Mollusca > Gastropoda > Littorinimorpha > Ranellidae > Monoplex > Monoplex corrugatus. The sequence continues at coordinate 77,485,094 of JAPXFY010000018.1, forward strand.
TATGCCGTTTCTAACTCGATCACATGCTTTTAACCATATCAGTGAAATAAGACATGAGATCCATTTGATTGATCAGATTCAAGTTCCGACTGCATATAGCTTATCAACTGCTGTCAGACGAAAACTTGGAAGTGGAAATCGAAAACTTGGAAGTGGAAATCGATAGGAGTTTGGGGACTTCACTTTTAGTGCGTTCCGTGGTTTAATTGTCATCAGATAGATGGAGAAAACACAACAACAACAATAACAACAACAACAACAACAACAACAACAACAACAAAGAGCAACAAGAATACACCCATGCACACACACACACATACACACACATGCGCACGCACACAAGCGTTCTCATGCACAAGTAGAATCAGAACGAGCATTTAATATAGCTTTTGTCTTGTCTTGTCATGTTTTGTCTTGTCTTATCTTTTGTTACCTTGTCTTGTCTTGTTATGTTTTGTCTTGTCTTATCTTTTGTTACCTTGTCTTGTCTTGTTATGTTTTGTCTTGTCTTATCTTACGTTACCTTGTCTTGTCTTGTTATGTTTTGTCTTGTCTTATCTTTTGTTACCTTGTCTTGTCTTGTTATGTTTTGTCTTGTCTTATCTTTTGTTACCTTGTCTTGTCTTGTTATGTTTTGTCTTGTCTTATCTTACGTTACCTTGTCTTGTCTTGTTATGTTTTGTCTTGTCTTATCTTTTGTTACCTTGTCTTGTCTTGTTATGTTTTGTCTTGTCTTATCTTATGTTGCCTTGTCTTGTCTTGTTATGTTTTGTCTTATCTTATCTTTTGTTACCTTGTCTTGTCTTGTTATGTTTTGTCTTGTCTTATCTTACGTTACCTTGTCTTGTCTTGTTATGTTTTGTCTTGTCTTGTCTTATCTTTTGTTACCTTGTCTTGTCTTGTTATGTTTTGTCTTGTCTTATCTTTTGTTACCTTGTCTTGTCTTGTTATGTTTTGTCTTGTCTTATCTTTTGTTACCTTGTCTTGTCTTGTTATGTTTTGTCTTGTCTTGTCTTATCTTTTGTTACCTTGTCTTGTATTGTTATGTTTTGTCTTGTCTTATCTTACGTTGCCTTGTCTTGTCTTTCTTGTTATGTTTTGTCTTGTCTTATCTTTTGTTACCTTGTCTTGTATTGTTATGTTTTGTCTTGTCTTATCTTTTGTTACCTTGTCTTGTCTTGTTATGTTTTGTCTTATCTTATCTTTTGTTACCTTGTCTTGTCTTGTTATGTTTTGTCTTGTCTTATCTTTTGTTACCTTGTCTTGTTATGTTTTGTCTTGTCTTATCTTTTGTTACCTTGTCTTGTCTTGTTATGTTTTGTCTTGTCTTATCTTATGTTACCTTGTCTTGTCTTGTTATGTTTTGTCTTGTCTTATCTTATGTTACCTTGTCTTGTCTTGTTATGTTTTGTCTTGTCTTATCTTTTGTTACCTTGTCTTGTTATGTTTTGTCTTATCTTATCTTATGTTACCTTGTCTTGTCTTGTTATGTTTTGTCTTGTCTTATCTTATGTTACCTTGTCTTGTCTTGTTATGTTTTGTCTTGTCTTATCTTTTGTTACCTTGTCTTGTTATGTTTTGTCTTGTCTTATCTTATGTTACCTTGTCTTGTCTTGTTATGTTTTGTCTTGTCTTATCTTATGTTACCTTGTCTTGTCTTGTTATGTTAAGTTGGCATTCTGGTTCTATGTTTGTGTTTCTCTGTTTCCTACTTCATTTGTTTCTGTGTTTATTTCTTTTATTCCTTTTCTTTTTACTGAAAGAGAACTCTGGTACATTTTAACATTTGCCAATAGAGACTATGTGTATGGATGTTCACATACTCTTTAAATAGAATACGATTATTATTATAAAATGTAGAAATATGACTAAATGTAATTCCAAAGTCTGGAAACGATGAGCTTACTGACTGGCCTGCCTGATCTTGTCACGGTTCTGTAGCTTAAGAGTGAGTCATCGTGGCGCCACATTATCCATTTAGCCTTGAAATCTGTCCTACCTTGGACAGCTTTGTGCGATGGTCTGAGCGTCTGATATGGCATCTTTGTCCATTCCTTGATATTCACTGTCCATTCTTTGGTGTTCGTTGTTAATTCTTTGAAGTTCACTGTCCATTCTTTGATGTTCATTGTTAATTCTTTGAAGTTCACTGTCCATTCTTTGATTTTCGTTGTTAATTCTTTGATGTTCACTCTCCATTCTTTGATATTCACTGTCCATTCTTTGATGTTCACTGTCCATTCTTTGATATTCACTGTCCATTCTTTGATGTTCGTTGTTAATTCTTTGAAGTTCACAGTCCATTCTTTGATGTTCACTGTCCATTCTTTGATGTTCACAGTCCATTCTTTGATGTTCACTGTCCATTCTTTGATGTTCACTGTCCATTCTTTGATGTTCGTTGTTAATTCTTTGAAGTTCACTGTCCATTCTTTGATGTTCATTGTTAATTCTTTGAAGTTCACTGTCCATTCTTTGATTTTCGTTGTTAATTCTTTGATGTTCACTCTCCATTCTTTGATGTTCACTGTCCATTCTTTGATGTTCACTGTCCATTCTTTGATGTTCGTTGTTAATTCTTTGAAGTTCACTGTCCATTCTTTGATGTTCACTGTCCATTCTTTGATGTTCACAGTCCATTCTTTGATGTTCACTGTCCATTCCTTGATATTCACTGTCCATTCTTTGATGTTCGTTGTTAATTCTTTGAAGTTCACTGTCCATTCTTTGAAGTTCACTGTCCATTCTTTGATGTTCATTTTCCATTCTTTGAAGTTCACAGTCCATTCTTTGAAGTTCACTGTCCATTCCTTGATATTCACTGTCCATTCTTTGATGTTCGTTGTTAATTCTTTGAAGTTCACTGTCCATTCTTTGAAGTTCACTGTCCATTCTTTGAAGTTCACTGTCCATTCTTTGATGTTCATTTTCCATTCTTTGAAGTTCACAGTCCATTCTTTGAAGTTCACTGTCCATTCCTTGATATTCACTGTCCATTCTTTGATGTTCGTTGTTAATTCTTTGAAGTTCACTGTCCATTTTTGAAGTTCACTGTCCATTCTTTGAAGTTCACTGTCCATTCTTTGATGTTCATTTTCCATTCTTTGAAGTTCACAGTCCATTCTTTGAAGTTCACTGTCCATTCCTTGATATTCACTGTCCATTCTTTGATGTTCGTTGTTAATTCTTTGAAGTTCACTGTCCATTCTTTGAAGTTCACTGTCCATTCTTTGAAGTTCACTGTCCATTCTTTGAAGTTCACTGTCCATTCTTTGATGTTCACTGTCCATTCTTTGATGTTCACTGTCCATTCTTTGATGTTCATTTTCCATTCTTTGATATTTATCAGTACGACGGTTTGAGTCACTGAAATGGCATCTTTGTCCATTTTTTTTATATTTATCTGTGCAATGGTTTGAATTTCTGAAATGGCATTTATGTCCATTCTTTGACGTTCATTGTCCATTTTTGATTTTCATGGGCGCAATGGTTTGAGTCTCTGAAATGGCATCTTTGTCCATTCTTTGATGCTTATTGTCCATTCTTTTATCGGTGCGATGGTTTGAGTCTCTGAATTAGCATTTTTGTCCAGTCTTTGATGTTCATCCATTTCTTGCCTTGTCTTCCATGTCATTTTCACTTCCTCTATGTTTCTTGATGCACTGTCTTGACAGGACCAGTAGACTGTATGACATGGCCATAACAGCAGGATTTCTATTTTCCATGTTACATATGGGAAGGTATTATACATGTAGAAGAGCCTATGTACTATTGAGGGGTCTGGGAAACTTCTTCCATTGGTGTTCTGCTTTCAGTTCCACGTCTTTCATGCATACAAGAAAATGGAAAAAACAGACGCACAAAAGAATTTCGACTTACAGTTATCTTTCCAACCACTTTATTGTTTTAAAAAACAAACTAGAATAGGACACGACTATGTCATGGAAGAAAATATCGCATTTCATCACGATTTTTAAAATTTGATGTTATTTGCTTACCTATAAAAATAACTTTACTTTTCAAATTCATAAATGAAATTATAGAATATTCATACTAGTTTTAGGAAAGTTTTCTGAAAAAGAAGTAAACACGAAAATGGCACTCTGTGGCACTGACGTATTTATGGCATTATCTGCAAGATCTGTGACACTGACGTATTTATGGCATTATCTGCAAGATCTGTGACACTGACGTATTTATGGCATTATCTGCAAGATCTGTGACACTGACGTATTTATGGCATTATCTGCAAGATCTGTGACACTGACGTATTTATGGCATTATCTGCAAGATCTGTGACACTGACGTATTTATGGCATTATCTGCAAGATCTGTGACACTGACGTATTTATGGCATTATCTGCAAGATCTGTGACACTGACTATTTATGGCATTATCTGCAAGATCTGTGACACTGACGTATTATGGCATTATCTGCAAATCTGTGACACTGACGTATTTATGGCATTATCTGCAAGATCTGTGACACTGACGTATTTATGGCATTATCTGCAAGATCTGTGACACTGACGTATTTATGGCATTATCTGCAAGATCTGTGACCTGACGTATTTATGGCATTATCTGCAGATCTGTGACACTGACGTATTTATGGCATTATCTGCAAGATCTCAAAGCCATGTTTACAAGTACGTCAATGAAATAGAATGCCTGTCTTTGAAAATGCAACAAATAATTCTGCACTCATTCTTAAGAGAATACAACACTGCTTTTTTTTTTAGAAAGCAAACGTGTCTTTGTACGTATGGCAGATTTGCTTTTATATTGAGAAGACAAGACAGAACTCATCATTTTGTTTAGTAAGCGCAGTGATAAGATCAAGAATAAACCACATGTGACAGTCCAAAAATGGTAGTCTATTCCTAAGCGGAAGTCTAGCCCCAGACCCTAATTAATGGCCTAAGCGAATCCTCATAAAGCCTGTGTCGGAACCCTGGCCACTGTCTTAGCGTCAGATTGTTTTCTGATTCGCCTTCTTGTCAACGATAATTGAGTTCTCAGTGTCGACAATTGTTGATCAATACACCCAGAATCCTTTCTAGTCACGACCGGCGAAACCTACAGAAACGAGACTGAAGGCGTGTGCTGAATGTGACAAAGAGACCGCTCCGTTCATCACACTACTGTTCACCATTATCAAGACAGGCGCTGAGTGTACCACGAAAATGTACGCCTCCTCTTCAGACTGAAAAAAAAATTAAATCAGACTGTTTTAAGAAAAATACAAAAAGATCAAGCACTGCTGGAATTCTACCTTTCCAAGCCTGACTTTGACTACTTGTTGAAATAAAATCAGAACAAATAAACAAAAAGGGAAATATGTTATATCACAGCACGAAAAGCATAGTTTGGACACTTTCAACATAAACGAAGGTTTTAATCATGAAGCATACATGTGTTTATTTGTTTATTTGTTTGTTTATATATACATATTTATTTTTTGTCTATGTATGTGTGGCTGAGTGGCAGAGTGGCTGAAGACAAAGAGGGTGGAAGAGGTACTTGAGGCAACAAGAGATAGAAACAGATGGAAGGCCATGATCGCCAACGCCATGTGGCAAGGCACCTGATGATGATGTAGTATGTATGTATGTATGTATGTATGTATGTATGTATGTATGTATGTATGTATGTATGTATGTATGATGTATGTATGTATGTATCATGTATGTACGTATGTTGTATGTACGTACGTACGTACGTATGTATGTATGTATGTATGTATGCATGCATGTATGTATGTATGTACGTATGTATGTATGTTGTGTGTATGTATGTATGTATTTATTTATTCATTATTTATTTATCTTTTGTTTATTACTTATTTATCTATTTATTTATTTATCTATCTATTGAAAACAAAGTGTGTAGAGGGATAATATCTGATAAAATTTTACTCAATGAGTAACAGAAACAGTTACACAAAAAAGTGGTTTTGAACTGTGACAATGTGTTTTTCCTTACGAGAGCATCATTCGTTGAGAACACAATTCAGTGCTTACAAAATATGTAAAACAATCAAACATAACGGTATCATTCGTTGAGAACACAATTCAGTGCTTACAAAATATGTAAAACAATCAAACATAACAACATCATCCAAGGCATAAGCTGAGACCGTATGTCTGTTTATACCTGCCTGTTCCTTCCCCAAGTATATACCCAGAAGTTTCTAGACAGACATTTTCTCTGCTGTTTATTGTCATTTCCATTTATGTTCAACCCAAAATTATCGATCGTAAGTTAAGTCAGTGTTGTCTGATTCCTAAAGGAAGAGATCATAACATCTACATGTAAGGACAATAACTTTATGACAGTTGACTCAGTCACCTCCCTTTAAGCGGCCAGTTTGGTGAACTTTTATGTTATGTATAGTCAAAATAATCATGCTTGTTGGTTCATATTTGTGACCCATATTTCACGTTATTGGTTTACATTTGTATCCATATTTCACGTTGATTGTTTACATTTGTATCCATATTTCACGTTTATTAGTTTACATTTGTATCCCCTATTTCACGTTATTGGTTTACATTTGTATCCATATTTCACGTTATGGTTTACATTTGTATCCATATTTCACGTTATTGGTTTACATTTGTATCCATATTTCACGTTATTGGTTTACATTGTATCCATATTTCACGTTATTGGTTTATATTGTATCATATTTCACGTTATTGGTTTACATTTGTATCATATTCACGTTATGGTTCATTGTGTATCCATATTGTCACGTTATTGGTTTCAATTTGTATCTAATTTCATGTTATTGGTTTACATTGTATCAATTTACGTTATTGGTTCATATTGTGTATCTAATGTTGCACGTTATTGGTTCATATGTGTATCTAATGTTGTACTATTGGTTCATATTGTATCTAATGCTGTACGTTATTGGTTCATATTTGTATCTAATGTTGTACGTTATTGGTTCATATGTGTATCTAATGTTGTACGTATTGGTTCATATTTGTATTAATGTTGTACGTTATTGGTTCATATTGTATCTAATGTTGTACGTTATTGGTTCATATGTGTATCTAATGTGTACGTTATTGGTTCATATTTGTATCTAATGTTTTACGTTATTGGTTTATATGTGTATCTAATGTTGTACGTTATTGGTTCATATGTGTATCTAACGGTGTACGTTATTGGTTATATTTGTATCTAATGTTGTCGTTATTGGTTCATATGTGTATCTAACGGTGTACGTTGTTATTGGTTTATATTGTTATTTATCTAATGTTGTACGTTATTGGTTCATATGTGTATCTAATGTTGTACGTTATTGGTTCATATGTGTATCTAATGTTGTACGTTATTGGTTTCATATTTGTATCTAATGTTGTACGTTATTGGTTCATATGTGTATCTAATGTTGTGCGTTATTGGTTTATATTTGTATCTAATGTTGTGCGTTATTGGTTTATATTTGTATCTAATGTTGTACGTTATTGGTTTATATTGTATCTAATGTTGTACGTTATTGGTTTATATTTGTATCTAATGTTGTACGTTATTGGTTTATATTTGTATCTAATGTTGTGCGTTATTGGTTCATATTTGTATCTAATTGTCGTTATTGGTTCATATTGTATCTAATGTTGTGCGTTATTGGTTATATTTATCTAATGTTGTACGTATTGGTTCATATTGTATACTAATGTCCTTAGGGAAGATTTTATTAATATGGCTTTTGTAATGTCGTGTGACATAAATATGTGTATCTAATGTTGTGCGTTATTGGTTCATATGTGTATCTAATGTTGTACGTTATTGGTTCATATTTGTATCTAACGTTGTACGTTATTGGTTCATATTTGTATCTAATGTTGTACGTTATTGGTTCATATGTGTATCTAATGTTGTACGTTATTGGTTCATATGTGTATCTAATGTTGTACGTTATTGGTTCATATTTGTATCTAATGTTGTACGTTATTGGTTCATATTTGCATCTAATGTTGTCAGTTATTTTCTGTCCATCATACTTTCACTGATACAAACAGGAACATGTCCTTAGGGAAGATTTATATTAATAGTAGGCTTTGTAATGTGCCGTGGTGACATAAAACGTGCTCTTTAGCAGATTCATGAGTCCTGCGCGAGACCTCGTCATTACCAATATACGTTTTACCGCCAATGAAACCAGAAACACGTTGTCGTAACGGTATCATAAAACCGCTTTCAATAAGCGGAAATAGCATCCACTGCCCTTTGCTTTGTTACCTTCACGCAGGCAATAAGTTTATTCTAGACTCCGACATCTTTGGGGCAAAGATAAATCTATCCCAAACATTATCATGATGCTCTTAAATTAGCGAGCATGCAGAACTAGATCAGAAAGAGAGAGAGAGAGAGAGAGAGAGAGAGAGAGAGAGAGAGAGAGAGAGAGAATGACAGACACAGAGACAGACAGACACAGAGACAGAGACAGAGACAGAGAGACAGAGACAGAGACAGAGAGACAGAGAAAGAGAGAGGAACAGAGACAGAGACAAAGAGACAGAGGGACACACACAGAGACACACACAGACAGACAGACACAGAGACAGAGACAGAGAGACAGAGACAGACAGACAGAGAGAGACAGAGAGAGAGAGAGAGAGAGAGAGAGAGAGAGAGGAACAAGAACAGAGACAAAGAGACAGAGGGACACACACACAGAGACACACACACAGACACACACAGAGACACAGAGACAGAGAGATAAGGGAGAGAAAGAGAGAGAGAGAGAGAGAGAGAGAGAGAGAGAGAGAGAGAGAGACAGACAGACAGACAGACAGAGAGACAGAAAGAGAGAGAGAGAGAGAGAGAGGAGAGGAACAGAGACAGAGATAGAGAGACAGAGAGACACACAGAGAGACATACACAGAGACACAGACAGACACTGAAACAGAGAGATAAGGGAGAGAAAGAGAGAAAGAGAAAGAGAGAGAGAGAGAGAGAGAGAGACAGACAGACAGACAGAGAGACAGAAAGAGAGAGATGGAGAGAGAGAGAGAGAGAGAGAGAGAGAGAGAGGAACAGAGACAGAGATAGAGAGACAGAGAGACACACACAGAGACATACACAGAGACACAGACAGACACTGAAACAGAGAGATAAGGGAGAGAAAGAGAAAGAGAAAGAGAGAGAGAGAGAGAGAGAGAGAGAGAGAGAGAGAGAGAGAGAGAGGCAGACAGACTGACCGACAGACAGACACGCACGCAGACAAACTGAGAGACTGAGACAGAGAGACAGACAGATATACAGACATAAAGGAAACTAATATTATTTTAGGTTAGAAATAAGAGAACACGCAAATCCGCTTTCAATATAGGAAAAACAATATTTAAAGTGACAAACAAACGTATACACATACAAGAAGACACGGAGGAATTTCTGATTTTTTTTTATTGGCTGTTTTGCTTTCTTTTGTTTGTTTTTAAATCTCTTCATTTTTCTTGAAAAATATATATACAAAAATTATGCACCACACACAAATAGGACAAAACCACTCACTTTAAAAACGCACAACGTTTCGGCCACACCGGCCAAGGGCCGGAAACGTTGTGCGTTTTTAAAGTGAGTGGTTTTGTCCTATTTGTGTGTGGTGCATAATTTTTGTATATATATATATATTTCAAGAAAAATGAAGAGTATTTCCAACACCACAATGGCAAAGATATTCCATATTGTGAATTCTAAAAGTGTTTAAACCTCATTGCACCATTTAATGGTCTGTGAAGTAGCCTGAAGAAGGCCTGTATATGCCAAAGACATTTTTCTTCAACGGGTTGTTAGTTTTCGATACGTATCAATTTGACATTCTTGGTGGTTTTCTCTTTCCAGACAATGTCCAAACGAAGATCTACAGCATGTTTTGTTTCTTTCTAGTGCTAACTAGCTTTGAGACTACTAACCATACATACTTACAACAGTTCCTGTTTCATTCTACAGAAACGTTCTTGTAATCTGCAGTGACAATATTGCTTTTGTAATGTGTGTTAAAAGCCATGTTTAACAAGGTCTGAAATAGTGATTAGGAGTCTTCCTATCCAACCTAAGAGAATCAAATATAAAATGATATTGCTTGTATAACTGACAGTTATATTTTCAAATATTTTCAATCATTAATCATTTTTAACTATTAATCATAAACCAAGTCTTAATTTCAAATTTTACTCGTAAACGAAGTACTACTACTTGTTAGAGATTCCGTACAAGTAAGTGCCGCTAAACTCCCAAACAAGACACGTTACCAAGTGTAAGATGTGGACTATTTGGTAGTCCTCTCGTGAACTGTCCGTCTGAACCATTCTCCACTGGATTACACACCAATCTGAACCATTCTCCACTGGATTACACACCAATCAATACGTTCTCTGCCCTTCACAGACTTCAGCACCCTGATCTTCTGCCCTCCACCCTTCCTCTACCTTCACCTTGCTCTGTTTTTAGTGTGTGTGTGTGTGTGTGTGTGTGTGTGTGTGTGTGTGTGTGTGTGTGTGTGTGTGTGTGTGTGTGTGTGTGTGAGTGTGTGTGTGTGTGTGTGGTGTTCTTTGATTTAATGTCTATTCACTAAAGTGATTTTAGACCCCCCCCCCCCCCAAAACAAACAAAAAGTGAGGATACATGAGGAGTGAAGAGGATACCTGAAAATAGTCAATCTTCAGAAGAAAGAAATCAACCAGTAAAGAATTGTGCCGAAGACGAGAAGGAAAAACTCTCAAATGACGTTATCATAATTAACGATTGAAACAGTAAAATTGGCTAACCATAACATTGAACATGTGAAATAACGGTGTGTTCAAGATAATTCGCTATTGGACTTTTTGACAGGCTAACAAAAAAATTCATATGTTAAGGATGGTAAGGCAAATTTGTCAGAAACTGTCTTCGTACATAGTGTAGGAATATGTCGTTTTGCCCGAACGCATGAAAGAATATGACTATGTGTTATCTTCTTTCCACACAGACACATACTCTGTGTGTATGTGTGTGTGTGTGTGTGTGTGTGCGTGCGTGCGTGCGTGCTGCGTGCGTGCGTGCGTGCGTGTGTGTGTGTGTGTGTGTGTATCTTTTTCATGACAAAACAACATCATTTGAATTGTTCAAAATCAAGCTTGTGATTTACCTACACGGTCAATGTTTGTGGCGTTCTATACAGCATATTGACTAACAAACATGTGGTGTAACCCATGTAGAACCGTCACATTCTGTGTATTGTTGGGAAGATCTTTTGGCTTGGTTTTCCCTTGCTGTGTAATTCTCCTAAAACTAATCTTACAGGTGAATGGCCACACCCAGACACATAGACACACAGACACACACAGACACAGACACACACACACACACACACACACACACACACACACACACACACTCACACACACTCACACACACACACGCGCACGCACACACACACACACAAACAAAGACACACACACACACACACACACACACACACACACACACACAAACACACACACATACACACACACACTTAGGGGAGAGAGAGAGAGAGAGAGAGAGAGAGAGAGAGAGAGAGAGAGAGAGAGAGAGAGAGAGAAGAGAGAGAGAGAGAGAGAGAGAGAGGCACAGACAGACAAGAGACAGAGACATAGACAGACACAGACACAGACAGAGAGACAGAGACAGAGAGACAGAGACAACGAGAGACAGAGAAACAGAGACAACGAGAGACAGAGAGACAGAGAGAGACAGAGACAGAGACAGAAAGAGACAGAGACAGAGACAGAGACAGAGAGAGGAGGGCGGAGAGAGGGAGGGAGGGATGGAATGAGAAATTAAGGGGGGAAATGTAAGTGTATGAAATGTTTAGAGACAGATATTTGAATACTACCATCCAGGGATTTGTTATTTCAAACGTCCAGTTATCACATTTGTTGCCCGATTGCATGTCAAAATGATCGAAAATAATCGAAACACATCACGAATTAAAGAAATATATTTATCTTCAAAATCCAAATATCGATTAAGCACTGATTTTGTGTTGTATGTCATTTATTGTTTGAACTCTGAGCAACAAAGTATTACAAAAATAACTGCTTTAACCCTTGGACTCCTGCAACTCTATCCATCAAGTGCAAAAAATTAACCTTTTCACTTCCTCACCCAATCCACCAGGTTTTGCTTTGGTAGCATGGCTGACAATGCATGATGCTTGTGGACAGGGTGCCAGAGTCAAAAGGGTTAAGTTTCAACAACAGAAAAAGGTTTATTATTCAATTTCTTTTATTGACAGAACACGACATTTGTCTGTTTCTGACGGAGCTCCAAATTACAACAACGTTAGTGTAATAGCACTTCTACCACACACAGATCGTATAAACATCTGGGGGGGGGGGGGGGGACCTCTCGGCTCATTTGTCTGGAGAAGAATGAGTCTAATGGGGCAATCTGGATGCCTTCCTTCGTGTTCGATCGTTATCCCATCACTAGTAATACGTGAGCAATCTTTCTGAGACATTTTAGGACTTTTACGTCCATTTCAGTATCTGAAGGAATATGTCTTCGTTACTCTCTCTTTCTACAGAAAATCAGTCAGTGATTCAGACTAATGTAAGTGACTTTCTTTCTGTTTCGTTTTCACTCTCGCTCTGTCCCATCATCTGGACTGTCTCTCTTTCCCTTGTTTTTGTCCAATGTTCAATCTTTGCAGTGTAGTTAGTGTGATGAACGAAGGTGGTTGTGTATGTAGGGATTGGACATAAACTGTGTCAACGTACTCTACTGTTTTGACTGTACAATAACATTGACTAAATAGATGAGTCGCAAGGTTGCCTATATAATCATCTTTGAGTTTGGGTTTTAATGTCATCATCATCATGAGCCCTGCCGCATGGCGTTGGCGATCATGGCCCTCCATACGAATCATCTCCTTGGCACACGAAAAGATTTACCTCTCCCAACAAAACATACAAATGAAGAACTCCCATCTGTATTCTCCAACTATTTCACCACCAAAATACAAACTCTTCGTGACAGGCTTGACAGGACACCCTGTCAACCATGCCCACCTGACCCTTCCTTCTCTGGCACACCTCTTACTACTTTTAACCCAGTCTCACAAGAAGAAATTCTCAACACAATCAGATCCATGTCGTTCAAAACCTGCGAGCTGGATCCTCTTCCAGGTTCTCTCTACGCCGACTGTCTCCCTACTCTCCTCCCATTCATCACTGACATCATCAACACTTCTCTTCAAACTGGAACTGTCCCTGATTCTTTCAAGTCTGCTATTGTTCACCCTCTCCTCAAGAAACACAATTTAGATCCAAATGAACTGAAAAATTACCGGCCTATCTCTAATCTCTCTTTCTTGTCAAAACTCCTTGAAAAAGTCGTCCTCAACCAGCTGAACTCTCACCTGTCTGCCAACAATCTCCTCAATCCTTTCCAGTCAGCCTACCGCCATTGCCATAGCACTGAAACTGCCCTACTACACATTCTCAACAATCTCCTCCTTGCAACTGATACTGGCAAAGTCTCTCTCCTCACACTCCTTGATCTGTCTGCAGCCTTTGATACCATTGATCATGGTATTCTCCTTTCTAGACTTCATCATACTTTTGGCATCTCTGACATTGCTCTGTCTTGGTTCACTTCATACCTATCCAACAGAAAACAAACCATTCTCATCAATGGCACTTACTCTCAACCTGCATACCTGACCTGTGGTGTTCCACAAGGATCTGTCCTTGGCCCTGTTCTTTTCACTCTTTACACCTCCCCCCTGTCCACCATCATCAACTCCCATTCTATAAAACACCACTTCTATGCTGATGACACCCAACTTCAAGACAGTGACTCACCTGATAATATACAGCGCCTGTTGACTCGCACCACTGAGTGTTACTCGGACATTAAGAACTGGATGACACACAATAAACTTCAGCTTAATGACGACAAAACAGAAGCTATCCTCATTGGCACCCGTCAGAAACTTTCTCAGCTGCCTCCTCTTTCTCTCCCATTATGTAACACATCAGTCCCAATTTCTGATTCAGCTAAAAACCTTGGTGTCTGCATTGACTCTACCCTCTCCATGAACAACTTTGTTTCTCAAACTGCCAGATCCTGCTACTATCATCTCCATCGTATAAGGCTGATCAGGAAGTATCTCTCTGTCGAAACAACTGCAAAACTCGTTCTCTCCTTCATAATGTCTCGCATTGACTATTGCAATTCACTCCTGTCTGGTCTTCCTGCCTCCACCATTCACATCCTACAGCGCATTCAAAACAATGCTGTACGCCTTGTACTCAAAAAGAAAAAAGCTGACCACATATCTCCTCTCCTGGCACAACTTCACTGGCTCCCTGTATCAAAGCGCATACAGTACAAACTAGACACCATGTGCTACAAAAGCCTCAATAACGCAGCCCCCGATTACCTGTCAAGCCTACTTGAGATCTATGTTCCCTCACGTACCCTCCGCTCTGCCTCCGATCCTCTGACTTTTCGCTTTCCACGCACTAAGCTCAATACCTATGGTCCACGAGCCTTCTCTGTTTCTGGTCCACTCTCCTGGAACAAACTTCCTCTCTCAGTCCGTCAGCAACCTACTTTTGTCTCCTTCAAGTCCGCTCTCAAAACTCACCTTTTCTCCTCCGCATAAAATCCTAACCTCACTCAACCCCCCCCCCCCCCCCCCCTCTGCAGCCTGTCTCCGCTCGGAGGGAATCACATGGTTATAATATATAATTGTATATGCTATGCTCTCTATAATTTTCCATTGGTTTTATTCTTGCTTTTATTGCTTTTATTGTGTGTGTGTGTGTGTGTGTGCGTGCGTGCGTGCGTGCGTGCTTGCGTGTGTGTCTGCTTCAGCGCTTAGATTTGATTTTATCAAGATTTTGCGCTATATAAATATTGTAATTATTTATTATTATAAGTACGCTACAAGTACATCGCCCACCCTCTTTGTCCTCAGTCACTCTGCAAGTCCGTTCCATTATTTTATCCTGGTTCTATCCGGTGCTCTTTTTCCCTCCAGCTTTCCTGCTGTGATCAGGTGCACTAATTTCTCTTGCCTCATAAAATGTCCTATAAATGTTGCTTGTCTTCTTGTCCATGTAAGATGTTGAAGCTGCTTTCATCTAACAGAAATCAATTCAAAGTGAATTCTAGTATTAAAGTACACACGAACCAGAAAAAACATCTGCACGCGTATTTAATACAACAAAACAAACCAGGCGCAAAGTTCAGCCAACAGGTGTTTGTCAATGTGTACGAAGGACACAAAAGAAAAATGGCAAAACAGTTAGTGCACACACACACACACACACACACAACACACACACACACACACACACACACACACACACACACACACACACACACACACACACACACACACACACACACACACACACACACATCACACACACACACATACACACACACACATACACACACACATACACACACACACACACACACACACATACACACACACACACACACACACACACACACACACACACACACACACACCATACAAACACACATACTGAAGACAAATGAAAACAATTCCAGTTGGCTTTGTGTCAGAAGCGCTAGCTGTCCTCACGAGTAACATTATCTCTAGACCTCTGTCAAACCCAACTTACAGATTATTAACACGCGCGTGTTACAGCAATCCATAATATAATCTACAATAGTATATCATTCGAGCTAAGTACACTGATAGTAATGTCATTTTTTGCAGCTCTTACTTGTTTCTTTGAGTTCATTATCAAAAACCATCTTCAATGGATCGTAAGCATTATTTATAACCAAACCCTATTGATCTCAAGCCATTGATGTAATTACGAAACGACAGTTTTTGTTTCGTTTTTACAGAACAATATTTTCTTTCCTTTTATTTGTCCGTTTGTCCAGTCATTCATTTAAAAGTCCATGGAACTTTCCGACTTAAACAGAAATGTTTTATGTTGGACATCTTAGCGAGTACCACTAAGTCAGGAACTAAAGACGTCACAATCTCATGCAAACTGGCTGTTTGGTTGTCTTTTTCCAATCTGTCTGAATGACTTTCAAGACATTTTCTGTCTATCACTCATTCCAGCATCTCCTCTTTGGTGTCTCATCGTTTCACTATCTTCTCTTTGTCTGTTTTCATCTTGTGAACGATGGTAATATACAATTTGTGTTACCTCTGACCAACAAAGAGCACAATCATTGATTTTCTTTGATTCTCGGAAAAGAAAGAGTACAGTTATTATGGCTTTGTTTTAAAAAAGATTTGCAGCAAAGCTGGATGCAAACTGTCTGCTTTCAATCGTGCTTTAGATTATCAAAGTAGTATTAAACAAACAGCGAACTGTTTCTTTGCAGAAGTACTTTAAATCAAAACAACATTAATACAATAACAAATGGACTCTTTGCAAAATCACTTTAAATCAAAAGAAGAATTAGTACAATAATGAATCATCTGTTTTCAAAAGTGCCATGGGTAGAAACAATAGGGATATAATAGCACACTTTTCCCTTTTCAATATTGCTTTAATCGAAACAGTATTAATATACTATCAAACTTGTCCATCTTCAGAAGTGTTTTAAATCGAAACAATTTTAAAACAAAATTAAACCGTCTGTTTATATCAGTGCTTCAAATCGATACAGCATTAATACAACAGGAAACGTGTGCATGTTCACAAGTGTTTAAAATGGACACGATGTTGAAATACCAATAAACTGTTTCCACTATTCTTTAAATCACAATAGTGCTAATACAATAGAAACATTTTTCCTTAGTATCTTAAATGGAAACGTTTTATACAGTCGTAAATTCTCCCATTCCCAATAGTATTTCAAATAAGAATAGTTTTAATACAACAGCACACTTGTCCCTTTTCCAACAACATTATAATCGACACAGTTTAAACAGAATAGCCAATTTTTCCCTTTCTAATAGTGCTTTAAATCGAAGTGGTATTTATACAAAGAAATTTGTTTTCGTTCACAACAGCGTTAATACAGCAGCAAATTGTTTTTGATAGTGCTTCAACCCCAACCATTGTCAGTGCAATGGCAAATTGCTTTCAATAGTCTGATAAACTGAGACAGTATCACTTCAATAGCACTGGCACTGACATACAATGGAGAAACCTTTGACAATACCATTAGCGCCCTAGTCTGGAACGAAATAGGTCTAATAGATGTATTTCTCTGTCTTCCACCTATGCCCCAGTTTCTGGTACTACGTGTATAGTCTTTCTGCAGACATTTTACGACTCTCCTTGTCCACTGTAGTGTCTGGAAGAATATGTCTTTGTTACCCTCGCTTCTTTCGGTGAAGCAGGCAATGAATTAGACTGACCCAAATGAGCGTTATTCTGCTTGTCTGATTTGCTTTCAGAGTTGATCTATTTGATTGTATATCATCTGTGTGTGTGTTTGACTTGTCTGTTGATGTCTCTAATCTTATTGTGCAGTGACGTACACAGTGCTCTGCGAGGGATAGATTATGTTTCCAACAGGAAGACCCTTGCCAGACGATAAAGAAACGGTACGCCTATTTATCATTTGGGTCAATGGGAGACTACATCATCATCATCAGCAGCAGTAGCATCAGATCATCATCATCATCATCATCATCATCATCATCATCATCATCATCATCATCATCATCATCATCACATCATAAATTAAAGTTTTCATTTCAAAAAACTTGAAAAATGATCCCCCCCCCCCACCACAATACCTATTTTAAGTCCTCATAAATGCCCTTACAAACAAAACTTATTTTCTTTCTTGGTCTCATATAAACAGAATTCTTAAGAACAGGACATTATTAATTCCAATGTGGTTCAAGATTTAGAAAACACTTTTGTAATTGTTTTTCTCGTTTTAAATCAGAACGAAAATAACTGCCACAGTTCAAAGAAATAGAAATCAAAACAACAGAAACAAATAGAATCAATACGCGTATTTCAATATAACAAGATACGACAGGCCCAAATTTTCTGGCTAATTGGCCATGTAAACCGCATACGAAAAACAAATAAAACAAACAAAACAAAAACAAACAGTATATGCACAACTCTTAGTCCATCAGGGAAGTTTTCTATTTTCTTCTGCTGAGTGCTGTGCATGTATTCTTTCCTATATTTTGTACAGTCTTGACAAAGGCAAACGGCCACATACTTGTTTTCTTACATTAACCCGTTGACTCCCGCACCCTATCCACCAAATCCGAAAAAAAAGTAATCCGTTGACTCCTTCACCTTATCCACCAGCTTCCCGAAGAAAGCTGGGGGTATAGGGTGAAGAAGTCAAAAAGGTTTTGCTTTGCTAGCATGGTTGACAATGTAGGATGCTGGTAGACAGGGTGAGGGAGTCAAAGGGTTAAGTTTTTGCTTTGCTATCATGGTTGACAATGTAGGATGCTGGTAGACAGGGTGTTGGAGTCAAAGGGTTAAGTTTTTGCTTTGCTAGCATGGCTGACAATGTAGGATGCTGGTAGACAGGGTGAGGGAATCAAAGGGTTAGGTTTTTGCTTTGCTAGCATGGTTGACAATGTAGAATGCTGG
>JAPXFY010000018.1:77506165-77521165 GCA_030674185.1 Monoplex corrugatus
TTGTTTGTAGTCTTACGCTTGACAAAGGCCAGTTGGTGTTTGTTTTTAGTCTTACACTTGACAAAGGCCAGTTGGTGTTTGTTTTTATTCTTACACTTGACAAAGGCCAGTTGGTGTTTTTTTTATTCTTACACTTGACAAGGCCAGTTGGTGTTTGTTTTTATTCTTACACTTGACAAAGGCCAGTTGGTGTTTGTTTGTAGTCTTACACTTGACAAAGGCCCGTTGGTGTTTGTTTTTAGTCTTACACTTGACAAAGGCCAGTTGGTGTTTGTTTATTCTTACACTTACAAGGCCGTTGGTGTTGTTTTAGTCTTACACTTGACAAAGGCCAGTTGGCTGAAAATTTGCGCCTGTCTTGTCTTGTTGTATTATATACGCGTTCTGATTGTATTTTTGTGTTTTTCTGGTTCCCATATGTGCATAGTAAGATGTATAAATTGTGTCAAATTTGGTTTATTTCTGAACAACAAATATGGCGGTCATTTCGTTTTAAAGTGTGTAAATAGCACGTCACTTTTGCACTGCCCTCTTCGTAGTGATCTTCTGTGGGAAGTTTCAGTTTCTCAAGACGATATCTCCGCGCTCGGAACGAATTCCATACGCACTAACGTCACAGGTGCCATGTGTATGGTGATATCATGGCACAAGCTTTAAGCCTGCACATAAACCCATGAGCTGGTCAGGCCCTCAGGCCGTGCCTAGCCTATCTTTTACCTAGTCTATATTCTTCTTCTTCCTTCATACGGCCAACATCATTTTATTGATGGCTTTGTCGTAGTTTGGGGAGTTGCCAAAGATTGCGCTGTTGTGATAATTTGGAACATTTTCGCAACTCCAACAGACGGAAGGCCATGATCGCCAACGGCATGTGGCAAGGCACGTGATGATAATGATATTTTAGACTGGAATTGTATCAGCCTATCACTTGTGGGAAAATGTCCTTCAAAGAGACCATTGCTGTTAGAGAGTCTTTTCTCGTCTACACTTATAAATATACATTTTTTTTCAAGTCCTTCAACTCTTTATTTAATCTAGGCAGTCAGTTGTCCTTGTGTTATATGTCTGTCCTTACGTCGCCATTCTGTCATCGGCATAAATATCACCCGCACCCTTTTCAGTGTTGATAGTAGGCTTCGTGAAGCGCCATGAACATTAATAAGCCTTATAGCAATGGTGGAACAGCCTTGTAGCAGTGGTGGAACAGCCTTGTAGCAATGGTGGAACAGCCTTGTAGCAATGATAGAACAGCCTTGTAGCAATGGTGGAACAGCCTTGTAGCAATGGTGGAACAGCCTTGTAGCAATGGTGGAACAGCCTTGTAGCAATGGTGGAACAGCCTTGTAGCAATGATGGAACAGCCTTGTAGCAATGATAGAACAGCCTTGTAGCAATGGTGGAACAGCCTTGTAGCAATGATAGAACAGCCTTGTAGCAATGGTGGAACAGCCTTGTAGCAATGATAGAACAGCATTGTAGCAATGGTGGAACAGCCTTGTAGCAATGATAGAACAGCCTTGTAGCAATGATGGAACAGCCTTGTAGCAATGATGGAACAGCCTTGTAGCAATGGTGGAACAGCCTTGTAGCAATGGTGGAACAGCCTTGTAGCAATGGTGGAACAGCCTTGTAGCAATGATGGAACAGCCTTGTAGCAATGGTGGAACAGCCTTGTAGCAATGGTGGAACAGCCTTGTAGCAATGATGGAACAGCCTTGTAGCAATGATGGAACAACAGCCTTGTAGCAATGATGGAACAGGCTTGTAGCAATGATGGAACAGCCTTGTAGCAATGATGGAACAGCCTTGTAGCAATGATGGAACAGCCTTGTAGCAATGATGGAACAGCCTTGTAGCAATGGTGGAACAGCCTTGTAGCAATGATGGAACAGGCTTGTAGCAATGGTGGAACAGCCTTGTAGCAATGATGGAACAGGCTTGTAGCAATGATGGAACAGCCTTGTAGCAATGATGGAACAGCCTTGTAGCAATGGTGGAACAGCCTTGTAGCAATGGTGGAACAGCCTTGTAGCAATGATGGAACAGCATTGTAGCAATGGTGGAACAGCCTTGTAACAATGGTGGAACAGCCTTGTAGCAATGATGGAACAGCCTTGTAGCAATGATGGAACAGCCTTGTAGCAATGATGGAACATCCTTGTAGCAATGGTGGAACAGCCTTGTAGCAATGATAGAACAGGCTTGTAGCAATGATGGAACAGCCTTGTAGCAATGATGGAACAGCCTTGTAGCAATGATAGAACAGGCTTGTAGCATTGATGGAACAGCCTTGTAGCAATGATGGAACAACAGCCTTGTAGCAATGATGGAACAGGCTTGTAGCAATGATGGAACAGCCTTGTAGCAATGATGGAACAGCCTTGTAGCAATGGTGGAACAACAGCCTTGTAGCAATGATGGAACAGGCTTGTAGCAATGATGGAACAGCCTTGTAGCAATGATGGAACAACAGCCTTGTAGCAATGATGGAACAGGCTTGTAGCAATGATGGAACAGCCTTGTAGCAATGATGGAACAGCCTTGTAGCAATGGTGGAACAGCCTTGTAGCAATGATGGAACAACAGCCTTGTAGCAATGGTGGAACAGCCTTGTAGCAATGATGGAACAGGCTTGTAGCAATGATGGAACAGCCTTGTAGCAATGGTGGAACAGCATTGTAGCAATGGTGGAACAGCCTTGTAGCAATGATGGAACAGGCTTGTAGCAATGATAGAACAGCCTTGTAGCAATGGTGGAACAGCCTTGTAGCAATGGTGGAACAGCCTTGTAGCAATGATGGAACAACAGCCTTGTAGCAATGATAGAACAGCCTTGTAGCAATGATGGAACAGCCTTGTAGCAATGGTGGAACAGCCTTGTAGCAATGATGGAACAGGCTTGTAGCAATGATGGAACAGCCTTGTAGCAATGGTGGAACAGCATTGTAGCAATGGTGGAACAGCCTTGTAGCAATGATGGAACAGGCTTGTAGCAATGATGGAACAGCCTTGTAGCAATGGTGGAACAGCCTTGTAGCAATGATGGAACAGGCTTGTAGCAATGGTGGAACAGCCTTGTAGCAATGGTGGAACAGCCTCGTAGCAGTGGTGGAACAGCCTTGTAGCAATGGTGGAACAGCCTCGTAGCAGTGGTGGAACAGCCTTGTAGCAATGATGGAACAGCATTGTAGCAATGATGGAACAGCATTGTAGCAATGGTGGAACAGCCTTGTAGCAATGGTGGAACAGCCTTGTAGCAATGATGGAACAGCCTTGTAGCAATGATAGAACAGCCTTGTAGCAATGGTGGAACAGCCTTGTAGCAATGGTGGAACAGCATTGTAGCAATGGTGGAACAGCCTTGTAGCAATGATAGAACAGCATTGTAGCAATGGTGGAACAGCCTTGTAGCAATGATAGAACAGCCTTGTAGCAATGATAGAACAGCCTTGTAACAATGATGGAACAGCCTTGTAGCAATGATGGAACAACAGCCTTGTAGCAATGATAGAACAGCCTTGTAGCAATGATGGAACAGCCTTGTAGCAATGATAGAACAGCCTTGTAGCAATGATAGAACAGCCTTGTAACAATGATGGAACAGCCTTGTAGCAATGATGGAACAGCCTTGTAGCAATGATAGAACAGTGTGTGGCCTGTACCATTACAGCATGCTCCCTTCCAAGAACATCATCATCCCCGAACACGTTGTTTCAGCAGCACCATAAAATCACCCAAATGATCAGGGGCAACAACCCTGATGCACGTTTACTTGCTGTCTCCATACGGAGTTAGTTTACTGTAGACTTCGACATATTGGTGGATAAAAAATTATGTTCTGAGTAGAGAGGTTCTCTGATGATCTTGTAAAGGAGCTGTCAAATTGGCAAGTATGCGAGACGAGGACGAAATAGATACAAAGAAAGAATGAAGAAACAGGGGGGGGGGGGGGGGTGATAGAGAGAGAGAAGCAGCGAGAGAGAGAGTGACATACATACATACATACATGCATACATGCATACATACATACGTACATACATACATACATACATACATATATATACATACATACATACATACATACATCTATTCATACAGGCAGAGAGAGAGAAGCAGCGAGAGAGAGTGACATACATACATACATACATACATACATACATGCATACATGCATACATACATACATACGTACATACATACATACATACATACATATATACATACATACATACATATATATATTCATACAGGCAGAGAGAGAGAGAGAGAGAGAGAGAGAGAGAGAGAGAGGCAGAGGGAGGAGGGGAGAGAGAGAGAGAGAGAGAGGCAGACAGACAGAAGTAGAGAAAGAAAGACAGACAGACAGACAGATAGTATAAAATATATATATATAATATATATATATATATATATATATATATACAGAGAGAGAGAGAAGAAAGATGAGAGAGAGGAGACAGAGACAGACAGAGAGAGAGAGAGAAAGAGAGAGAGAGAGAGAGAGAAGAGAGAGAGAGAGAGAGAGAGAGAGAGAGAGAGAGGAGAGAGAGAGAGAGAGAGAGAGAGAGAGAGAGAGAGAGAGAGAGAGGAGATAATTCATCATAATTTTGCGAAAAAATTCCCAAACACGATGTAAATACAGCACAGAAAGAAACGACGAAAAAAACCCCACACATGAACGAATCAACTAACCAACAAACATGCAAACAAATACACAAATAAGAACACATGGATTGCATTTCTGTAAAGGTTCGCTGATGCTGTTCTTTGCTTTTAGGTTTATGGCAAATTCCCAGTTATGTTGCACTATTAAATGATTCGAAAAATAGTCTGAAATACACTGTTTTCAACATACTACAAACAACTGAAACTGTCATCAATTTTATTTCAATGTTATTAGTTGATTATTTCAGTATTATTAGTTTATAAAAAGTGCAAATTCTACATTCTGGAAATTGTTTTTTTTTTCCTCCATTGTTCAAATCAAGATTTTAAGTTGTGTTTTCCTTGTGCTTTTCTACCTTTGGGGTTCTTATTTAGCATATACTTACAGTAGTCCATGTTTCAGTCTTCCATGTTTCAGTCTTCCATGTTTCAGTCTTCCAAAATATTTGTCAGTTACAGCTACAATTGTATTTGTCTCATTCTCAATGTTTTATTATAAACGACCGTTTTTGCTTAAATCTGAATCAGCGATCAGAAACAGATCCTATTCGACCAAAGTGATTTATATAAGTATACAATTATCATTTTTTTTAAACTCTAATGCTTTATCGTCAGAAATATATTTTCTCTTTCTATCGTTGGACAATAAACTTAATCGTTTTAATTAAACTTGAATTTATAAATGATAATGTGCAGACACTTTTTGTAGCCATTAGCGTTTTATGTTCTTAATTTTGTTCTCTGTCCTTGCGTATTGAACTTGAGCTTTCAATTAAAATTTTACATGTTAACGGTATTATGAATTTTTTTCTACTACTCCACGTTTTACTTTCATACTTAGGTCTTATATTATCAGTATTCATTTAGTCAATCAATTAAATTTTCATTCGTGCATGCATGCCAGACTTCATAACTTTGTGAGTGCTAGTAAACCTGGAACTACATACGCCATTATCTGAAGGAAACTGACTGTATGTGTATCAACATTTCCTTGTCACAATGGACTGACCATGACTGTCACGATGGACTGACCATGACTGTCACAATGGACTGACCATGACTGTCACAATGGACTGACCATGATTGTCACAATGGACTGACCATGACTGTATCTGTATCAACATTTCCTTGTCACAATGGACTGACCATGACTGTCACGATGGACTGACCATGACTGTCACAATGGACTGACCATGACTGTATCTGTATCAACATTTCATTGTCTCAATGGACTGACCATGACTGTCACGATGGGCTGACCATGACTGTCACAATGGACTGACCATGACTGTATCTGTATCAACATTTCCTTGTCACAATGGACTGACCATGACTGTCACAATGGACTGACCATGACTGTCACGATGGACTGACCATGACTGTCACAATGGACTGACCATGACTGTCACAATGGACTGACCATGACTGTCACAATGGACTGACCATGACTGTCACAATGGACTGACCATGACTGTCACAATGGACTGACCATGACTGTCACAATGGACTGACCATGACTGTCACGATGGACTGACCATGACTGTCACGATGGACTGACCATGACTGTCACAATGGACTGACCATGACTGTCACAATGGACTGACCATGACTGTCACAATGGACTGACCATGACTGTCACAATGGACTGACCATGACTGTCACATAGGACTGACAATGACTGTCACAATGGACTGACCATGACTGTCACAATGGACTGACCATGACTGTCACAATGGACTGACCATGACTGTCACAATGGACTGACCATGACTGTCACAATGGACTGACCATGACTGTCACAATGGACTGACCATGACTGTCACGATGGACTGACCATGACTGTCACGATGGACTGACCATGACTGTCACAATGGACTGACCATGACTGTCACAATGGACTGACCATGACTGTCACAATGGACTGACCATGACTGTCACGATGGACTGGCCATGACTGTCACAATGGACTGACCATGACTGTCACAATGGACTGACCATGACTGTCACAATGGACTGACCATGACTGTCACGATGGACTGACCATGACTGTCACGATAGACTGACCATGACTGTCACGATAGACTGACCATGACTGTCACAATGGACTGACCATGACTCTCACGATAGACTGACCATGCCTGTCACGATAGACTGACCATGACGGTCACGATGGACTGACCATGACTGTCACGATGGACTGACCATGACTCTCACGATAGACTGACCATGACTGTCACGATGGACTGACCATGACTGTCACAATGGACTGACCATGACTGTCACAATGGACTGACCATGACTGTCACGATAGATTGACCATGGCTGTCACAATGGACTGACCATGACTGTCACAATGGACTGACCATGACTGTCACAATGGACTGACCATGACTGTCACGATGGACTGACCATGACTGTCACGATGGACTGACCATGACAAATTAGGGCTGATCTCCCCGGGAAGAGTGCGTCACCACAACACAGCGCCACCTGCTTTTAATTTGACGGTTTTCAGGTTAACATGTTTCTTCCTGTCTGTCTGAGCAATGCTCAGTGGGGTTATAAACCACTCAGCACAATGTCTAACCGTCACTGATCTCAACAAACCTGTTCTTGTACCTCTACTCTCATTTTTACATTTCCCGTCGACTGCCTATTCATTGTCCAGTGATAAACTAAAGTACTGTTCTACCATTTGAGCACAACAGTTAACTACTTAACTTTCTGTCATACTTAATGACACAAAAATGGAAGATTTGGTATGTTACTGACGATACTTGAGAAACAATTTGTTTTCAGTTGTGGTCCAAATGAAACTAGCCATCATCACCATGTACCCTGCCGTAATGCGTTGACGATCATGGCCATCCATACGAATCTATCCGTTGTTGCTGCAAGTACATCTCCCGCCCTGTCAGTCTTCATCCACTTTGCAAGTCTGTGCAATATTTTCTCCCTGGGTCTACATTGGTGCTGGTTCTCTTTTCCCTTCACCTTCCCTGTTGTGACTACGTGGTGTGATTTCTCTTTCCTCATGAAATGTTCTATAGATGTTGCTTGTCTTTTTCCTAATCTTCATTAATGCTCTTTTTTGTGTCTGTCTCCTTGAATGAAACTAATGTAAGTATAAAAACTCTTGGTACAGGGAAAGATTGGAAAATACGTAAGAAAAAAAAAAAGAACGCTTGGCTCAATTGTATCAAGAGAAAAGAGACTAACGAGGCAACCTGGACATTTTTCTTTGTCTTCAACCAAGGCCTCACCAATTGTATATAATATGCTCTCTATAATTTTCCATTGCTTTTATTCTTTCTTCTCATTTATAGCCATGGCGCGCGCGCGCGCGTATGTGTGTGTGTGTGTGTGTGTGTGTGTGTGTGTGTGTGTGTGTGTGTGTGTGTGTGTGTTGGGGCGTGCATGTGTGTGCGTGCGTGCGTGTGTGTCTGTTCAGCGCTTAGATTTGATTTTATCAAGATTTTGGGCTGTATAAATATTATAATTATTAATTATTATAACTGGTACTACGTGTACAAACATTATTCAGACATCAATATTTTCATGACTTTCCTGTCGACTAGACTGTCTGAAGGAATGTGTCGTTGTTATAGGATTGTGTCTTCGTTATTCTCTCTCTCTCCCACTCTGTCTCCCTCTCTCTCTCTCTCTCTCCCTATCTCTCCTCTCTCTATCTCTCCCTCTCTCTTTCTCTCTTGCTTGCTCTCTCTGTCTCTCTCTCTATCGCTCCCCCCCTCTCTCTCTCTGTCTCTCTCTCTCACTCTCATTCACTCTCTCAATCTTTCTCCCTCTCTCTCTCAGTCTCTCTCTCTCTTTCTCTCTCTCACTCATTCCCATTCACTCCCTCTCTCATTCACTCTCTCAATCTCTCTCTCTCTGTCTCTCGCTCTCTCACTCTCACTCTCTCTCTCGCCGTCTCTCTCTCTGTCTCTGACTTTCTCTCTCCCTCTATCCCCTCTCTCCCCTCTCTCGCTCTCTCTTTCTCACTCTCACTCTCTGTCTCTCTGACTCTCTCTGTCTCTGTCTGTCTGTCTGTCTGTCTGTCTGTCTCTCCCTCTCTCTATGACAATGAAGCAGACATTGATTTAGATCGACTCAAGGAAGCTTCTTTGTGCTTGTCTGTTTTAATTTGAAACCAACTTTGTTTCACTGTTGTCTTCGTCTTCCTCTCTTTGTCTTTGTCAGATTTAATCGTGTTTTCTTTTGTTTCTCTATATGCATAGCATGGCGCCGTGTAATGTAATGGGCATGTGAGTCTTAGGTTTCAAGATAATACGGCACTGACTGGATTAAACATAAAACTCATGTATGAACGATAATGATGAATCCTGGTCCTTCGACTAGGTTTATATAGACCACGTTTATCATTACTGCATCATTCCTATTTATAGTAACATCCCTATCCCTTAATTATTTTATTGTTATTGTTATTGTTGTTTAAAGCCCAGCCGACTGCGTAGAGCCATATCAGGGCTATAACCGCTTCAAAACATACACAATTTCAACATAAAAAAAGAAAAGAAAATTAAGTACATAATTATATCAATGCATTTGCGCTCATAATCCAAAGACATGCCCCCGTCCAATTTATCGCACAGGGGATTTAAAAATAACACCTGAATACAAATTTAAGCATACCTAAGGACACCAAAACATATACAAAAACGGGCAAATATTACCTAAAATTGCTTCCGCACATCTCACCTCTCTAACGCCAAAAATGCACTTAATACATGTACCCAGTTATCAATCCTAAGACAAAGTACCTAAGGCTTTACCAAACACATACAGGTGAATGGACCAGCAAGGCAGAACATGATAACAAGAAATGACAGAAAACAAAGGAGAAAGAAAGAAACAAAGACAGTGACAGAAAAAAGGAAATGTCTAGCACAGAATTTCCAGAAGGTGGGGATACTGTTTACACTGAAAGAGCCCACGGTATCCCCACGGAGGTGGGGGGTAGGGGGTGGGGCTTAATTCCCTTAAAGTTCAGATATCTCGAAGTGAAAACAGACTTAAAAGACAAGTTCATATGTTTGAGTATAAACAGCTGCAAATCTGCTGATCATGTATGTATGGAAACAAGATTCGTACATACACAGAGACACACACATACAACCTCGTGCCGTGGAGTGTAATATATTGTATTACACTGTTTTGATTTTTCGTATCACATTTCTTCCACATGAAATAGAACTTCGCCTCCTCAGGGCATTGTCAATGCACCATCATTTTTTCTCTGTACCTATGTATGTTTACCTAACAAAATTCATTTTCCCAGGGATAATTCCTGTACGTTTATTCAAAAAAGGGAGATAAAAATTATGTTTTAATATCCCTTCACGAAAGAGCTTGTTTTCTTAGTTCATCAGTATCCTATATAAACGACCAGAACAGGACAGACGAAGAAGCATGATAACATTTCATGGTCAGTCTGCTGACGTCAGGTTTAACCTTTTGACTCCCGCACCCTGTCTGCCAGCATCATGCATTACCAACCAACCAACCATAGCAGAAACTCAGCAGGAAGCTGGTGGATAGGGTGAGGGAGTCAAATATATATATTGTTTTTAGTTGGTGGATAGGTTGCGGGAACCAAACGGTTAAAGTGTCAGTCGGAAGAGGAGGCATACGCCCGTACCGCACGCTAGGCGCCTGTTTTGATAGTGGTGAAGAGTATTGGATGGCGTGGTCTCGTCCCCACAACCAGCGCACGTCTTCGTGGACAGTTGTAAAGGTTCCAGGGGTCCCTTACAGGAAACGACACGGGGTGTATCGATCAAAGCATTGTCAGGACTGAGAACCCAATTATTGCTGACAAGAAGGACAATTAGAAAACAATCCTGTGCTAAAACTCTCGTGAGGGTTCCACGAGGAGCTCCGTGAGATTCAGTTAGGAAAACCATTTATTGGGACCTGGTCAAGGCTTCACATCAAAAATTGGCTGACATTTTGGACTGATGGGTTCAAATTATTCTGGGTTGTATCTTCGTTTAAGTAAATGATTATGAACTCACTCTCTCTCTCTGTCTGTCTGTCTGTCTCTCTGTCCTTCTCTCTGTCCCCCTCTCTCTCTCTCTTTCTCTCCCTCTCTCCCTCTCTCTCTCACACTCTCTCTCTTGCTCTCGCTCTCTCTCACTCTCTCTCATTCTCTGTCGCTCTCACACACTCTCTCTCTCGCTCTCGCTCTCTCTCACTCTCTCTCATTCTTTGTCGCTCATTCTCTCTCTCTGTGTCTTTCTCCTCTCTCTCTTCCCATCCCTCTCTCTCTCCATCTCTCTCCCTCTCTCTCCCCCTCTCTCTCTGCCTCTCTCTCTTTCTGACCCTCTCTCTCTGCCTCTTCAATGTGTCTTTCTCTCTTTCTCCCACCTCTCTCTCTCTCCCCCTCTCTCTCCCTTTCTCCATCTCTCCTCCCTCTCTCTCTCTCATTCTGTCCTCTCTCTTTCTCTCCCTTTCTTTGTCTCTGTCTCTGTCTCTCTTTCTCCCTCGCTCTCTCACCCTCTCTCTTTCTCTCCCTTTCTCCCTCTCTCCCTCCCTTTCTCTCTCATTCTCTCTCTCTCTGTCCCTCTCTGTGTGTCTTAGTCTCTTTATCTCTCTCTCTCCCACCAGCTCTCTCTCTTTCTTTCTCTCTCTCTCTCTTGTCAAATGCCATAAGCAAGGACACTTTCATAGATTGAACTTGTAAATAAACGATATTGTTCTCGGTCAAAAATATGTGTAAAGTCATCCATTTACATTTTATGAACATGCTGACTTCTGTGTGTCTTTCTACGGTTTGGTGGCGTTATTTCAGGACTCAAATACAGGACTATGTATCTAGGTTATGCCTATTTACAGTGTCTTCAAAACTCGTATTACTGCTTTCATAAATATTTGTCTTCTTCTTCATTTTCTAAAAACTGATGTAATTATATCTTTCAGCATTTGTGTTTAAAGAAGTAGAAAGAAGCTCTGTATAAATAATAGCATTTTAGAGTTAAAAATATAATGGACACATGCTTTCCTATGACTTCAATCATAGAGAAAAGTCTATATTTCACCCTCTTTTCCCTCAAGAATGTACTATATCCTAAGGACTGGGGGGGGGGGGGGGGGGAGTATTTCACTTTCAAGAATGTAAAACAGTACCAAATTCTCTGTCAAAGGTCTTTCTCAACTACTGATTGTATTAAAATGTATAGAGGCTGGTAGATGAAGATACTGACATTGTGAGACCGCGTTTGCACGAAGAAAAAGACGTACTTTTGAATGGATAGATAACAAACTACAAACAACTCTCTCTCTGAAATGAGTGCGCGCGCGCACGCGCTCGTGTGTGTGTGTGTGTGTGTGTGTGTGTGTGTGTGTGTGTGTGTGTGTGTGTGTGTGTGTGTGTGTGTGTGTGTGTGTGTGTGTGTGTGTGTGTGTGTGTGCGCGCGTGCGTGCGTGTGTGCCATCTATCTAATGACGAAACGACCTCATGATGCACTAGAAACCATGTCCCAAAGCTCCTGTTTGTTTCAACTTCATGTTTTCGTCGAACAGCAGCTGAGAGTGGAATGCAAGTTGAAATAAAATGTGGTTTGATTAATTGAATTTTGTGTTGTTTTTGCTGACGAAGCTATACGCGAGTGATGAAATGGAAACTTTGAATGAAATCGTTTTTAAAGCATGTGACAGGAACCAGCTTGTCATGCCACCACACCATGTCAAATTGTAGATGTCTATCCTAACGATCATATGTTCCATTTGGCATAATCTCCTTCAGAGACATTCTACTTTCTATTTCCATAGAGATAAACAGATGCCTAATTTGACAATACAGACAATGTTATTTGTATATGTATGTTTACTGAAAAGTTATTGGCAAAAATAGTTTCTATCGGAAAGTGTAACCTATTCAAGTTTAAATGAAGGAGGCTTTTGTAATGCATTCTCTCTCTGTGTCTCTCTGTCTTTTTCTCTGTCTGTCTGTCTGTCTGTCTGTCTCTGTGTCTGTCTGTCTGTCTCTCCCTCTGTCTCTCTGTCTCTACGTCTGTCTCATTCTCTCTCTGTCTCTGTCTCTCTCTCTGTCTCTCTGTCTGTTTCTCTGTCTCTCTGTCTCTCTCTCTCCCTGCCTGTCTCTTTCTCTCTCTGTCTCTCTGTCTGTCTTTCTCTCTTTCTATTTGTCTGTCTGTCTGTATCTGTATGTCTGTCTTCTGTCTCTCTTTCTCTCTGTCTGTCTGTCTGTCCTCTCTCTCACACACACACACACAAATACACACAAATACACACACACACACACACACACACACCACGCACACACACACATACACACACACACAACACACACACACACACACACACACACACACACACACACACACACACACACACACACACACACAAACACATTCTTCGCTTCCTCACATAATTGATTCCACCAACTATTTCCAACATAATTACTTTTGTTGAATGTTTTCCTTTTTGGAATTGAATTATTTGCTGCCTCGTGTAGCGCGTTTGTGAAGTGTGAATACATATCAGTAATATCATCGCTTTCGTTAAACCTGCAATCTTTTTCCAATAAAATCTTACGGTATGTTGTCCAGTTTGCACGGTTATACATGTATCTAGGAATAACGTCGTCCTGTTCTGGTGCGTTATCAAACCGTTCACTTATAACTGTAACAATTGGCAGGTGATCACCTCCGAGGGAGTCAGATGTAACATCCCACACGCAATTAATGACGAGGTCAGATGATAACAAAGTTAGGTCAATGGCAGAAGCCTTATGTTTAGGATTGTCTGGAATTTTGGTTACTCGACCGTCATTTAACAAGACTAGTCCAGAGTCAACGACATTTTCAACAAAACGATTGTTAGAGACATACTGGCAGTCCTTGTCCCAGAATGGAGAATGAGCATTAAAATCCCCCGTGATCAACCATTTTTCATTATGTTCTAAAGTCCGTAGCCAGTCACTGTTTTTTCCATCAGGGCCACGTGGATAATACACAGACAGGATGTTAAGAGTTGACACAGATGTAATGTTCGCTTATAACTGTCATGCTTTGTTACACACGTTCACGCAATCAACACATGCAAAAAGCATTCGTCCGTCACGCAACCGCACGCTCTCCTTTCAACCAATGGCACTAAACAGATGACAATGATAATTTATACTTTTTTTTACACTAACAGCTTTCAAATAACACACATATAACAATCACAGTCAACATTCATATTCACGCACCTTCATATTAACGTCTGTTTTGTTTTGTTTTGTTTTGTTTTGTTTTGTTTTTCTCCTCCTTCTTCGTCTTCTGCTCCTCTTCTTCTCCTTCTCTCCTTTTTCTTCTCTTCTTATTCTACTCCTATACTACAAGTAAAACCGCCAACCAACAAAGTGTAGGGAACATTTCTCCTCAGAAACAGAAACCAAACATCCAACGGGAAAGAACGCAGGTACAACAGGAGCTGCGATGGTCTCATCCACTTGTCCGTCGCTCACATCTGGATGTTTAGCATGGATAGACACTGACCACCTCGCTTTGTCGATGGATACGTTCCAAACTATGTATGTTGGAATACCACAGCAGTTCCAAGAAACACACTAGGTTTTTGGCAAGGGAGGACACCGACCACTACACCTGATAAAAGGATGCGTTCTGACGAATGACTGATTGATGGCACACCTCATCAATTCCAACACAAATAGTGAATATGAAGTATTCAGGTGTTCGGTGTAGATCTATTCTTGTCAACTCTTGTTCACAGGATGTCCACCATCAGCACAATCCTGTCTCACAACTCTCATTCACAAGATATCCACAATTAGCATAAATCTTGTCTCACAACTCTGGTTCACGGGATATCCATCATCAACACAGTCCTGTTTCACAACTCTGGTTCACAGAATATCAACCATTAATATAATCCTGTTTCACAACTCTGGTTCACAGAATATCAACCATTAATATAATCTTGTTTCACAACTCTGGTTCACGGGATATCCATTATCAACACAGTCCTGTCTCACAACTCTGGCTCACAGAATATCCACTGTTAACACAATCCTATCTCTCAAATCTATTTAAAAACTAAATCTCCAGATGACCATTACAATATGAAGGTGGCAAAGATTCATTCAAAGTTATAGCCCAAGCCAAAAAGCAGTATTGGTCAGATTTTTGCTCAACAAATTTCTGGGCCCAAAGATTTTCCTAAAATTTGGAATTCAAAGAAATGAAAAATGGTTTTCATTTACCCCGGTTTCCTATTAAGATTAAAGACGAAGAACTTCCTTCGTCATCTGAGAAAGCTAAAGAATTTGTACAGTTCTTTTCGAGAGCAAGTAA
>JAPXFY010000018.1:77526165-77536165 GCA_030674185.1 Monoplex corrugatus
TACTGTCATCAGTCACGTTGTCTTTATGTGTGTACAGTGTTGTACTGTCATCAGTCACGTTGTCTTTATGTGTGTGCAGTGTGGTACTGTGTTGTATTGTCATCAGTCACGTTGTCTTTATGTGTGTACAGTGTTGTACTGTCATCAGCCACGTGGTCTTTATGTGTGTACAGTGTTGTACTGTCATTAGTCACGTTGTCTTTATGTGTGTACAGTGTTGTACTGTCATTAGTCACGTTGTCTTTATGTGTGTACAGTGTTGTACTGTCATTAGTCACGCTGTCTTTATGTGTGTACAGTGTTGTACAGTGTTGTACTGTCATCAGTCACGTTGTCTTTATGTGTGTACAGTGTTGTATTGTCATCAGTCACGTTGTCGTTATGTGTGTACAGTGTTGTACTGTCATCAGTCACGTGGTCTTTATGTGTGTAGAGTGTTGTACAGTGTTGTATTGTCATCAGTCACGCTGTCTTTATGTGTGTACAGTGTTGTATTGTCATTAGTCACGTTGTCTTTATGTGTGTACAATTTTGTATTGTCATCAGTCACGTTGTTTTTATGTGTGTACAGTGTTGTACTGTCATCAGTCACGTTGTCTTTATGTGTGTACAGTGTTGTACTGTCATCAGTCACGCTGTCTTTATGTGCGTACAGTGTTGTACTGTCATTAGTCACGTTGTCTTTATGTGTGTACAGTGTTGTACTGTCATTAGTCACGTTGTCTTTATGTGTGTATAGTGTTGTACTGTCGTTAGTCACGCTGTCTTTATGTGTGTACAGTGTTGTATTGTCATCAGTCACGCTGTCTTTATGTGTGTGCAGTGTTGTACAGTGTTGTACTGTCATCAGTCACGTTGTCTTTATGTGTGTACAGTGTTATACTGTGTTGTATTGTCATCAGTCACGTTGTCTTTATGTGTGTACAGTGTTGTACTGTGTTGTATTGTCATCTGTCACGTTGTCTTTATGTGTGTGCAGTGTTGTACTGTGTTGTACTGTCATCAGTCACGTTGTCTTTATGTGTGTGCAGTGTTGTACTGTGTTGTATTGCCATTAGTCACGCTGTCTTTATGTGTGTACAGTGTTGTATTGCCATCAGTCACGCTGTCTTTATGTATGTGCAGTGTCGTACAGTGTTGTACTGTCATCAGTCACGTTGTCTTTATGTGTGTACAGTGTTGTATTGCCATCAGTCACGCTGTCTTTATGTATGTACTGTGTTGTACAGTGTTGTACTGTCATCAGTCACTTTGTCTTTATGTGTGTACAGTGTTGTACTGTGTTGTATTGTCAT
This sequence comes from Monoplex corrugatus, assembly GCA_030674185.1. Classification (NCBI taxonomy): domain Eukaryota; kingdom Metazoa; phylum Mollusca; class Gastropoda; order Littorinimorpha; family Ranellidae; genus Monoplex; species Monoplex corrugatus. The sequence goes on from JAPXFY010000018.1 coordinate 77,527,461, forward strand.
CAGTCACGTTGTCTTTATGTGTGTACAGTGTTGTACTGTGTTGTATTGTCATCTGTCACGTTGTCTTTATGTGTGTGCAGTGTTGTACTGTGTTGTATTGCCATCAGTCACTCTGTCTTTATGTGTGTACAGTGTTGTACTGTCATCAGTCACGCTGTCTTTATGTGTGTACAGTGTTGTACAGTGTTGTATTGTCATCAGTTACGCTGTCTTTATTTGTGTACAGTGTCGTACTGTCATAAGTCACGTTGTCTTTATGTGTGTACAGTGTTGTACAGTGCTGTATTGTCATTAGTCACGCTGTCTTTATGTGTGTACAGTGTTGTACTGTCATCAGTCACGTTGTCTTTATGTGTGTACATTGTTGTACTGTCATCAGTCACGCTGTCTTTATGTGTGTACAGTGTTGTAGTGTCATCATTCACGTTGTCTTTATGTGTGTACAGTGTTGTACTGTCATCAGTCACGTTGTCTTTATGTGTGTACAGTGTTGTACTGTCATCAGTCACGCTGTCTTTATGTGTGTACAGTGTTGTATTGTCATCAGTGACGTTGTCTTTATGTGTGTACAGTGTTGTACTGTCATCAGTCACGTTGTCTTTAAGTGTGTACAGTGTTGTATTGTCATCAGTCACGTTGTCTTTTTGTGTGTACAGTGTTGTATAAATCATCAGTCACGTTGTCTTTATGTGTGTACAGTGTTGTACTGTCATCAGTCACGCTGTCTTTATGTGTGTACAGTGTTGTACTATCATCAGTCACGTTGTCTTTATGTATGTACAGTGTTGTATTGTCATCAGTCACGTTGTGTTTTTGTGTGTACAGTGTTGTACTCTCATCAGTCAGGTGGTCTTTATGTGTGTACAGTGTTGTATTGTCATCAGTCACGATGTCTTTATGTGTGTATAGTGTTGTATTGTCATTAGTCACGCTGTCTTTATGTTTTTACAGTGTTGTATTATCATTAGTCACGCTGTCTTTATGTGTGTACAGTGTTGTACTGTCATTAGTCACGTGGTCTTTATGTGTGTACAGTGTTGTATTGTCATTAGTCACGGTGTCTTTAGTGTGTGTACAGTGTTGTACTTTCATCAGTCACGTTGTCTTTATGTATGTACATTGTTGTACTGTCATTAGTCACGTTGTCTTTATGTGTACAGTGTTGTACTGTCATCAGTCACGTTGTCTTTATGTGTGTACAGTGTTGTATTGTCATTAGTCACGTGTCTTTATGTGTGTACAGTGTTGTACTTTCATCAGTCACGTTGTCTTTATGTTGTACATTGTTGTACTGTCATTAGTCACGCTGTCTTTATGTGTGTACAGTGTTGTACAGTCATTAGTCACCTTGTCTTTATGTGTGTACAGTGTTGTATTGTCATTAGTCACGTCGTCTTTATGTGTGTACAATGTTGTACTGTCATTAGTCACGTGGTCTTTATGAGTGTACAGTGTTGTACAGTGTTGTATTGTCATCAGTCACGTTGTCTTTATGTGTGTACAGTATTGTGCTGTCATCAGTCACGTTGTCTTTATGTGTGTACAGTGTTGTACTGTCATCAGTCACGCTATCTTTATGTGTGTACAGTGTTGTATTGTCATTAGTCACGCTGTCTTTTGTGTGTGTATCAGTGTTTTGTAACTGTCATCAGTCACGTTGTCTTTATGTGTGTACAGTGTTTGTACTGTGTTGTATTGTCATCTGTCACGTTGTCTTTATGTTGTGCAGTGTTGTACTGTGTTGTATTGCATCAGTCACTCTGTCTTTATGTGTGTACAGTGTTGTACTGTCATCAGTCACGCTGTCTTTATGTGTGTACAGTGTTGTACAGTGTTGATTGTCATCAGTTACGCTGTCTTTATTTGTGTACAGTGTCGTACTGTCATCAGTCACGTTGTCTTTATGTGTGTACAGTGTTGTACAGTGCTGTATTGTCATTAGTCACGCTGTCTTTATGTGTGTACAGTGTTGTACTGTCATCAGTCACGTTGTCTTTATGTGTGTACATTGTTGTACTGTCATCAGTCACGCTGTCTTTATGTGTGTACAGTGTTGTAGTGTCATCATTCACGTTGTCTTTATGTGTGTACAGTGTTGTACTGTCATCAGTCACGTTGTCTTTATGTATGTACAGTGTTGTACTGTCATCAGTCACGCTTTCTTTATGTGTGTACAGTGTTGTATTGTCATCAGTGACATTGTCTTTATGTGTGTACAGTGTTGTACTGTCATCAGTCACGTTGTCTTTAAGTGTGTACAGTGTTGTATTGTCATCAGTCACGTTGTCTTTTTGTGTGTACAGTGTTGTATAAATCATCAGTCACGTTGTCTTTATGTGTGTACAGTGTTGTACTGTCATCAGTCACGCTGTCTTTATGTGTGTACAGTGTTGTACTATCATCAGTCACGTTGTCTTTATGTATGTACAGTGTTGTATTGTCATCGTCACGTTGTGTTTTGTGTGTACAGTGTTGTATCTCTCATCAGTCAGGTGTCTTTATGTGTGTACAGTGTTGTATTGTCATCAGTCACGATGTCTTTATGTGTGTATAGTGTTGTATTGTCATTAGTCACGCTGTCTTTATGTTTTTACAGTGTTGTATTATCATTAGTCACGCTGTCTTTATGTGTGTACAGTGTTGTACTGTCATTAGTCACGTGGTCTTTATGTGTGTACAGTGTTGTATTGTCATTAGTCACGGTGTCTTTATGTGTGTACAGTGTTGTACTATCATCAGTCACGTTGTCTTTATGTGTACAGTGTTGTACTATCATCAGTCACGCTGTCTTTATGTGTACAGTGTTGTACTATCATCAGTCACGTTGTCTTTATGTATGTACAGTGTTGTACTGTCATCAGTCACGCTGTCTTTATGTGTACAGTGTTGTACTATCATCAGTCACGCTGTCTTTATGTATGTACAGTGTTGTACTGTCATCAGTCACGCTGTCTTTATGTGTACAGTGTTGTATTGTCATTAGTCACGGTGTCTTTATGTGTGTACAGTGTTGTATTGTCATTAGTCACGTTGTCTTTATGTGTACAGTGTTGTACTGTCATTAGTCACGGTGTCTTTATGTGTGTACAGTGTTGTACTGTCATTAGTCACGTTGTCTTTATGTGTACAGTGTTGTACTATCATCAGTCACGTTGTCTTTATGTGTACAGTGTTGTACTATCATCAGTCACGTTGTCTTTATGTGTACAGTGTTGTACTATCATCAGTCACGTTGTCTTTATGTGTACAGTGTTGTACTATCATCAGTCACGTTGTCTTTATGTGTACAGTGTTGTACTGTCATCAGTCACGTTGTCTTTATGTGTGTACATGTTGTACTATCATCATCACGTTGTCTTTATGTGTACAGTGTGTACTGTCATCAGTCACGTTGTCTTTATGTGTACAGTGTTGTACTGTCATCAGTCACGCTGTCTTTATGTGTACAGTGTTGTACTGTCATCAGTCACGTTGTCTTTATGTGTACAGTGTTGTACTGTCATCAGTCACGCTGTCTTTATAGTGTGTACAGTGTTGTACTATCATCAGTCACGTTGTCTTTATGTGTACAGTGTTGTACTGTCATCATCACGTTGTCTTTATGTGTGTACAGTGTTGTACTAGTCATCAGTCACGTTGTCTTTATGTGTACAGTGTTGTACTGTCATCAGTCACGTTGTCTTTATGTGTACAGTGTTGTACTGTCATCAGTCACGCTGTCTTTATGTGTACAGTGTTGTACTGTCATCAGTCACGTTGTCTTTATGTGTACAGTGTTGTACTGTCATCAGTCACGCTGTCTTTATGTGTACAGTGTTGTACTGTCATCAGTCACGCTGTCTTTATGTGTACAGTGTTGTACTGTCATCAGTCACGCTGTCTTTATGTGTGTACTGTGTTGTACTGTCATCAGTCACGCTGTCTTTATGTATGTACATTGTTGTACTGTCATTAGTCACGCTGTCTTTATGTGTACAGTGTTGTACTGTCATCAGTCACGTTGTCTTTATGTGTACAGTGTTGTATTGTCATCAGTCACGTTGTCTTTATGTGTACTGTGTTGTATTGTCATTAGTCACGTTGTCTTTATGTGTACAGTGTTGTACTGTCATTAGTCACGTTGTCTTTATGTGTGTACTGTGTTGTATTGTCATTAGTCACGTTGTCTTATGTATGTACATTGTTGTACTGTTAGTCAGTGTCTTATGTGTACATGTTGTACTATCATCAGTCCACGTTGTCTTTATGTGTGTACTGTGTTGTATTGTCATCAGTCACGTTGTCTTTATGTGTACAGTGTTGTACTGTCATCAGTCACGTTGTCTTTATGTGTGTACAGTGTTGTATTGTCATAGTCACGTTGTCTTTATGTGTACAGTGTTGTATTGTCATCAGTCACGTTGTTTTATGTGTGTACAGTGTTGTACTGTCATCAGTCACGTTGTCTTTATGTGTGTACAGTGTTGTGTTGTCATCAGTCACGCTGTCTTTATGTGTACAGTGTTGTATTGTCATCAGTCACGTTGTTTTATGTGTGTACAGTGTTGTATGTCATCAGTCACGTTGTCTTTATGTGTGTACAGTGTTGTATGTCATCAGTCACGTTGTCTTTATGTGTACAGTGTTGTATTGTCATCAGTCACGTTGTCTTTATGTGTGTACAGTGTTGTACTTCATCATGTCACGTTGTCTTTTATGTGTGTTACAGTGTTGTACTGTCATTAGTCACGTTGTCTTTATGTGTGTACAGTGTTGTACTATCATCAGTCACGTTGTCTTTATGTGTGTACAGTGTTGTACTGTCATTAGTCACGTTGTCTTTATGTGTTACAGTGTTTACTGATTCATCAGTCACGTTGTCATTATGTTGGTGTACAGTGTTGTACTGTCATTAGTCACGTTGTCTTTATGTGTGTACAGTGTTGTATTGTCATCAGTCACGTTGTCTTTTTGTGTACAGTGTTGTATTGTCATCAGTCACGTTGTCTTTATGTGTGTACAGTGTTGTATTGTCATTAGTCACGCTGTCTTTATGTGTGATACATTGTTGTACTGTCATTAGTCACGCTGTCTTTATGTGTGTACAGTGTTTGTACTGTCATCAGTCACGTTGTCTTTATGTGTGTACAGTGTTGTATTGTCATTAGTCACGTGTCTTTATTGTGTACATTGTTGTACTGTCATTAGTCACGCTGTCTTTATGTGTGTACATTGTTGTACTGTCATTAGTCACGCTGTCTTTATGTGTGTACAGTGTTGTACTGTCATTAGTCACGCTGTCTTTATGTGTGACAGTGTTGTACTGTCATCAGTCACGCTGTCTTTATGTGTACAGTGTTGTATTGTCATCAGTCACGTTGTCTTTATGTGTGTACAGTGTTGTATTGTCATTAGTCACGCTGTCTTATGTGTGTACATTGTTGTACTGTCATTAGTCACGCTGTCTTATGTGTGTACAGTGTTGTACAGTCATTAGTCACCTTGTCTTTATGTGGTACATGTTGTATTGTCATTAGTCACGTCGTCTTTATGAGTGTGCATGTTTACAGTGTGATTGTCATCAGTCACGTGTCTTTATTGTTACAGATGTACTGTCACATCAGTTCTTAGTTGACAGTTTGTACTGTCATCAGTCACGCTATCTTATTGTGTACAGTGTTGTATTGTCATCAGTCACGCTGTCTTTATGTGTGTACTGTGTTGTACTGTCATCAGTCACGCTGTCTTTATGTGTGTACAGTGTTGTATTGTCATCAGTCTACGTTGTCTTTATGTGTGTACAGTGTTGTATTTTGTATGTCATCAGTCACGTTGTCTTTATGTGTACATGTTGTATTGTCATCAGTTACGTTGTCTTTATGTGTGTACAGTGTTGTACTATCATCAGTCACGTTGTCTTTATGTGTGTACAGTGTTGTACAGCGTTGTATTGTCATCAGTCACGTTGTCTTTATGAGTGTGTACTGTGTTTGTACAGTCATTAGTCACGTTGTCTTTACGTGTGTACAGTGTTGTATTGTCATCAGTCACGTTGTCTTTATGTGTGTACAGTGTTGTACTGTCATCAGTCACGTTGTCTTTATGTGTGTACATTGTTGTACAGTGTATGTATTGTCATCAGTCACGTTGTCTTTATGTGTGTACTGTGTTGTACAGTCATTAGTCACGTTGTCTTTATGTGTGTACAGTGTTGTATTGTCATCAGTCACGTTGTCTTTTATGTGTGTACAGTGTTGTACTGGCATCAGTCACGTTGTCTTTATGTGTGTACAGTGTTGTGTTTTCATTAGTCACGTTGTCTTTATGTGTGACAGTGTTGTACTGTCATCAGTCACGTTGTCTTTATGTTGTACAGTGTTGTACTTTCATTAGTCACGTTGTCTTTATGTGTGTACAGTGTTGTATTGTCATCAGTCACGTTGTCTTTATGTGTGTACAGTGTTGTATTGTCATTAGTCACGTTGTCGTTTATGTTGTGTACATGTGTTGTATTGTCATCAGTCACGTTGTCTTTATGTGTGTACAGTGTTGTACAGTGTTGTATTGTCATTAGTCACGTTGTCTTTATGTGTTGTACAGTGTTGTATTGTCATTAGTCACGTGTCTTTATGTGTGTACAGTGTTGTATTGTATTGTCATAGTCACGCTGTCTTTATGTGTGTACAGTGTTGTACAGTGTTGATTATGTCACGTGTCTTATGTTGTTATGTCATAGTCACGTTGTCTTTATGTGTGTACAGTGTTGTATTGTCATCAGTCACGTTGTCTTTATGTGTGTACAGTGTTGTATTGTCATCAGTCACGTTGTCTTTATGTGTGTACAGTGTTGTATTGTCATCAGTCACGTTGTCTTTATGTGTGTACAGTGTTGTATTGTCATCAGTCACGTTGTCTTTATATTTGGACAGTGTTGTACTGTCATCAGTCACGCTGTCTTTATGTGTGTACAGTGTTGTACACTGTTGTACTGTCATTAGTCACGCTGTCTTTATGTGTGTACAGTGTTTTACAGTGTTGTACTGTCATTAGTCACGTTGTCTTTATATGTGTACAGTGTTGTACAATGTTGTACTGTCATTAGTCACGCTGTCTTTATGTGTGTACAGTGTTGTACAGTGTTGTACTGTCATTAGTCATGCTGTCTTTATGTGTGTACCTTGATTTCACACTTTAGGAACCATATATCATTTCATTTTTCAAACCACGTTATCTATGCATCTACGTATCTACATGTGTGTATGTTTCTGTCTGCATACACACAGACACACACACACACATATACACACAGATAAACATATATATATATATATATATATATATATATATATATATATATATATATATATAGTGTGTGTGTGTTTTGTGTTGTGTGTGTGTGTGTGTGTATGTGTGTGTGTGTGTGTGTGTGTGTGTGTATGTGTGTGTGTGTGTGTGTGTGTGTGCGTGCGTGTGTGTGTGTGTGTGTGTGTGTGTGTGTGTGTGTGTGTGTGTGTGTGTGTGTGTGTAATTTTCACCATTTTTACCAAGGTTATAAACAAATAAACAAATCAGAAGAAAATATGAAATGACAATTCTATGCAGAATGAACTGTTCGTGAAAGGTACCACTGTTTCACTGCACATATCCAAAGGACACACACGCGTTTTCTACTCTGAAGTGGAAGGCTGTCCAACGATCGGTTTGCCCTCAAAGAACTCAATTGTTTGGTCATTTGTCCACGTACACAAACGAAATCCAATTTCAACGAAAGTCGTGAGTACAATCAGCCACCAGCCATGGCTTCACATTAATGGGTCTGATGGAACTTTCACAGAGAAGGCATTCATCACTGATCTGACAGAGAGAAGACATTCATCACAGATCTGACAGAGAGAAGACATTCATCAAAGATCTGATAGAGAGAAGACATTCATCAAAGATCTGACAGAGAGAAGACATTCATCAAAGATCTGACAGAGAGAAGATATTCATCACAGATCTGAAAGAGAGAAGACATTCATCAAAGAACTGATAGAGAGAAGACATTCATCAAAGATCTGACAGAGAGAAGACATTCATCAAAGATCTGACAGAGATAAGATATTCATCACAGATCTGAAAGAGAGAAGACATTCATCAAAGAACTGAAAGAGAGAAGACATTCATCAAAGATCTGACAGAGATAAGATATTCATCACAGATCTGAAAGAGAGAAGACATTCATCAAAGATCTGACAGAGATAAGATATTCATCAAAGATCTGACAGAGAGAAGACATTCATCAAAGATCTGACAGAGATAAGATATTCATCACAGATCTGAAAGAGAGAAGACATTCATCAAAGAACTGAAAGAGAGAAGACATTCATCAAAGATCTGACAGAGATAAGATATTCATCACAGATCTGAAAGAGAGAAGACATTCATCAAAGAACTGATAGAGAGAAGACATTCATCAAAGATCTGACAGAGATAAGATATTCATCAAAGATCTGACAGAGAGAAGACATTCATCAAAGATCTGACAGAGATAAGATATTCATCACAGATCTGAAAGAGAGAAGACATTCATCAAAGAACTGAAAGAGAGAAGACATTCATCAAAGAACTGACAGAACTCCTACAGAGAAGAAGACACTCATTGAAGGGAGGGTCTCCACTTTCACTCAAAGGCACTTCTGCTTAAATGGGGCTGGCGTTGTAGTTCCCTTCCAATTTGTACGCGC
>JAPXFY010000018.1:77541165-77551165 GCA_030674185.1 Monoplex corrugatus
CTCCCCTGCAGGACTGATGTCATTAAGTCGGTACTAGTGTTTCTGTTCATATGTCCGAAATACTTCAATGTTTTTTTGTGGATCTCTAGGAACATTTTACATGGACAGCTAATTCCTTTAGCACGCTTTCATTGGTTCTTTTGTCTGTCCATTTTATGTAGAGAAGACGCTTGTAGCCAACCAGGCTAGCAAAGCAAAAACGGAACCCTATGATTTCCTCACCTTCCTGCAGAAAGCTGGTGGATAGGGTGAGGGAATCAATGGGTTTACTTTTTGCAGTTGGTGAATAGGGTGCAGAAGTCAAAGGGTTAAGAGGTGAGTTATGAGCGACTGGGGAAAGACAAATACAGCAGTGGATACACACCTGGTGAACAGGTCGATGTTGAAGAAGACGTACTCGCCATTGTCAAAGTTCAGCTCATGTGCTTTGATCATAATCTCCCTCACAGAATCTGGCGACGCACACAGCACCACAACTGAAACACATAAAGAGTGACACTGTTATTTAAAGCATTCCGATAACTAACACACACACACACACACACATACATACATAAAGACCGAGAGAGAGAGAGAGAGAGAGAGAGAGAGAGAGAGGGAGAGAGAGGGAGAGAGAGGGAGAGAGAGAGAGAGAGAGAGAGAGAGAGAGATACAGACGCAGACATAGACAGACAGACAGAGACAGAGAGACAGAGAGACAGAGACGGAGACAGAGAGAGAGAGAAAGAAAGAAAGAGAGATAGAGAGAGAGAGAGAAAGAGATACAGACGCAGACATAGACAGACAGACAGACAGACAGACAGACAGACAGACAAACAGACAGACAGAGACAGAGAGACAGAGACGGAGACAGAGAGAGAGAGAGAGAGAGAGAGAGAGAGAGAGAGAGAGAGAGAGAGAGAGAGAGAGAGGTTAATCAAGACTTCAAACACATATCGGCAATAATTCCCAAAGGACCAATCAGATTAAAAAGTGGAGAAAGATAAGATATTCTACAGATGTACTGAAGCCTGGGTGTAGTCATTATGGTAAGTGGAACGTCCATTATTCGATTCTCTGTCTGTCTGTCTGTCTGTCTCTGTTTCTGTCTGTGTGTCTGTGTGTCTGTCTGTCTGTCTGTCTCTCTCCACGCGTCTGTCTGTGTGTCTGTATGTGTGTCTGTCTGTATGTCTGTTTGCCTGTCTGTCTGTCTGTCTACCTGTATGTCTGCCTCTCCCTCTCTCCCTTTCCCTCTCTCTCTCTCACTCCTATTTTACTTGCTCGCTTGCTTGCACACACTTTCCGAATCTCTGTGTGTGTGTGCCTGCTTGTGTGTTTATTTATTTATTTATTTATTTATTTATTTATTTATTTATTTATTTATTGTCTTGTTTCTCTCTCTCCTCTCTCTCTCTCTCTCTCTCTCTCTCTCTCTCTCTCTCTCCCCCTCTCTCTCTCCACTTACACTTGTATATACACTTGTATGTAGTGTAATTTAATTGAAATACAAGGAACTACTTTGAGCGCAAGAAATCCCAGTTCGATGTACAGACAAGATCAGGCTTACCTTCCGCATCCCACCCCACCCCACCCCTATCCTCTATCCCTCATCCACTACATTTTAATTAAAGAGTGGTTTACGGCCTCGTCCTTCAAAGAAGACGATACACCGAGTTGTCTCCCGTGAGCAGCACGCGCGTAGCACACTTTCTTAAAGATGGAACGTCAACAAGGAAGCTGTCCCAGATAAACATCTGTAGCATTCATAGGAAAACAGAAATACAAACACTGATAGGCAAACAGAAATACAGACACTGATAGGCAAACAGAAATACAAACACTGATAGGCAAATAGAAATACAAACACTGATAGGCAAACAGAAATACAGACACTGATAGGCAAACAGAAATACAAACACTGATAACCAAACAGAAATACAAACACTGATAGGCAAACAGAAATACAAACACTGATAGGCAAATAGAAATACAAACACTGATAGGCAAACAGAAATACAAACACTGATAGGCAAACAGAAATACAGACACTGATAGGCAAACAGAAATACAAACACTGATAGGCAAACATAAATACAGACACTGATAGGCAAACAGAAATACAAACACTGATAGGCAAACAGAAATACAAACACTGATAGGCAAACAGAAATACAAACACTGATAGGCAAACAGAAATACAGACACTGATAGGCAAAGAGAAACACAAACACTGATAGGCAAACAGAAATACAAACACTGATAGACAAACAGAAATACAGACACTGATAGGCAAACAGAAATACAGACACTGATAGGCAAACAGAAATACAAACACTGATAGACAAACAGAAATACAGACACTGATAGGCAAACAGAAATACAAACACTGATAGACAAACATACATACAAACACTGATAGACAAACATAAATACAAACACTGATAAACCAAACAGAAATACAAACACTGATAGGCAAACAGAAATACAAACACTGATAGGCAAACATACATACACACACTGATAGGCAAACAGAAATACAAACACTGATAGGCAAACAGAAATACAGACACTGATACGCAAACAGAAATACAGACACTGATAGGCAAACAGAAATACAGACACTGATAGGCAAACAGAAATACAGACACTGATAGGCAAACAGAAATACAAACTCTGTTAGTTAAACAGAAATACAAACACTGATATGCAAACAGAAATACAAACACTGATAGGCAAACAGAAATACAAACACTGATAGGCAAACAGAAATACAAACACTGATAGGCAAACAGAAATACAAACACTGATAGGCAAACAGAAATACAAACACTGATAGGCAAACAGAAATACAAACACTGATAGGCAAACAGAAATACAAACACTGATAGGCAAACAGAAATAAAAACACTGAGAGGCAAACAGAAATACAAACAGCTGATAGGCAAACAGAAATACAAACACTGATAGGCAAACATAAATACAAACACTGATAGGCAAACAGAAATACAAACACTGATAGGCAAACAAAAATACAAACACTGATAGGCAAACAGAAATACAAACACTGATAGGCAAACAGAAATACAAACACTGATAGGCAAACAGAAATACAGACACTGATAGTCAAACAGAAATACAAACACTGAGAGGCAAACAGAAATACAAACACTGATAGGCAAACATAAATACAAACACTGATAGGCAAACAGAAATACAAACATGATAGCAAACAGAAATACAAACACTGATAGGCAAACAGAAATACAGACACTGATATGCAAACAGAAACAAACACTGAGAGGCAAACAGAAATACAAACACTGATAGGCAAACAGAAATACAGACACTGATAGGCAAACAGAAATACAAACACTGATAGGCAAACAGAAATACAAACAGCTGATAGGCAAACAGAAATACAAACACTGATAGGCAAACAGAAATACAAACACTGATAGGCAAACAGAAATACAAACACTGATAGGCAAACAGAAATACAAACACTGATAGGTAAACAGAAAAACAAACACTGATAGGCAAACAGAAATACAGACACTGAGAGGCAAACAGAAATACAAACAGCTGATAGGCAAACATACATACAAACACTGATAGGCAAACATACATACAAACACTGATAGGCAAACATACATACAAACACTGATAGGCAAACATACATACAAACACTGATAGGCAAACATAAATACAAACACTGATATGCAAACAGAAATACAAACACTGATAGGCAAACAGAAATACAAACACTGATAGGCAAACAGAAATACAGAACTGATAGGCAAACAAAATACAAACACTGATAGGCAAACAGAAATACAAACACTGATAGGCAAACAGAAATACAAACACTGATAACCAAACAGAAATACAAACACTGATAACCAAACAGAAATACAAACACTGATAACCAAACAGAAATACAAACACTGATAGGCAAACAGAAATACAAACACTGATAGGCAAACAGAAATACAAACACTGATAGGCAAACATACATACAAACACTGATAGGCAAACATAAATACAAACACTGATAGGCAAACATAAATACAAACACTGATAGGTAAACAGAAATACAAACACTGATAGGTAAACATAAATACAAACACTGATAGGTAAACAGAAATACAAACACTGATAGGCAAACATAAATACAAACACTGATAGTTAAACAGAAATACAAACACTGATAGGCAAACAGAAATACAAACATGATAGGCAAACAGAAATACAAACACTGATAGGCAAACAGAAATACAAACACTGATAGGCAAACAGAAATACAAACACTGATAGGCAAACAGAAATACAAACACTGATAGGTAAACATAAATACAAACACTGATAGGCAAACAGAAATACAAACACTGATAGGCAAACAGAAATACAAACACTGATAGGCAAACATACATACAAACACTGATAGGCAAACAGAAATACAAACACTGATAGGCAAACAGAAATGTAAACACTGATAGGCAAACAGAAATACAAACACTGATAGCAAACAGAAATACAAACACTGATAGGCAAACAGAAATACAAACAGCAGGAAAAACAACGACAAATAAACAGGTGGCCCTGTACTGTGGCGACACGCTGTCATTGCAAAGAGCAACAGCCGACAATTCACATGGTACATTCACACACACACACATACACACTCGCTTTCTCGCTCGCTCGCTCACTTATTCACCCATCCTTACTCACACAGACACACACAGACACAGACACAGACACAAACTCAGACACACACACACACACACACACACCACACACACACACACACACACACACACACACACACACACACACACACACACACTCCCTCCCCCACTCATCACTCCACGCTTTATCTTCCACTCTCTCTCTCCTCACTCTCTTCCCTCTCTCTCTCTCCGCCTTCTCTCTGTCTCTGCTGTCTTCTATCTCTCCCCCTCTCTCACTCTCTCTTCCCCAACTCTCATCTCTCCCCCGCTCTCTCATATGTCTCTCTTCCCCCTTCTCTTCCTTCACTGCTTTCTCCCTGCTCTTTGTCTTTTGCACTTCTTCTCTCATTCTCAGTACATGCACATTTGCGCACGCACCTACAGTCAGTAGCAGATTTCCCCTAGGCAGATCAAGACAAAGAGCTTAGCAAGAGAGAGAGAGTTAAAGAAAGAAATAGAAAGAAGAGAGACACATAGAGAAGAGACAGGAGACAGAGAGACTGACAGTAGAGAAGAGAATAGGCAGGAGAAAAAAAGAAGTAGCAAATAAGAGACAGACACAGAAGATAAAGAAAGAAGACAGAATATAGAGAAAAGAAGACAGAGACAAGAAGAAGAGATAGATGAGAAGATAAGACAGAAGAAAAGAAGAGAAGAAAAGAAAGAGAAAGAAGAAGAGAAGAAGAAGAAGAAAAGAAGGAGAAGAAGAAAGAAGAAGAAAGAAGAAGAAGAGAAAAGAGAAGAAGAAGAAGAAGAAGAAGAAGAAAAGAAAGAAGAAAGAAGAAGAAGAAGAAGAAGAGAAGAAGAAGAAGAAGAGAAGAAGAAGAAAGAAGAAGAAAGAAGAAGAAGAAAGAAGAAGAAGAAGAAAGAAGAAGAAGAAGAAGAAGAAGAAGAAGAAGAAGAAGAAGAAGAAGAAGAAAGAAGAAGAAGAAAGAAAGAAGAAGAAGAAGAAGAAGAGAAGAAGAAGAAGAAAAGAAGAAGAAGAAGAAGAAGAGAAGAAGAAGAAGAAGAAGAAGAAAAGAAGAAGAAGAAGAAGAAGAAGAAGAAGAAGAAGAAGAGAAGAAGAAGAAGAAGAAGAAAAGAAGAAGAAGCGAAGAAGAAGAAGAAGAAGAATGCAAGAAGAATGCGAAGAAGAAGAAGAAGAATGCGAAGAAGAAGAAGAAGAAGAAGAAGAAGAAGAAGAAGAAGAAGAAGAAAGAAGAAGAGAAGAAGAAGAAGAAGAAGAAGAAGAAGAAGAAGAAGAAGAAGAAAAGAGAAGAAGAAAGAAGAAGAAGAAGAAGAAGAAGAAGAAGAAGAAGAAGAAGAAGAAGAAGAAGAAGAAAAAAAAAAATAAGACATACTACTACTACTACTACTACTACTACTACTACTATCTACTACTACTACTACTACTACTACTACTACTACTACTACTTACTACTACTATATATACTACTACTACTACTACTACTACTATATCTACTCTATACACTTAGTATTACTACTACTGACATTTGTAATGCCCCAAATCTTGATATAAAAATCAAATCAAAGCACACACTCTCATCATTCACCAAAGCCTTCACTCACAATCACCACAACTCAAGGATGCAAAGCACACTGTCATCATTCACCAAACCTTCACTCACAATGACCACAAGCACTCACAAAGCACACACTGTCATCATTCACCAAAGCCTTCACTCACAATGACCACAAGCACACACAAAGCACACACTGTTATCATTCACCAAAGCCTTCACTCACAATGACCACAACTCAAGGATGCAAAGCACACTGTCATCATTCACCAAACCTTGACTCACAATGACAACTCAAGGATGCAAAGCAGTCTCATCATTCACCAAAGCCTTTCACTCACAATGACCACAACTCAAGGATGCAAAGCACACACTCTCATCATTCACCAAACCATCACTCACAATGACCACAACTCAAGGATGCAAAGCACACTCTCATCATTCACCAAACTATCACTCACAATGACCACAACTCAAGGATGCAAAGCACTCCCTCATCATTCACCAACGCCTTGACTCACAATCCCACAAGCACACACAAAGCATACACTCTCATCATTCACCAAACCTTCATTCACAATCACCACAAGCACACACAAAGCACACACTGTCATCATTCACCAAACCTTGACTCACAATGACCACAACTCAAGGATGCAAAGCACAACTCTCATCATTCACCAAAGCCTTCACTCACAATGACCACAACTCAAGGATGCAAAGCACTCTCATCATTCACCAAACCTTCACTCACAATGACCACAAGCACACACAAAGCACACACTGTCATCATTCACCAAAGCCTTCACTCACAATGACCACAAGCAACACACAAAGCACACACTGTCATCATTCACCAAAGCCTTCACTCACAATGACCACAAGCACACACAAAGCACACACTGTCATCATTCACCAAAGCCTTCACTCACAATGACCACAACTAAAGGATGCAAAGCACACACAGCACACAACACACAAACCTGGAGGAGGGGAAGGGGGACAAGAAGGGAGAGGATGTGACGAAAGCCTGGACACGCAGAGAGGGGGAAATAACTGCTGGACAGAAAGGTCATGTCTTGAAGTTAGGCTTTAAGACAGACCAGAGTCTGTGATTGTCCAACAGACAGACGAAGCTCGTCCCAGACAAGAAAAGATCGACGACCGACTGTGGAACATATGTATGGAGGACTTTGTAAACAAACAGTGTTAGAAACCGAACGGAGAGGTCGGGCAACAGTGTACATTATGCTCAGGTTTCCTCTATAGCACAAGTATTGTTACTTAGGGCAATGTGTGCTCCATACCCGATGTGGTGCTTGTTATTGTTATTACTGTCTTTGTTTAACACCCAGCCTACCGATCAGAGCCATGTAAGGGCTATAACCTGTTTCAAAATGTACACAATACTTCACAAGGGAAAAAGGAAAGGAAAATTAAGTAGGCCCTACACAAGTCAATGCATTCGCGCACATAATCTAAGGAGATGCCCCTGGCGTTGGCCACTCTGTCCAATTTATCACACAGAGGATTTATGAAAACATACCTGAACACAAATTTAAACAAAACTAAGGACACTAAAACATATACAAAAAACATGCTTAGATTACCTAAAACTGCTTTCTCATATCACATTTCCATAAAGGCAAAAATACGCTTAACACATGTACCAAATATCCATCTTAACAGAAAGTACGTAAGACTTCATTGAACACATTTGAATGGACCAGCAAGAAAGAAATGACTGAAAGCAAAGGAAGAAGGCAGAAACAAACACACACACACACACACACACACACACACACACACACACACACACACACACACACACACACACACACACACACACACATACACACACACATACACACACACACACACAAACACACACACACACATACACACACATGTATATCCACATATACACATAAAACACACACACATACACACATGCACGTATACACACATATACATATAAAATACACACAAAAACGTATCTATACACCCATATATGCACACACACACACACACACACACACACACACACACACACACACACACACACACACACACACACACACACACACACACCACACACACATACTGTCTCTCTCTCTCTCTCACACAAACACACAGACACACACATACACACACACACTCACATATTCACATACATACATAGAACACACACAAACACACAAACACACACAAACCACACACACACACACACACACACACACACACACACACACACACACACACACAAACCACACACACATACACACAAACACACAGACCCACACATAAAAACACACACACAGAAATACACACACAGACACACACAGACACACACACACACACTCACACACACAGACAGACACATACACACACACCCACACCCACACACATACACACACACACACAGACCCACACATAAAAACACACACACAGAGAAACACACACACAGACACACACTCACACACACAGACACACACACACACACACACAGACACACACACACACACACACACACACACACACACACACACACACACACACACACACACACACATCTCACCATAACCCCATAACCTTTTTGACTTTCTCACTCTGTCCACTAGCTCAGCTTCCATCCGTATCGTACAAGGAGCAAGAAACAAGTGGAAGCTGGGGTCAAACAGATAGCAATGGTGAGGCTATACAAGTCTAAGAGTTAATCCCCTCTCCAAGAAGATTGCACCAGGCACAGAGGGAGAGGTAGAAGAGGCATCAAGAGACCTGTAAGACCCAATCCCTTCACAGACAGCAGAGAGATCTTCACCGCATTGTTTTTGGGAGGGACCCTAGTGGACAACAGTCATCAGAGGTCAGGTGGATTATTGACCGCTGTGACATGTGTAGTCCTTCTCTTTGATAGTCATTTTATGGTTATAAACCATTTTGACAAGGGACTCTTGTGTCTGTCGTTTTTCTTTCTTTAAATAATAATAATAATAAAGGCAATTTATATAGCGCTTTCCAGAGCACAAAGCGCTTCACATAAAATCAGTATATAACTAAATACAAATAGATACACCAACATAAAATTTAAACATACCGCTGCTAACACTATATAACATAAAACATAAAATTTACGTTCAACAAGACATATTAACATAGTAAATTCAAATATTACTAAAAATAGTGACAATCATACAAAAATATTTTCTCTCTCTTTCTCTTCACACACACACACACACACACACACACACACACACACACACACACACACACACACACACACACACACACACACACACACACAGACCCAAACACACTCCCTCTCTCAACCACTCAGTTTCTCTACTATCAAATTCTATCACGCTTACACATACTCTTACTCATACTCTCACTCTCTTGCCCCACCCCAACCATACTCTCGCTCTCTACTGTGCTCCCGATATTCCTTGCTCACTCTCTCTCTCTCCCGCACAGCCTCTCCTCTCTCTCTTTTCCTCTCTCCCTCTCTCTCCCTCTCTCTTGCTCGCATAAACATGCTTCACACACACACACACACCACACACACACACACACACACACACACACACACACACACACACACACACACACAAACACACACACACACACACATATATGTAGGAACGATGATCAGGGCTGAGAGAGAAGAGAAAGAGAAGATCAATGAAAGTATTGAGTGAAAAGATAGGTCTTCAGACTAGACTTGAAAGAAGGAAGACATTGCTTATGGCGAATATGATAGGGAAGGGAGTTCCA
>JAPXFY010000018.1:77553665-77561165 GCA_030674185.1 Monoplex corrugatus
CGACATGCCAAGATTCCCTTGCCTCCTAAACTTGATGTGAATGGAGGAAACCTGCAGAGCAGCTGGAGGAAATTCAAGAGGCTTTGGGACAGCTATGAAATTGTGACAACACAGACAGAAGAAGACCCAACATACAGAACAGCAGTTTTTCTTTCTTGCATCGGGCTGGATGCTATGGACATCTATGAAGGATTGGCATTTGCTAATGAAGCTGAAAGAAATTACATTGACACTGTTCTCCAGAAATTCAAAGAATACTGTGTGGGTTCAACCAATGAAACTTACGAAGCATTCAGGTTCAACTGCAGACATCAAGCAGCAGGAGAATCCATCGAACAGTTTGTAGCAGAACTGCGGAGACTGATCAAGACCTGTAACTATGGTACACTGGAAGACAGACTGTTGAGAGATCAAATTGTACTGGGTGTACGTGACGAGAGACTGCGATCAAAATTACGACAGCTGACATTGACTGCATGTATTGTGTGCAGAGCGCATGAATCAAGTCAACATCAAACCGTCCAAATGATGAGAAAAACACAAGACACGCAGGAAGTCCAAATTTTCAAAGAAAAGAAGACAGCAAAGCAGTATAGCAAAGGAAACAAACCAGAGTACAGAGAGAAATGCGGATATTGTGGTGGAAAGCACCCAAGAGCAAAAGAGAAATGTCCAGCATTTGGAAGAAAATGCAAAGCTTGTGGAGGAAATAATCACTTTGCTTCATGCTGCAGAACACCCAAGAAAAATCAAAAGAAAACAAGAGTTCGGCACTTCGAAGAAGAAGAGACTGACACTGAAAGTGATAATGAAATCCTCAAGATCGAAGACAAAACCAGAAAAAGGAGAGAAACATACGAGCAAAAATGCTGATAAATGAGATGTCGTTAAGATTTCTTCTTGACACTGGTGCAACAACAAACGTGATGTCTGAGAGCCTCTACACAGGAAATGAAAGAGGCTCTGACCCGCAAAAGACGAAGAAGAAGCTGGTGATGTTCAACGGAACAGAAATGAAGCCTGTGGGGGATTAGTGCAGCGAGTGAAAAAAAAAACCCAAGAACAGAAGGAAATACAAAGTCAACTTCGCGATCACCAAAACGGACTGTAAGCCAGTACTGGGACTGAAAGCTGTACAGCACATGCAATTGTTGACGATCAATGAAGAGAACATTGCCACGATAGCGGCACATCAGAAAGAGGAGGAAAATGCAAAAGACATGCTTACAAGATACAACGATGTCTTTGAAGGGAAAGAAAAACTAGAAGGGAAATTACACCTAGAAACAGACCCCAGTATTGCTCCAGTGAAGTTGCCTTGCAGAAAGTGGCCGATAGCAGTGCAAGAGAAAGTGAAGGACGAGCTGAAGAGGTTGAAAAAACTGGACGTGGTCACTAAAGTAGACACCCCAATGGAGTGGATAAGCAGTTTGGTCGTAGCAACAAAGAGCAACGGGAAAGTCAGTCTGTGCATCGACCCTAAGCCACTGAACAAAGCCCTCAGGAGAAACGAGTACCCCATGCCAACCATTGATGACGTACTGCCTCTCCTCCAAGATGCAAAATACTTCACACACCTGGACGCAAGAAACGGGTTTTGGCACTTTGAACTGGACGAAGATAGCAGCTACCTGACAACATTTGAGACGCCTTTTGGCAAATACCGATGGAAACGAACGCCCTTTGGAATTTCACCAACCCCAGAAGAATTCCAGAGGAGGATTGACATCGCTCTGGCAGGACTGCCAGGCGTGGTGGCGGTTCATGATGACATCTTTGTTTTTGGCAAAGGACCAACCGACGAAGCAGGAGCATAAGTTCATGATACCAACCTGAACCGTTTGCTTCAACGATGCCGAGAGACTGGAATCAAACTCACCAAAGAGAAGGTTGAGATGAAACAAACATAGATATCATATTTGGGACACATCTTCTCAAGAGAAGGCTTGAAAGCCGACCCAAAGGAATTGGACGCTGTCCAACAACTCCCAGTGCCACAAGACAAAGCAACAGTGCAGAGACTACTCGGTGTAGTCGGATACCTTCAGAAATTTGCACCAAACCTGTCTGAGGCAGCAGCACCACTCAGAGAACTGGTCAAAAAAGACGTCCACTTCAGATGGGATGAAGACGTCCACGGAGAAGCCCTGAAGAAAGTGAAGAAGATACTCTCTGAGCCACCGGTACTTCGCTACTTTGACTCTTCAGGAAAGCGTACAACCACCCTTCAGTGTGATGCTTCACAGTTTGGACTTGGAGCTTGTCTCATGCAGGATGGTCAACCGATTCAGTACGCATCACGAGCCTTGACCGAGACAGAAAAAAGCTATACTCAAATAGAAAATACTAATAACAATAATTACAATATTTATATAGCGCAAAATCTTGATAAAATCAAATCTAAGCGCTGAAACAGACACGCACGCACACACACGCACGCACGCACGCACACACACGCACTCACGCACTCACGCACACACACACACACACACACACACACACACACACACAACACACACGCGCGCGCGCGCGCGCGCACAACACACACACACGCACACGGCTATAAATGGGGAGAAAGAATAAAAGCAATGGAAAATTATAGAGAGCATATTATATACAATTATATATTACAATGTGATTCCCCTCCGAGTGGAGACAGGCTGCAGGGGTGTGGTCAGCTTTTTTCTTTTTGAGTACAAGGCGTGCAGCATTGTTTTGAATGCGCTGTAGGATGTGAGTGGTGGAGGCAGGAAGACCGGACAGGAGTGAATTGCAATAGTCAATGCGAGACATTATGAAGGAGAGAACGAGTTTTGCAGTTGTTTCCACAGAGATACTTCCTGATCAGGCTTATACGATGGAAGTATAGTAGCAAGATCTGGCAGTTTGAGAAACAAAGTAGGAGATGTTGGCAATACTCTTCGGTCTAGAAAGGTTTGAGAGATACGTCTATGGAAGAGACATCCTGGTGGAGACTGACCACAGACCACTGGAGACCATTTACAAGAAGAGCCTGCTCTCAGCACCAAAGAGGATTCAGAGGATGCTACTCAGAACTCAGAAGTTCAGGTACACAGTAGTGTACAAGCGTGGATCTGAGATGTACCTGGCTGACACCCTCAGCAGAGCAGTCTGTGGAAAAGCGGAACAGCAAGTCACCCACAAGGAAGCCGTTTTCCTCACAGACCTGGAGAAAACAGACTCATTGCAAGAACTGGCCATCAGCCAAGAGAGACTGAACAGTCTGCAGCAAGCAACTCAGGAAGATGCAACCATAAAAACCATGAAAGCTGTCATTCTACAAGGCTGGCCAGAGGAGAAACAACTTTCATTACAGTTACAAGATTACTTTCCTTTCAGGGAGGAACTGTCAGTCCACAACGGACTTGTCTTCAAAAGCCACAGAGTAATTGTACCTGAAAACGAAAGAGAAGACATCCTTGAGAAACTTCATGCAAGCCACTCAGGAATTCAGAGCTGCATAAGAAGAGCACGTGAGGTAGTCTACTGGCCCAGGATGAACATGGGCATTGAAGATTTTGTCAAAATATGCAGCGCCTGTAACACATACCAACGTGGTCAGCAGAAAGAACCACTTATCAGTACAGAGATCCCTGACCTGCCCTGGCAACACATCGCTTGTGACATCTTTGAACATAATGGCAATGAATACCTGGTCACGGTCGATCACTACTCGGATTTCTTTGAGATTGATCGGTTACAAACAAGAGAATCCAAAGAGGTCGTCATCTGTCTGAAGAGACACTTGGCAAGACACGGAATACCAGAACGCCTGACAACAGACTGTGGAACTCAATTCACATCAAACCAATTTGGAAAGTTCAGAAAAACATATGGGTTTGAACACGTAACAAGTTCACCACACTACCCTCAGTCCAATGGAAAAGCAGAGAGCGCGGTGAAGGCTGCAAAGACGTGCATGAAGAAAGCAGAACACAACAATCAAGATCCCTTCCTCGCTTTACTTGAGCTGAGAAACATCCCGACAGAGACTGTAAACAGTTCGCCTGCTCAGAGACTGTTCGGCAGAAGAACACAAACACAAGTGCCGACGTCAAAGACATTACTCAAACCTACAGTTGTACCAATCAAGAAAGAACTTGAGAAAAGGAAACTGAAGCAAGCGCACTACTACAACAGAAGCGCAGTAGAGCTGACAGAACTGAGTCCGGGACAGATTGTGAAATTCCAACCTCCAGGATCCAAAAAGTGGATCAGCGCCAAAGTAGACCAACAGGTGAACATCCGGTCATACAACATTCGCACAGAGGACGGATGTCAGTACAGAAGGAATCGTCGACAGCTACGAGACACAAGAGAAACGGAGCTTCAGCAGACAATCAACCCTCAACGACTTGTCCAGAGAAGGATGATTTCTGGAAGACATCAGGAAAGCGACACATCAGGCAAGCAACAGCAAATCATCATTCCATCAAAACAGATGCTGGAAGATAACAAGAAAACTGAAACTGGAACAGATGTCAGGACGCCAGCATCGTCTGTCCGTGAGAACTCATCTGATCAGTCACCAGTCATCGAAATGTCTGAGACAACCAGCATCAAGGAGCCAGATAAAGTTATCAAACAAACAAGGACAGGACAACCGGAACCAGTTAGTTCTCCTTACAGAACAAGATCTGGAAGACAAAGCAAAAGGCCAGATTTCTTGAAATGTGAATGAAACTGAAGACTCTACCTTAATCAGATAAACTGAAAGCATTGCGAAATATGGACATGATGATGATGGATAGTATAATGATCAGAGATAAAATGAGGGGAATGAATGATTTTGGCCCTGTGCGTGAGAGAAAGAATGAGTGTTCGTTGAGTTAATGTTGTGATAAAGGCAGGAAACACATTTATTTCGTATGGACTGAAAGATAGAATAAGAGGGGGGGGGGGGGGGGGGGGGGAATGATTCATTGATTTTTTTCCCTAAAGAACGAGAGATGTGACGTGTGTTAACAGTAATCAGCTTGCTGATAGCAGCACGGGATGATATTCGT
Organism: Monoplex corrugatus; assembly: GCA_030674185.1. Taxonomy (NCBI): domain Eukaryota; kingdom Metazoa; phylum Mollusca; class Gastropoda; order Littorinimorpha; family Ranellidae; genus Monoplex; species Monoplex corrugatus. The sequence continues at coordinate 77,558,693 of JAPXFY010000018.1, forward strand.
TTAAATGATAACTGATTGCTGTTCACTGTGAAATGTATATATAGTCAGTTGAGAATCAGACAGCGGGGAGTAAAGACGAAAAAGCATTGCTCTGTCTTCCGAGTTTGACCGTTGAAAGAACGAAAGAGTGTGTGTGTGTGTGTGTGTGTGTGTGTGTGTGGTTGTGTGGGGTGTGTGTTGTGGTGTGCGTGTGCGTGTGCGTGTGCGTGTGCGTGTGCTGTGCGTGTGCGGCGTGCGCGTGCGCGTGCGCGTGCGCGTGCGCGTGTGGTGTGTGTGTGTGTGCAAAAAAGGGAGGGACAGAGGGAGAGACAGGCAGGGAAGGGAGAGGAAGGAGTGAAAAGGAGGAGAGAGAGAGAGAGAGAGAGAGAGGAGGGATGGAGGGAGGGAGAGAGACATACATACATACATACACACATACATACAGACAGACAGACAGACAGAGAAAGAGAGATACAGACAGACAGAGACAGACAGACAGACAGACAGAGAGAGAGAGAGAGAGAGAGAGAGAGAGAGAGAGAAGGAGGGATGGAGGGAGGGAGAGAGACATACATACATACCACATATACAGAACAGACAGACAGACAGACAGAGAGAGAGAGAAGACAGAGAGAGAGAGAGAGAGAGGAGAGAGAGAGAGAGAGACCGAGAGTGAGAGACAAAGAGAGAGAGAGAGATGCAGAATACAGACATCAAGACAGACAGACAGACAGAGACAGACAGAGACAGAGATAGAGTGACAGAGGGAAAAAAACAAAGGAACACACAAAATGCAAATCACACACACACACACACACACACGCACGCACGCACGCACGCACGCACGCACGCACGCACGCACGCATGCACACACACACACACACACACACAAACACACACACACGTAGAAAGATTCAAAACTAAACAAAACAATATATTCCATACACATCATAAAGAAATCGAAATAAACCAAATATACTGTGCTCACAGAGACAGACAGCAATCTATCATAATACACTGTGTAACAGAGACAGACAGCAATCTATCATAATACACTGTGTAACAGGACATCACAATCTATCATAATACACTGTGTAACAGACAGACACAATCTATCATAATACACTGTGTAACAGACAGACATCAATCTATCATAATACACTGTGTAACAGACATACAGCAATCTATCATAATACACTGTGTAACAGAGACAGACATCAATCTGTCATAATACACTGTGTAACAGACAGCACAATCTATCATAATACACTGTGTAACAGGGCAGACATCAATTGTCATAATACACTGTGTAACAGAGACAGACAACAATCTATCATAATACACTGTGTAAACAGACATCAATCTATCATATACACTGTGTAAAGACAGCAATTTTATAATACACTGTGTAACAGAGACAGACATCAATCTTCATAATACACTGTGTAACAGACAGCAATCTATCATAATACACTGTGTAACAGACAGACAGCAATCTATCATAATACACTGTGTAACAGTGACAGACAGCAATCTATCATAATACACTGTGTGTAAAGACAGCAATCTATCATAATACACTGTGTAACAGACAGACAGCAATCTATCATAATACATTCTGTAACAGTGATAGACAACAATCTATCATAATACACTGTGTAAGACAGACAGCAATATATCATAATACACTGTGTAACAGACAGACAGCAATCTATCATAATACATGTGTAACAGACTAGCAACAATCTATCATAATACACTGTGTAACAGACAGACACAATTATCATAATACACTGTGTAACAGACAGACAGCAATCTATCATAATACACTGTGTAACAGAGACAGACAACAATATATCATAATACACTGTGTAACAGACAGACAGCAATCTATCATAATACACTGTGTAACAGAGACAGACATCAATCTATCATAATACACTGTGTAACCAGACAGACATCAATCTATCATAATACACTGTGTAACAGACAGACATCAATCTATCATAATACACTGTGTAACAGAGACAGACAGCAATCTATCATAATATACTGTGTAACAGACAGACAGCAATCTATCATAATTATACACTGTGTAACAGACAGACAGCAATCTATCATAATACACTGTGTAACAGACAGACAGCAATCTATCATAATACACTGTGTAACAGACAGACAACAATCTATCATAATACACTGTGTAACAGACAGACAACAATTATCATAATACACTGTGTAACAGACAGACAGCAATCTATCATAATACACTGTGTAACAGACAGACAACAATTATCATAATACACTGTGTAACAGACAGACAACAATATATCATAATACACTGTGTAACAGACAGACAACAATATATCATAATACACTGTGTAACAGACAAGACAGCAATCTATCATAATACACTGTTAACAGACAGACACAATTATCATAATACACGTGTAACAGACAGACAGACAATCTATCATAATACACTGTGTAACAG
>JAPXFY010000018.1:77566165-77568665 GCA_030674185.1 Monoplex corrugatus
ACGCAGACAGAGAGGCAGACAGGCAGGTAACAGACAGAGCCAGACGGAGAGATATAAGACAGAGACAGAGACAGAGACAGAGAGAGAGACAGAGACAGAGACAGAGACATTGACAGAGACACAGAGAGAGATAATAAGTAACGGACAAAGACAGGTACGATATTCACACTTGGAGGTACTGAGACAAAGAGAAAGATGGACTGTCACTCAGGCCGGAACCGGATATTTGTACAGGGGTGGGTGGGCGCGACAGCGGCACCTGGCGGTGGACGTCTTTTCACCGAATTCTCGATTTCTAACCCAGTCGAGTACTTTTCAGTGAGTATGTTCTCTGGCATCAGCTGGGCTTATGCACGTGTAAGATATGGTTAAGCTGTGTACTGTTGACCCTTTGACTACCGCACCCTGTCCACCAGCATCATACATTGTCAAACTACGCTATCAAAGCAAAAAACTCACCTTTGATTCCCTCGTCCTATCCACCTGCTTCCCGAAAGAAGCTAATGGATAGGGAGAGAGAGTCAAAGGGTTAAGGTTTGCAGTTAGTGGATTGGGTGCAGAAGCCAAAGGGTTAAAATCAGTTCACAGTCAAGAGCAGCAGACGATAACATACACTCAGTCATCAAAGGATCATTTCATAGTCAATTTTATATTCATATTCATATTCATAATCATGTTCATATTCATATTCATATTCATATTCATATTCATTCATATTCATATTCATATTCATATAGTCACTCAAATCAGTTGACAGTCAAGAGCACCAAACTACAGCATACATGTACATATGATCATCAAAGGACCATTTCATATTCACAGTCATGCATTCAGCATACATATGATCATCAAAGGACCATTTCATATTCACAGTCATGCATTCAGCATACATATCATCATCAAAGGACCATTTCATATTCACAGTCATGCATTCAGCATACATATCATCATCAAAGGACCATTTCATATTCACAGTCATGCATTCAGCATACATATCATCATCAAAGGACCATTTCATATTCACAGTCATGCATTCAGCATACATATGATCATCAAAGGACCATTTCATATTCACAGTCATGCATTCAGCATACATATCATCATCAAAGGACCATTTCATATTCACAGTCATGCATTCAGCATACATATCATCATCAAAGGACCATTTCATATTCACAGTCATGCATTCAGCATACATATCATCATCAAAGGACCATTTCATATTCACAGTCATGCATTCAGCATACATATCATCATCAAAGGACCATTTCATATTCACAGTCATGCATTCAGCATACATATCATCATCAAAGGACCATTTCATATTCACAGTCATGCATTCAGCATACATATCATCATCAAAGGACCATTTCATATTCACAGTCATGCATTCAGCATACATATCATCATCAAAGGACCATTTCATATTCACAGTCATGCATTCAGCATACATATCATCATCAAAGGACCATTTCATATTCACAGTCATGCATTCAGCATACATATCATCATCAAAGGACCATTTCATATTCACAGTCATGCATTCAGTATACATATCATCATCAAAGGACCATTTCATATTCACAGTCATGCATTCAGCACACATATCATCATCAAAGGACCATTTCATATTCACAGTCATGCATTCTGTCGTATTCATGTTTCCTGTCACAGTGGATTTACCATGTGAAACTCGGGATGCTCTCCTCTTTGACACTGCGCCGCCGCAGTGCAGCGCCACCCAGTTTTTGTTGCATTGTTTTGATTTTATAGCAAGACCTCAGAGAGGCCAGAAGGCTACTTGGCCTTCAAGAGGAGGGACCTGGGAAATCAATCTTTTTCTCCGATGCTTTGTACCAGGGCAGCTGGACGAAAGCCTGTTCTTCACGATTTTCAATGGCCGTGAGATCTTTAGCGTGCGCAGGCTAGAAGATACATGCGTCCGACTCGTTTTTCATCCTCTTCCGAAGGACTAAACGTCCAGTCCAATTTTCCGGTCAAACTGGGGAGAAAGGTCGGGGCCTCTACGGAAAACGAACCCTGGAACTTCAAGTTTAGTAACTGGCAGGCGAACTTCTGAACCATTCTGCCACACTTCTCCTTTGGGAAGAGAGTCGGTGAACTAGTTCTTCACCCAATAACACAGAATAAACGACACCTGAAAGCTGTGTCCTGTTGAAACACGAAGACAATCGATGGCTGTGTCGTCAGGAATCATGGCCCATCGGGAACAGAGCATCAGCCCCTCTCACCAGTCAGACTATGAGTGCAGAAAACAATGACTTGCCTCACAGCACAGTTCACACTCCATTCAACACGTCTGGCGATCAGCCGTGAGTAAACACCTTTAGATGCCTGAAGTTATATACGAAATCCCAAACAAGTGTGACTGCCCGCATTCAAGCAAACAGGAACCAGATAAAACACGAAAAAAGAATAGGAACACGTATTCAATACAACAAGACAAGACAGGCGCAAATTTTCGGCCAACTGGCCTTTG
>JAPXFY010000018.1:77593665-77601165 GCA_030674185.1 Monoplex corrugatus
TGATGCTGACAGGTCACTAAAGTCACAGCCAGCACAGCACAGCCAAGCAGTGGAATCAAATCGAATTCAAACACACATACATGCTGAAGCACGTAAAGCAATCAAAGTGAGCGTAGAATTTGTTTGAAATTTGATCATGAGGGAATCATCGCACTTGGACACTTTCATATGCGCTCCTCCCGCATCTGCCAGCAATTATCTGGCAGACGCCTTGAGTCAGCGCCAGCTCAGTATTGACTCTAATCGATGACAAGGTCTTGAAATTTTGATGGGGAGGGGTGGGGCGGTGGTGGGGAGAACCTTTGAGGATGGGGTAGTGGTGAGGGAGAACCTTTGAAACATTAAGCTGGTTATGGTTGTGGTTACTGTTGTTTAAAGCCCAGCCGACTGCGTACAGCCATATCAGGGCTATAACCGTTTCAAACATACACAATACTTAACAGGAAAAAGAAACAAAAACAAACAAACAAACAAAAAACAAAAACTAAAAGAAAATTAAGTACACGTATCAACGCATTCCCGCACATAATTTAAGGAGATGCCCCTGACGTTGACCGCTTCGTCCAATTTCTATATGATGTAGTGTCCTTAGTTATGTTTAAACACTAAGCTGACACCACCAGAATGGTAGAAACATTATTTAACCCTTTGACTCCCGCACCCTATCCAACAACTACAAAAACTTAACCTTTTGACTTCCCCACTCTGTCCACTAGCTTCCTACAAGAAGCTGGTGAATAGGGTGGGGGAGTCAAAGGGTTAAGTTGTTGCCTTGCTACAATGGTTGACAATGCAGGATGCTGATGGACAGGTGCATGAGTCAAAGGGTTAAGTTGTTGCCTTGCTACAATGGTTGACAATGCAGGATGCTGATGGACAGGGTGCAGGAGTCAAAGGGTTAAGTTGTTGCCTTGCTACAATGGTTGACAATGCAGGATGCTGATGGACAGGGTGCAGGAGTCAAAGGGTTAAGAATGGCAACGAACAGACAAGTTGTTTTTTAATGTTGCAGGCTGGGGTTGAACTGGAGATATCAAATGTTGAATCCAAGGTTGGATCAAAAGAAGCACGCAGCCCATGTACCAGGAAAAGCCGGGTCAGACTGGTGAGTGTCTCTACTCACGACACGGGTGTTATCAGCACACCTGTAAGAACTCAGCTAACATGAATGACGATAATATCCAGTTTGTACTGCAGAACCAAAGACAGTCCAACACTTACAGGAACGATGTCTAGTTTTCATTTCCCCACCAACTCCGGTCATGGCTTCACAGACACTCACCAAGAGGTGAGTGGAAGCATCATAGTTTGAAAAACATAAAAAAATGTCCCCCCAAAAGCATTTCGTTTATATGTCATAAAACAGGCAGGCAGACAGACAGACAGACAGGAAGACAGACAGACAGGCAGACAGACGAACATACAGGCAGGCAGGCAGGCAGATAGACAGACAGGCAGACAGACAAACAAACAGACAGGCAGGCAGGCAGACAGACAAACAAACAAACAAACAGACAAACAAACAGACAGACATACAAACAAACAAACAAACAAACGAACAGACAAAAAAACGAACAAACAAACAAACATACAAGCAAACAAGCAAACAAACAAACGAACAAACGAACAGACAAAGAAACAAACGAACAAACAGACAAATATACAAACAAACAAACAAATATGCAGACAAATTAACAATCAAACAAAGAAATTGTCTGATATCTGGAGTTCAATCCTAGACTGAAACATAAAAACCTGGAAGTGCTCGCTATCCATCATGTTCCTCCAAATCATTGTGATGGTGTCAACTTAGTGTTTCACACGTCCAGTTCAACCCTCCTCAATGCTCCCCCCGCTCACCCACCAACTGTCCATTGTAACATCTTGCCACTACATAGGGTTTTGCACAGGTTCAAAGCGTCTTCCAGATAATTACAGGCAGGTTTAGGTGGAGCGCATATGGAGTTATCCCAGTGTGATAACTCTCTCTCGCAGAACTCCAAACTTCAAACTGCAATATGTCGGAGGAAAATCGAAGATGGCGGGGGTGGGTTCGGCGGGGTGGGGGAGGGAGAGGAGAAGTGAGAGGGGGAGAGAGGGGGAGGGGGAGAGCAGTGGCTTCATGCGGTCTGTTTTCTAGACTAAGCTATTATTTTCCACAGCAAGGGGTATGCTTGGTATTGTCCTGCGGATGTTGGCTTCAGGACAATTTGACGGTAAGTAGACAGGCCCTAGAGGACTTCAACTTCGCCGCCAACGCCGGAATGAGCCTGGCTTTTGCTGATGTGCTGAACGGCTAAGAAAACAAAGCAGTGCTCGTGAGAGATGATGCCATCACAAGAACGCCGAGGGACGTGGCTGCCAAGACAATTCAAAAGTAACGCAACTTTAAAAGAACAAAAGAAGGAAAGAAAAAAAGAAAGAAAGAAAAGAAGAAGAAGAAGAAGAAGAAGAAGAAGAAGAAAGAAGAAGAAAGAAGAAGAAGAAGAAGAAGAAGAAGAAGAAGAAGAAGAAGAAGAAGAGAAGAAAGAAGAAGAGAAGAAAAAAGAAGAAGAAAAGAAGAAGAAGAAAAAAGAAGAAGAAAGAAGAAGAAGAAGAAAAAAGAAGAAGAAAAGAAGAAGAAGAAGAAAAAGAAGAAGAAGAAGAAGAAGAAGAAGAAGAAGAGAAGAAGAAAAGAAGAAGAAGAAGAAGAAGAAGAAGAAGAATGAAGAATTGAAGAAGAAGAAGAATTTGAAGAATTTGAAGAATTTGAAGAAGAAGAAGAAGAATTTGAAGAAGAAGAAGAATTGAAGAAGAAGAATAAGAAGAAGAATTTGAAGAAGAAGAATAAGAAGAAGAATTTGAAGAAGAAGAAGAAAGTGGAAGAAGAAGAATGCGAAGAAGAAGAAGAAAGAAGAAGAAGAAGAAGAAGAAGAAGAAGAATTTGAAGAAGAAGAATTTGAAGAAGAAGAAGAAGAAGAAGAAGAAGAAGAAGAAGAAGAAGAAGAAGAAGAAGAAGAAGAAGAAGAAGAAGAAGAAGAAGAAGAAGAAGAAGAAGAAGAAGAAGAAGAAGAAGAAGAAGAGAAGAAGAAGAAGAAGAAAGAAGAAGAATTTGAAGAAGAAGAAAGAATTTGAAGAAGAAGAATTTGAAGAATTTGAAGAATTTGAAGAAGAAGAAGAAGAAGAGAAGAAGAAGAAGAAGAAGAAGAAGAAGAAGAAGAAGAAGAAGAAGAAGAAGAAGAAGAAGAAGAAGAAGAAGAAGAAGAAGAAGAAGAAGAAGAAGAAGAAGAAGAAGAAGAAGAAGAAGAAGAAGCAGAAGCAGAAGCAGAAGCAGAAGCAGAAGCAGAAGCAGAAGAAGAAGAAGAAGAGTTTGTATATCATCCAGGACTATGCATTAGGCTGATCAATAATGAGGCCCACATCTCATCGATACCCCCGAATGAAGAACATATAAAAACGGTTGTGTTCATCCTATCGAACCTGTCTCGATGGAACTTTCCTGTTACATTTTACACAGATCTACATGTTGCTTTGAATTCAGCAAGAACCCATAGAGAAGAAAGTTACATTGGAATAAACAGTAGCCTTGCTGACATTGTGGATAAACGTGGATCAATAAATGGGTTGTATCTAGGACATCATGCCTGGCCACTTTTGCCGCCATTTGAAGACACATTGTGATTGTACTTAAACAACGTTGGGAGCTTTCCACTGCTAACTGTGGGGGCCATGTTAAGGAGACAGCAGCAGGCCAATAGACAGAGACCAAGCTCCAGAAGAAGGCAAGACAGGACTCTTCCATTCTCTTTTGGTCCCCTAGCTGTGCTGGGCGTGGTTGGTGAGCGTTGTGTAGTTATGTCCCGGGGTCTGTCACACACCCCCACCCACCACCTTACTGTTCGGTTTGTAAACAAGGTGACTGATGACTGGGTCCGAATGAGTCATGCAACGCATGGATAGCAACCCCCACCCCCCCCCCCATCTTCTTTTTTCTTTTTTTGTTTGTTTGATGAAATGACTACTGTGTGGCGTCGGGAGCTTGGGAAGTGAATGTCCGGAGAGTGGTGAAGCATTGTTGATCTGAATTCCATCCAGTTCCCTTGGGTGTTTCTTGTTAACTTAACCCCTTGACTCCCGCACCCTGTCCGCCAATTCGAAACTTTGATCCTTTGACTCCCTCACCCTATGGACATGGCGTGGGAGTGGACATGGCGTGGTAGTGGACATGGCGTGGGAGTGGACATGGCGTGGGAGTGGACATGGCGTGGGAATGGACATGGCGTGGGAGTGGACATGGCGTGGGAGTGGACATGGCGTGGGAATCAAAGGGTTAATAAATAGATTAAATCACTTCTGTTGATACTTATCCAATCGTGCCTATAGAAAAAAACTGGGTATCCAAGATTCACGACCTGATTTACCGCCCGGCTGTCGTTAGAGTGTCAAGAGTTCAGGGTCCACACAGCTGTCGTTAGAGTGTCAAGAGTTCAGGGCCCAGACAGCTGTCGTTAGAGTGTCAAGAGTTCAGGGCCCAGACAGCTGTCGTTAGAGTGTCAAGAGTTCAGGGCCCAGACAGCTGTCGTTAGAGTGTCAAGAGTTCAGGGCCCACACAGCTGTCGTTAGAGTGTCAAGAGTTCAGGGCCCAGACAGCTGTCGTTAGAGTGTAAAGAGTTCAGGGCCCACACAGCTGACGTTAGAGTGTAAAGAGTTCAGGGCCCACACAGCTGTCGTTAGAGTGTAAAGAGTTCAGGGCCCACACAGCTGTCGTTAGAGTGTAAAGAGTTCAGGGCCCACACAGCTGTCGTTAGAGTGTAAAGAGTTCAGGGCCCACACAGCTGTCGTTAGAGTATAAAGAGTTCAGGGCCCACACAGCTGTCATTAGAGTGTAAAGAGTTCAGGGCCCACACAGTTGTCGTTAGAGTGTAAAGAGTTCAGGGCCCACACAGCTGTCGTTAGAGTGTAAAGAGTTCAGGGCCCACACAGCTGTCGTTAGAGTGTAAAGAGTTCAAGGCCCAGACAGCTGTCGTTAGAGTGTAAAGAGTTCAGGGCCCAGACAGCTGTCATTAGAGTGTAAATAGTTCAAGGCCCAGACAGCTGTCATTAGAGTGTAAAGAGTTCAGGGCCCAGACAGCTGTCATTAGAGTGTAAATAGTTCAGGGCCCACACAGCTGTCGTTAGAGTGTAAATAGTTCAGGGCCCACACATATGTTAGAGTGTAAAGAGTTCAGGGCCCACACAGTTGTTAGAATGTAAAGTGTTCAGGGCACACACAGCTGTCGTTAGAGTGTAAAGAGTTTCAGGGCCCACACAGCTGTCGTTGGAGTGTAAAGAGTTCAGGGCCCACACAGCTGTCGTAAGAGTGTAAAGAGTTCAGGGCCCAGACAGTTGTCGTTAGAGTGTAAATAGTTCAGGGCCCACACAGCTGTCGTTAGAGTGTAAAGAGTTCAGGGCCCACACAGCTGTTAGAGTGTAAAGAGTTCAGGGCCCACACAGCTGTCGTTAGAGTGTAAAGAGTTCAGGGCCCACACAGCTGTCGTTAGAGTGTAAAGAGTTCAGGGTCCAGACAGCTGTCGTTAGAGTGTAAAGAGTTAAAAAAGAATTCAGGGCCCAGACAGCTGTTAGAGTGTAAGGAGTTTAGGGCCCAGGCAACTGTCGTTAGAGTGTAAAGAGTTCAGGGCCCAGACAGTTGTCGTTAGAGTGTAAAGAGTTCAGGGCCCAGACAGTTGTCGTTAGAGTGTAAAGAATTCAGGGCCCAGACAGCTGTCGTTAGAGTGTAAAGAGTTCAGGGCCCACACAGTTGTCGTTAGAATGTAAAGAGTTCAGGCCCAGACAGCTGTCGTTAGAGTGTAAAGAGTTCAGGGCCCAGACAGCTGTTAGAGTGTAAAGAGTTCAGGGCCCACACAGCTGTCGTTAGAGTGTAAAGAGTTCAGGGCCCAGACAGCTGTCGTTACAGTGTAAATAGTTCAGGGCCCACACAGCTGTTAGGGTGTAAATAGTTCAGGGCCCACACAGCTTGCTTAAGGAAAGGTTTCTCATCTGAGGATCTACTACCGTCCAGCCCCTCCCCATATATTTTTGCTACCTATAAATGTTACATACATGAATAGCAAAGTGTTCTCTGATGACCCACTTCCTTCATTCACAAGCACGAAAACAACCACTATGGCCTCATTCTGGTGGACATGAAACACTTTATCTCTATCGTACACACACACACGCGCGTGCACACACACACACAAACACACACACACCACACACACACACACACACACACACACACACACACATCACACACACACACACACACACACACACATTGACACACACACACACACATACACACTCATACACATACACAAACACACACACACAGACACACACACGCACACACATTGACACACACACAATACACACACATACACATACACATACACAAACACACACACACACACACACACATACACACACACGCACGCACACGCACGCACACACACATACATATACACACATACATATACACATATACAAACACACACTCTGTCACACACACACATAAACACATACATATGCACACACATACACAAACCCCCCCCCCCCCCCACACACACACACACATACACGGAACCTTTTTGCTGTTGTTGTTGTTGTTGTTGTTGTTGTTCTGTTCATCAGTTTGAAAAGCTTTGTAAACGCAATTTCCTCATGGGAATGAATGGTGTGTGTGAGTGTGTTCGTGCGTGCGTGTGTGTATATATGCGTGCGTGCGTGCGAGTGCGTGTATGTGTAAATGTGTGTGTGTGTGTGTGTGTGTGTGTGTGTGCAGAAGAAGAAGAAGAAGAAGAAGAAGAAGAAGAAGAAGAAGAAGAAGAAGAAGAAGAAGAAGAAAAAGAAGAGAAGAAGAAGAAGAAGAAGAAGAAGAAGAAGAAGAAGAAGAAGAAGAAGAAGAGAAGAAGAAGGAAGAAGAAGAAGAAGAAGAAGAAGAAGAAGAAGAAGAAAGAGAGAAGAAGAAGAAGAAGAAGAAGAAGAAGAAGAAGAAGAAGAAGAAGAAGAAGAAGAAGAAGAAGAAGAAGAAGAAAGAAGAAGAAGAGAAGAAAGAAGAAGAAGAAGAAGAAGAAGAAGAAGAAGGAAAGAAGAAGAAGAAGAAGAGAAGAGAAGAAGAAGAAGAAGAAGAAGAAAAGAAAGAAGAAGAAGAAGAAGAAGAAGAAGAAGAAGAAGAAGAAGAAGAAGAAGAAGAAAAAGAAGAAGAAGAAGAAGAAAGAAGAAAGAAAGAAGAAGAAGAAGAAGAAGAAGAAGAAGAAGAAGAAGAAGAAAGAAGAAGAAAGAAGAAGAATGCGAAGAAGAAGAAGAAGAAGAAGAAGAAGAAGAGAAGAAGAAGAAGAAGAAGAAGAAGAAGAAGAAGAAGAAGAAGAAGAAGAAGAAGAAGAAGAAAGAAGAAGAAGAAGAAGAAGAAGAAGAGAAGAAGAAGAAGAAGAAGAAGAAGAAGAATGCGAAGAAGAAGAAGAAGAAGAAGAAGAAGAAGAA
>JAPXFY010000018.1:77618665-77621165 GCA_030674185.1 Monoplex corrugatus
TGTCTATCTCTGTCTACTGTCTCTGTGTTTTCTGTCGTCTGTCTGATCTCCTGCTCTGTCTGTCTCGTCTTGTATGTCTGTGTCTGTCTGATTAATGTTTGTGTCCTGGTCTTGTCTGTCTGTCTTGCTGTCTGTTCTGATGTTGTCTGTCTGTTCTGTCTGTCTTTCTGTGTGTGTGTTGTCTCTTGCTACCTGCGTCTGTCGTTTGTCGTTTTTGCAACTTTTCTACCTGTCCTCTTCCTAGTGTGTGTTGTGTGTTGTGTGTGTGTGTTGTGTGTGGTGTGTGGTGTGTTGTGTTGTGTTGTGTGTGTAGTAAGTGTGTTGATGTGTGTCATTTGTGTGTGTATGTTGTATTTGTGTGTGTGTAAGTGTTGTGTATGTTTTATGGTGTTGTGTTGTTTGTGTGTATGTTTCTAGCTGTGGTGTGTTGTGTGTGTTTTTGTGTTGTGTGGTCTCGTGTTTGTTTCTGTATCTCTTCCTCTCTCATCTCTGTCTTCGTTTTTCTTTCTCCTGTCCTCTACTGTCTGTGTGTGTGAATAAGTGTGTGTGTATGTGTGTGTATGTGTGTGTTTTATTGTTTGTTGTTGTGTGTGTGGATGGTTGTGGTGGTGTGTGGTGGTGTGTGTGTGCGTGCGCTTGTTCGCTCTCTATCTCTCTGTTCTCTCTCTCTGTGTCCCTCTCAATGTCTCTGTCCTCTGTCTCTCTGTCTCTGTCCCTGTCTCTGTCTCTCTCTGTCTCTGTCTCTCTCTGTCTCTGTCTCTGTCTATCTCTGTCTCTGTCTATGTCTCTCTCTCTCTCTCTCTCTCCTCTCTTCTCTCTCTCTCTCTCTCTCTCTCTCTCTCATATTGACAATTTTGCGTGTAACATTTATTTCAATTTTTCAGCAATTATTCACCTGGTGCTTATGCCATGAGGTGCTTTGCAGATACCTCAAGGTTCTTCTGACAACATTAATAACAGTGTTGTGCTACAGTCTTATAGTCAACGTTCTTCTGACAACATAATAACAGTGTGGTACTATAGTCCTATAGTCAACGTTCTTCTGACAACATCAATAACAGTGTTGTGTTATAGTCCTATAGTCAACGTTCTTCTGACAACATCAATAACAGTGTTGTGTATAGTCCTATAGTCAACGTTCTTCTGACAACATCAATAACAGTGTTGTGTTATAGTCCTATAGTCAACGTTCTTCTGACAACATCAATAACTGTGTTGTGTTATAGTCCTATAGTCAACGTTCTTCTGACAACATCAATAACAGTGTTGGTGTTATAGTCCTATAGTCAACGTTCTTCTGACAACATCAATAACAGTGTGTGTTGTGCTATAGTCCTATAGTCAACGTCCTTCTGACAACATCAATAACAGTGTTGTGCTATAGTCCTATAGTCAACGTTCTTCTGACATCAATAACAGTGTTGTGCTATAGTCCTATAGTCAATGTTCTTCTGACAACATCAATAACAGTGTTGTGTTATATCCTACAGTCAACGTTCTTCTGACAACATCAATAACAGTGTTGTGTTATAATCCTATAGTCAACGTTCTTCTGACAACATCAATAACAGTGTTTGTGCTATAGTCCTATAGTCAACGTTCTTCTGACAACATCAATAACAGTGTTGTGCTATAGTCCTATAGTCAACGTTCTTCTGACAACATCAATAACAGTGTTGTGCTATAGTCCTATAGTCAACGTTCTTCTGACAACATCAATAACAGTGTTGTGTTATAGTCCTATAGTCAACGTTCTTCTGACAACATCAATAACAGTGTTGTGTTATAGTCCTATAGTCAACGTTCTTCTGACAACATCAATAACAGTGTTGTGTTATAGTCCTATAGTCAACGTTCTTCTGACAACATCAATAACTGTGTTGTGTTATAGTCCTATAGTCAACGTTCTTCTGACAACATCAATAACTGTGTTGTGTTATAGTCCTATAGTCAACGTTCTTCTGACAACATCAATAACAGTGTGTGTTGTGCTATAGTCCTATAGTCAACGTCCTTCTGACAACATCAATAACAGTGTTGTGCTATAGTCCTATAGTCAACGTTCTTCTGACATCAATAACAGTGTTGTGCTATAGTCCTATAGTCAATGTTCTTCTGACAACATCAATAACAGTGTTGTGTTATAATCCTACAGTCAACGTTCTTCTGACAACATCAATAACAGTGTTGTGTTATAATCCTATAGTCAACGTTCTTCTGACAACATCAATAACAGTGTTGTGCTATAGTCCTATAGTCAACGTTCTTCTGACAACATCAATAACAGTGTTGTGCTATAGTCCTATAGTCAACGTTCTTCTGACAACATCAATAACAGTGTTGTGCTATAGTCCTATAGTCAACGTTCTTCTGACAACATCAATAACAGTGTTGTGTTATAGTCCTATAGTCAACGTTCTTCTGACAACATCAATAACAGTGTTGTGTTATAGTCCTATAGTCAACGTTCTTCTGACAACACCAATAACAGTGTTGTGCT
>JAPXFY010000018.1:77626165-77638665 GCA_030674185.1 Monoplex corrugatus
ATGGTAGCCAACCAAGCCATCCCCACTGTCACAGAAGAGCCAGTAAAAAGTCTCGGAAGATGGTATGATGACTCCCTGAAAGACACACAAAGGGGATGTGAAACCAAGCAAACAGCAGAAGAAGGCCTGAAGAAAATAGATAACTGCGGACTGCCAGGCAAATACAAAGTCTGGTGTCTACAGTTCATGCTGATACCAAAGCTGCTGTGGCCACTGCTAATCTATGACATTTGCACCAGCACAGTGGAAGCAATGGAAGCCAAAAGCAACAAGTACACAAGAAAATGGCTCGGTGTCCCACCTGGTCTCACTGATGTTGCATTCTACTGTCGTCAAGCAATGCTGAAGCTACCTCTCAAATTCATAGTGGAGGAATACAAAGTTGGAAAAGCAAGACTGTTGAGCATGCTGGAGGAATCGAAAGACAATATCGTGAGATCAGTTCAGCCAAAGCTGAGAACTGGCAGAAAATGGAAAGTCCAAGAGGCTGTAAACAATGTCAAGAGAAACCTCAGCATCAAAGAAATAATTGGACACACGCAAACCAACAGACAGGGACTGGGAGCAACAAAAATGCAGTGGTGGTCCAAAGCCAAAGGGAAGGAAAAAAGAGACATGATCATACATGAGTTGAAGAAAGAAGAAGATGTCAAAAGAGTGCAGAAGGCAGTCCAGCAAGGTCAACAGGGGCAATGGACAACATGGGACAGTGCACTCCAAAGAAGTCTCAGCTGGAACGATATGTGGCAAATGGCTCCTCTAAGGATAAGCTTCCTCCTCAGATCTGTATATGACCTGCTCCCCTCGAATGCAAACTTAGTGAAATGGGGGAAATCAGATGACCCAGCATGTCCGCTCTGTCAGAAGAAACAAACAGTGGAACATGTCCTAAGCTCTTGCAAAGTAGCGCTAGCCCAAGGAAGGTATACATGGAGGCACAACCAAGTTCTGAAAGTGATCACAGACGTGGTTAGCGAAAAACCATGACCCCAAACGCACCAATTGCTATGACAACGTTCTACAAAGCAGGAGGGAAACAGGTCTGGCCCGAAATTGCTATGACAACCAGCACATTGCCAAAGGGTCTTCTGGATGGAGCAGTCGACTGGGAGTGTACAGCAGACCTCCCAGAGTGGAGAAATTACCCAGATGTCATCAGCAAGACAGGCATGAGACCAGACATCGCTCTCCACTCTGACTCCTCGAAACAAGTGATTCTGATAGAACTCACTGTGCCATACGAAAGCAGAATGGAAGAAGCACATATATACAAGACCGAAAAATACGCCGGTCTTGCCAGCACCCTGAAGAAAGCAGGTCTGCGGGTCAAAATCTTCGCCATAGAGGTCGGGGCAAGAGGGTTTGTGGGCACCTCCGCTTATGATCTCATGAAACAACTCGCCATTTCTGGGAAGAAGAGGACTAGAGCCCTTAAAGCGATGGCAGAGGCAGCAGAAAGAAGCTCAAGCTGGATCTGGGCAAGGAGGAACCAAAAAGTGAACTTCATAAGAATTAAATTCCCTACAGATGATGTGTGCCCCGTTAGCACATTGGTAAAACCGCGTACCGCAGTTCTGAAGCGCAGAATCGCCCAGGTTCGATCACCGGCGTGGGGAAAAAAAATAGACAACAGCAGAAGGGCATCCAGGAGTCATGACCTGGATGTGGCCCGGCCCCCCGAGAGTGTAAGGAGTTCAGGGCCGAAACACTTGTGCAAAGGGGGTTACTTCTCTGAAGACCTTCTGTTGTCTAGCTCTCCCTAGAGTTTCTTTCTACCTCAAATATTGTAATTATATAAGACAACGCAAGAAGCTGGTGAATAAGGTGAGGGAGTCAAAGGGTTAAATTTTTGTTTTGGTAGCATGTATGACAATGCAAGAAGCCGGTGAATAGGGTTAGGGAATCAAAGGGTTAAGTTTTTGCTCCTGGTGGATATGGTGCGGGGGTCAAAGGGTTAAACGAAGGGAATGCTGCAGTCAGGCTTTAACTCTTTCACTCCAGTCGCCTGTCTACAACCTGGAAAAACTTAACCCTTTCATTCCTTCACCCTATCCACCAGCCTCTTGCAGGAAGCTGGTGGATAAGATGAGGGAATCAAAGAATTACGTTTTTGCTTGGTAGAACGGATGACAATGCAGAAAGCCGGTGGATAGGGTGAGGAAGTCAAAGGGTTAATCGGAGGGCATGCTACAGTCAGGCTTTAACCCTTTCAATCCCGTACCCTGTCTATAACCTGGACAAAAACTTAACCCTTTGACTCCCTCACCTTTCCTGCAGGAGGTTGATGGATAAGATGGAGTGAAAGTGTTTTTTTTCTTGTTTTTTTTTTAGGATCATTGCATTCAGGGAGGTTGCCTTTGTGCTCACCTATTTTTTCGTCCCATTTTCTACGTCACTTTAATGGCCACTGAAGCTGAAACAGTTTTTATTATGCGACGATGATGATGTCTTGTGGATGGTAATCATGATGCTATGGATTTCTATCTAGGATTGAGACTGGGTAACAGGGTTGTACTCTACGCTTACCATCATACTATATCCTGGCGTCAACAAGGCCCGACAAATACGGAAAATTCGTCAGAAAATTTAAGCAACACCCTCAATGACGCATCCGCGAAGTGGATGAGACTCGACTGTGTGGTTCCAGTCTTCCTAATGAGCCCATAACTCTGGGTAGGAGCCAGTTAAAAAGGGTTAAGGTTTTGATTTGCTGCCATGACGAACAATGCAGGACATTGACAGAGAAGGTTAGGGAGTCAAAGGGTTAAGTGAGGTGAGTGTGTGTGTGTGTGGAGGGGGGGGGGGTCGTCCCATTGACAACCTGGCCCAGACGGGGCCCATTAAACAGGGAATGATCAGGTTGCCCATAACAACCCATTTACTGCCTCATAGCTACCCGTTCTCTTCTTCTCTCCTGATTGCCAATCCAACATAAATGTTTTGGTTTTCTGTGTGCTCCAGCTCGTAAACTAGCTAACAGCATGCAACTGAGAGCGATGCGGTATGTTGATAAAATTACCCACGTTAGATTCACCCCGGGTGATTTTTTATATTGGATTTTTTTTTTCTGCCCGAGAGGTTCATATCGCTTATAGCCCAGCCGACAACTAGAGCTATGTCAGGGCTAACACAACGTTAAAAAACGATACCCAGCTTAAAACAAAAAAGAGAACAGCTAAAAACTATGCTCACCGTTATTCTTGCAAAGTCTAAATTACGAATAACCAGTTGACTCCTGCACCCTATCCACCAACTGCAAAAACTTAACCCTTTGCTTCCCTCAGCAGGAAGCTGGTGGGTAGGATGAGGGAACCAAAGGGTTAAGTTGTTTTTTTTCTTTTGCTAACTTGGTTGACAATGCATGATGCTGATGGACAAGATGCAGGAGTCAAAGGGTTAAAGAATAACATACTCCTACGTAAAATCACATAAGGTGGAATCTATTGATCTCTTCTAAAAACTGGAAAATTGTATCCGGAAGGACGCCTGTGAAGAGGTTCTTTAAGGAGTTCGCCCTGTAGTGTTTATGTCTCACATCGTACATGTCCCAGCATTCAAGAAGATGTCTGATGCTCAGTGGCTCGTCGCATGGTGTACACCAAGTTGTTTCTTCGTTTTTCAAAAGGTACAAATGAGTGTAGGATGTGTGACCCGCGTGTAACCAACATAACACTGTCTCTTCCCTATGGTTCATTGAAGCAGTGTAGGATGTGTGACCTGTGTGTCACCTACATAACACTGTTTGTTTCCTATGGTTCATTCAAGCAGTGTAAGATGTGTGACCTGTGTGTAACCTACATAACACTGTCTCTTTCCTATGGTTCATTGAAGCAGTGTAGGATATGTGACCCGTGTGTAACCAACAT
Organism: Monoplex corrugatus; assembly: GCA_030674185.1. Classification (NCBI taxonomy): domain Eukaryota; kingdom Metazoa; phylum Mollusca; class Gastropoda; order Littorinimorpha; family Ranellidae; genus Monoplex; species Monoplex corrugatus. The sequence continues at coordinate 77,630,032 of JAPXFY010000018.1, forward strand.
AACACTGTTTGTTTCCTATGGTTCCCTGAAGCAGATGGGAACCCGACAGAATGATGTATGTTCATGTAACTGCACATTTACGATCTTTCCTCTCATCATCATCATCATCATCATCATCATCATCATCATCATCATCATCATCATCATCATCATCATCATCATCATCATCATCATCATCATGTGTCCTGCCGCATGGCGTTGACAATCATGGCCCTCCATACGAATCTATCCCCTGTCGCTGCAAGTACGCCTCCCACCCTCTCTGTCCTCAGCCATTCTGCAAGTCCGTTCAATAGTTTCTCCCTGGGTCTACCTGGTGTTCTCTTTCCTTCCAGCTTTCCTCTTGCGACCTGGTGCTCTAATTTCTCTTTCCTTATAAACTGTCCTATAAATGTTGCTTGTCTTTTTCTAATCGTCTTTATTACTGATCGTCTGGTTTCTGCCAATTTCAAGTCAGTCTCGATTGTTCTCTTTGTTGTCCATGAATGTCCTTCCATATCTGTATTCATACTCCTGTGTGTGTTCTATTGGTGTCCAGTCCACATCAGCTCTTTAACCACGAATCCTTCAAAATGTCCACGTCTGTTGTATGCTGTTTGACGATTACGTTACGTTACGTTATGTTATGTTATGTTATGTTATATTATGTCATGTCATGTCATGTCATGTCATGTCATGTTATGTTATGTTATATGTTATGTTATGTTATGTGACGTGACATAAAAATCATTATATTATATTATATTATATTATATTATATTATATTATATTATATTATATTATATTATATTATATTATATTATATTATATTATATTATATTATATTATACTATATTATATTATATTATATTATATTATATTATATTATATTATATTATATTATATTATATTATATTATATTATATTATATTATATTATATTATATTATATTATATTATATTATAATAATAATAATTAATAATAATAATTACAATATTTATATAGCGCAAAATCTTGATAAAATCAAATCTAAGCGCTGAAGCAGACACACACGCAGGCACGCACGCCCGCACACACACGCACGCACACATACAGACACACACACACACACACACACACACACACACACACACACACACGCATGGCTATAAATGGGGAGAAAGAATAAAAGCAATAAAAGCAAGAATAAAAGCAATGGAAAATTATAGAGAGCATAGCATACAATTATATATTATAACCATGTGATTCCCTCCGAGCGGAGACAGGCTGCAGAGGGGAGGGTTGAGTGAGGTTAGGATTTTATGCAGGAGAGAAAAGGTGAGTTTTGAGAGCGGACTTGAAGGAGACAAAAGTAGGTTGCTGACGGACTGAGAGTTTGTTCCAGGAGAGTGGACCAGAAACAGAGAAGGCTCGTGGACCATAGGTATTGAGCTTAGTGCGTGGAAAGCGAAGAGTCAGAGGATCAGAGGCAGAGCGGAGGGTACGTGAGGGAACATAGATCTCAAGTAGGCTTGACAGGTAATCGGGGGCTGCGTTATTGAGGCTTTTGTAGCACATGGTGTCTAGTTTGTACTGTATGCGCTTTGATACAGGGAGCCAGTGAAGTTGTGCCAGGAGAGGAGATATGTGGTCAGCTTTTTTCTTTTTGAGTACAAGGCGTGCAGCATTGTTTTGAATGCGCTGTAGGATGTGAATGGTGGAGGCAGGAAGACCAGACAGGAGTGAATTGCAATAGTCAATGCGAGACATTATGAAGGAGAGAACGAGTTTTGCAGTTGTTTCGACAGAGAGATACTTCCTGATCAGCTTTATACGATGGAGATGATAGTAGCAGGATCTGGCAGTTTGAGAAACAAAGTTGTTCATGGAGAGGGTAGAGTCAATGCAGACACCAAGGTTTTTAGCTGAATCAGAAATTGGGACTGATGTGTTACATAATGGGAGAGAAAGAGGAGGCAGCTGAGAAAGTTTCTGACGGGTGCCAATGAGGATAGCTTCTGTTTTGTCGTCATTAAGCTGAAGTCTATTGTGTGTCATCCAGTTCTTAATGTCCGAGTAACACTCAGTGGTGCGAGTTAACAGGCGCTGTATATTATCAGGTGAGTCACTGTCTTGAAGTTGGGTGTCATCAGCATAGAAGTGGTGTTTTATAGAATGGGAGTTGGTGATGGTGGACAGGGGGAGGTGTAAAGAGTGAAAAGAACAGGGCCAAGGACAGATCCTTGTGGAACACCACAATTATATTATATTATATTATATTATATTATATTATATTATATTATATTATATTATATTATATTATATTATATTATATTATATTATATTATATTATATTATATTATATTATATTATATTATATTATATTATATTATATTATATTATTATATTATATTATATTATATTATATTATATTATTATTTGTGTGTGTTCTTTTCGGTGCGTCTCTACATGTCCTCTGGCAGTTACTTTGATTTATATCTTAATCTTTTGACTCCTGCGCTCTATCCACCAACTTCAAAAACATATCCATTTGATTATCTTACCCTATCCACCAGCTTCCTTCAGGGTGCTGGTAGATAAGGTGAGGGAATCAAAGGATTAAGTTTATGAAAACACAAGCTTTACCAGCTGATGAAAAAGCCTCTTTCATCATTGTCCCCACCATGGCAGGTGACCCCGGATAACAAGGGAGACCACTGACAACGGTGCAAAGATATGACTGTAGGACTTATCCGTGCATGAACAAGATTATAGTGAAACTGCCGTTATACACGCAGAGACAAAGTCACTGGCTTGATATAGATTATAGTGAAACTGCCGTTATACACACAGAGACAAAATCACTGGCTTGATACAGATTATAGTGAAACTGCCGTTATACACACAGAGACAAAATCACTGGCTTGATATAGATTATAGTGAAACTGCCGTTATACACACAGAGACAAAATCACTGGCTTGATACAGATTATAGTGAAACTGCCGTTATACACACAGAGACAAAGTCACTGGCTTGATATAGATTATAGTGAAACTGCCGTTATACACACAGAGACAAAGTCACTGGCTTGATATAGATTATAGTGAAACTGCCGTTATACACACAGAGACAGAATCACTGGCTTGATATAGATTATAGTGAAACTGCCGTTATACACACAGAGACAAAATCATTGGCTTGATATAGATTATAGTGAAACTGCCGTTATACACACAGAGACAGAATCACTGGCTTGATATAGATTATAGTGAAACTGCCGTTATACACACAGAGACAGAATCACTGGCTTGATATAGATTATAGTGAAACTGCCGTTATACACACAGAGACAGAATCACTGGCTTGATATAGATTATAGTGAAACTGCCGTTATACACACAGAGACAAAATCACTGGTTTGATATAGATTATAGTGAAACTGCCGTTATACACACAGAGACAGAATCACTGGCTTGATATAGATTATAGTGAAACTGCCGTCAACACACAGAGACAGAATCACTGGCTTGATATAGATTATAGTGAAACTGCCGTTATACACACAGAGACAAAATCACTGGTTTGATATAGATTATAGTGAAACTGCCGTTATACACACAGAGACAAAATCACTGGTTTGATATAGATTATAGTGAAACTGCCGTTATACACACAGAGACAAAATCACTGGCTTGACAGAGATCATAGCGATATAGAAACAGAGGAAGACAAACATAGATATAGATCATAGTGATAATACAAACAGAGGAAGACAAACATAGATATAGATCATAGTGATAATACAAACAGAGGAAGACAAACATAGATATAGATCATAGTGATAATACAAACAGAGGAAGACAAAAATAGATATAGATCATAGTGATATAGAAACAGAGACCATAGTGATATACAAACAGAGGAAGACAAACATAGATATAGATCATAGTGATATAGAAACAGAGACCATAGTGATATACAAACAGAGGAAGACAAACATAGATATAGATCATAGTGATATAGAAACAGAGACCATAGTGATAATACAAACAGAGGAAGACAAACATAGATATAGATCATAGTGATAATACAAACAGAGGAAGACAAACATAGATATAGATCATAGTGATATAGAAACAGAGACCACAGTGATAATACAAACAGAGGAAGACAAACATAGATATAGATCATAGCGATATAGAAACAGAGATCATAGTGATATACAAACAGAGGAAGACAAACATAGATATAGATCATAGTGATATAGAAACAGAGATCATAGTGATATACAAACAGAGGAAGACAAACATAGATATAGATCATAGTGATATACAAACAGAGGAAGACAAACATAGATATAGATCATAGTGATATAGAAACAAAGGAAGACAAACATAGATATAGATCATAGCGATATAGAAACAGAGGAAAACAAACATAGATATAGATCATAGCGATATAGAAACAGAGGAAGACAAACATAGATATAGATCATAGTGATATACAAACAGAGGAAGACAAACATAGATATAGATCATAGCGATATAGAAACAGAGGAAGACAAACATAGATATAGATCATAGCGATATAGAAACAGAGGAAGACAAACATAGATATAGATCATAGCGATATAGAAACAGAGGAAGACAAACATAGATATAGATCATAGCGATATACAAACAGAGGAAGACAAACATAGATATAGATCATAGCGATATAGAAACAGAGGAAGACAAACATAGATATAGATCATAGCGATATACAAACAGAGGAAGACAAACATAGATATAGATCATAGCGATATAGAAACAGATGAAGACAAACATAGATATAGATCATAGTGATATAGAAACAGAGATCATAGCGATATAGAAACAGAGGAAGACAAACATAGATATAGATCATAGCGATATAGAAACAGAGATCATAGCGATATAGAAACAGAGATCATAGCGATATAGAAACAAAGATCATAGTGATATAGAAACAGAGGAAGACAAACATAGATATAGACCATAGTGATATAGAAACAAAGGAAGACAAACATAGATATAGATCATAGTGATATACAAACAGAGGAAGACAAACATAGATATAGATCATAGTGATATAGAAACAGAGGAAGACAAACATAGATATAGACCATAGTGATATAGAAACAGAGGAAGACAAACATAGATATAGATCATAGTGATATAGAAACAGAGGAAGACAAACATAGATATAGATCATAGTTATATAGAAACAGAGGAAGACAAACATAGATATAGATCATAGTGATATAGAAACAGAGGAAGACAAACATAGATATAGATCATAGTGATATAGAAACAAAGGAAGACAAACATAGATATAGATCATAGTGATATAGAAACAGAGGAAGACAAACATAGATATAGATCATAGTGATATAGAAACAGAGGAAGACAAACATAGATATAGATCATAGCGATATAGAAACAAAGATCATAGTGATATACAAACAGAGGAAGACAAACATAGATATAGATCATAGTGATATAGAAACAGAGATCATAGTGATATACAAACATATATCATAGTGATATACAAACAGAGATCATAGTGATATACAAACAGAGATCATAGTGATATACCAACAGAGATCATAGTGATATAGAAACAGAGATCATAGCGATATACAAACAGAGATCATAGTGATATAGAAACAGAGATCATAGTGATATACAAACAGAGATCATAGTGATATACCAACAGAGATCATAGTGATATACCAACAGAGATCATAGTGACATACAAACAGAGATCATAGTGATATACCAACAGAGATCATACTGATATATAAACAGAGATCAAAGTGATATAGAAACAGAGATCATAGTGATATAGAAACAGAGATCATAGTGATATACCAACAGAGATCATACTGATATACAAACAGAGATCATAGTGATATACAAACAGAGATCATAGTGATATACAAACAGAGATCATAGTGATGTACCAACAGAGATCATACTGATATACAAACAGAGATCATAGTGATATACAAACAGAGATCATAGTGATATAGAAACAGAGGAAGACAAACATAGATATAGATCATAGTGATATAGAAACAGAGATCATAGTGATATAGAAACAGAGATCATAGTGATATAGAAACAGAGATCATAGTGATATAGAAACAGAGATCATAGTGATATAGAAACAGAGATCATAGTGATATAGAAACAGAGATCATAGTGATATAGAAACAGAGATCATAGTGATATAGAAACAGAGGAAGACAAACATAGATATAGATCATAGTGATATAGAAACAGGAAGACAAACATAGATATAGATCATAGCGATATAGAAACAGAGGAAGACAAACATAGATATAGATCATAGCGATATAGAAACAGAGGAAGACAAACATAGATATAGATCATAGCGATATAGAAACAGAGGAAGACAAACATAGATATAGATCATAGCGATATACAAACAGAGGAAGACAAACATAGATATAGATCATAGCGATATAGAAACAAAGGAAGACAAACATAGATATAGATCATAGCGATATAGAAACAGAGGAAGACAAACATAGATATAGATCATAGCGATATAGAAACAGAGGAAGACAAACATAGATATAGATCATTGTGATATAGAAACAAAGGAAGACAAACATAGATATAGATCATTGTGATATAGAAACAGAGGAAGACAAACATAGATATAGATCATATTGATATAGAAACAATGGAAGACAAACATAGATATAGATCATAGCGATATAGAAACAGAGGAAGACAAACAGAAGCAGAACGCATGCTGAATAAAGAAAACAAGACTGATGAAGATTTCCGGCCAGTTGGTCTTTGTCAAATATACAACAGACAAGAAAGAATAAATGCTTAACATTTTGTGAGAAGAAAAAAAACTGTAGAAAACATCTCTATCTCCTATTTTATCCCGATCAACATAAAAAAAAAATATATAATCATCATGTGCCCTGCCGCTTGGCGATGGTGATCATTGCCCTCCATATGTATCTATCCCTTTTTTGCAGCAAGTACATCTTCCACCCTCTCTGTTCTCAGCCACCCTCCAAGTCCGTCCAATATTTTCTCCCTGGGTGTACCTGGTGTTCTCTCCCCCCCCCCCCCCCCAGCTCTCCTCTTGTCACCAGGTGCTCTAATTCCCCTTTCCTCATAAACTGTCCTATAAATGTTGCTTGTCTTTTTCTAATCTTCTTTATTAGTGCTCTTCTTGTGTCAGTCTCCTTCAAGACTGTCTCGTTTGTTTTCTTTGCTGTCCATGGAACTCTTTAACATTCTTCTTAGAAACCGCATTTCAGTTGTCTCAATTCTCTTCTGACTTTGCGTGTTGGCTGTCCACAAGGATAAACTAGCACTATATAAAAAATAAGAAAAAAAACTGTCCGACGGACCGAATTGGCCTGAGGACATTTCTTGCCTGTAACCAGAATGAAGCCCAGGAGGTCCGTATCTAGATTACAGTGTCCAAGTTTGCTTATAATGTCTTGTAGTGAGCGTGCAACAGTTCGATGCTGCAGTCTCCCAGCTCGCCATAAATAGGTTCTGATCGCATCAGTCGATAGACAGTGACAATGACAATGACAATGACCATGACCATGACCATGACCATGACAATGACAATGACATGGACAATGACCATGACAATGACAATGACAATGACCATGACAATGACAATGACAATGACAACGACCAATGACAATGACCATGACAATGACAATGGCAATGACAATGACAATGACCAATGACAATGACAGTGATAATGACCATGACAATGACCATGACCATGACAATCACAATGAACATGACAATGACAATGACAATGACCATGACAATGACAATGACAATGACCATGACAATGACAATGACCATGACAATGATAATGACAATGATAATGACAATGACCATGACAATGACCATGACAATGATCATGACAATGACAATGAAAATGACCATGACAATGAACATGATAATGACCATGACCATGGCAATGAACATGAACATGACAATGACAATGACCATGACAATGATCATGGCATTGATAATTACCACGACAATGATAATGACAATGATAATGACCATGACAATGACAATGACCATGACAATGACCATGACAATGACCATGACAATGACCATGACAATGACCATGACCATGACCATGAACAATGACCATGATAATGACCATGACAATGACCATGGCAATGACCATGACCGACAATGACAATGACAATGACCATGACAATGACAATGACAATGATAATGACCATGACAATGACCATGACAATGACCATGACAATGACCATGACAATGACCATGACAATGATAATGACCATGACCATGACCATGACGACGACAATGATAATGACCATGACAATGACCATGACAATGATAATGACAATGACAATGACCATGACAATGATAATGACCACGATAATGACCATGACAATGTCCATGATAATGACCATGACGATGACAATGATACTGACCATGACAATGACAATGACAATGACCATGACAATGACAATGATAATGACCATGACCATGACAATGACCATGACAATGACCATGACCATGACATGACAATGACCATGACACATGACCATGACAATGACCGTGATAATGACCACGACAATGACCATGACAATG
>JAPXFY010000018.1:77643665-77646165 GCA_030674185.1 Monoplex corrugatus
CATCACCCGGACATCATCATCACCATACCCTGACATCATCATCATCATCACTCTGACATCATTATCACCCTGACATCATCATTACCCTGGCATCATCATCAGCATGCCTTGACGTCATCATCACCCTGACATCATCATCACCCTAACATCATCATCACCATACCTTGACATCATCATCACCATACTTTGACATCATCATCACCCTGACATCATCATCACCATCACCCTGACATCATTATCACCCTGACATCACCATCACCCTGACATCATCATCACCCTGACATCATCATCACCCTTGTATCATCATCACCCTGGCACCATCGTCATCACCCTGGCATCATCATCACCCTGGCATCATCATCACCCTGACATCATCATCACCATACCCTGACATCATCATCATCACCATCACCCTGACATCATTATCACCCTGATATCATCATCACCCTGACATCATCATCACCCTGATATCAACATCACCCTGATATCATCATCACCCTGATATCATCATAACCCTGGCATCATCATCACCATGATATCATCATCACCTTGACATCATCATCACCTTGACATCATCATCACCCTGACATCATCATCACCCTGACATCATCATCACCATACCTTGACATCATCATCACACTGACATCATCATCACCCTGACATCATCATCACCCTGACATCATCATCACCCTGACATCATCATCACTCTGACATCATCATCATCACCCTGGCATCATCATCACCATACCTTGACATCATCATCACACTGACATTATCATTACCATCACCCTGACATCATCATCACCCTGATATCATCATCACCCTGACATCATCATCACCCTGACATCATCATCACCATACCCTGACATCATCATCACCATACCCTGACATCATCATCACCCTGATATCATCATCACCCTGGCATCATCATCACCATACCCCGACATCACCATTACCATACCCCGACATCATCATCACCATACCCTGACATCATCATCACCCTACCCTGACATCATCATCACCCCGACATCATCATCACCATACCCTGACATCATCATCACCATACCCTGACAGCATCATCACCCTGGCATCATCATCACCCTGGCATCATCATCACCCTGGCATCATCATCACCATACCCCGACATCACCATTACCATACCCGACATCATCTTCACCATACCCTGACATCATCATCACCCTGGCATCATCATCACCATACCCGACATCACCATTACCATACCCCGACATCATCATCACCATACCCTGACATCATCATCACCATACCCTGACATCATCACCACCATACCCCGACATCATCATCACCATACCCTGACATCATCATCACCATACCCCGACATCATCATCACCATACCCTGACATCATCATCACCATACCCTGACATCATCATCATCATCACCCTGACATCATCATCACCCTGACATCATCATCACCCTGACATCATCATCATCACCCCGACATCATCATCACCATACCCTGACATCATCACCATACCCTGACATCATCATCACCATACCCTGACATCATCATCACCATACCCTGACATCATCATCACCATACCCTGACATCATCATCACCCTGACATCATCATCACCCTGACATCATCATCACCCTGACATCATCATCATCACCCTGATATCATTATCACCCTGACATCATTATCACCCTGACATCATTATCACCCTGACATCATCATCACCATACCTTGACATCATCATCACCATACCTTGACTTTCATCATCATCATCACCCTGTCATCATCATCACCATCGCCCTGACATCATCATCACCTTCATCCTGACATCATCATCACTATCACCCTGACATCATCATCACCATCACCCTGACATCATCATCTCCATCACCCCTGACATCATCATCACCATCACCCTGACATCATCATCACCCTGACATCATCATCATCATCATCTCATCATCATCATCATTATCATCATCATCACCTTGACATCATTATCACCCTGACATCATTATCACCCTGACATCATCATCACCATCACCCTGACATCATTATCACCTGACATCATCATCACCATCATCCTGACATCATCATCCTGACATCATCATCACCCTGACATCATCATCATCATCATCACCCTGACATCATCATCACCATACCCTGACATCATCATCACCATACCCTGACATCATCATCACCATACCCTGACATCATCATCACCATACCCTGACATCATCATCACCATCGCCCTGACATCATCATCACCATACCCTGACATCATCATCACCATACCCTGACATCATCATCATCATCATCACCCTGACATCATCATCATCATCGCCCTGACATCATCATCACCATCACCCTGACATCATCATCACCATACCCTGACATCATCATCACTATACCCTGACATCATCATCACCCTGACATCATCATCACCCTGACATCATCATCACCATACCATGACATCATCATCACCATCACCATGACATCATCATCA
>JAPXFY010000018.1:77648665-77661165 GCA_030674185.1 Monoplex corrugatus
ATCTGCCTCTCTCTCTGTCTCTGTATCTGTATCTGTCTCTGTCTCTGTCTCTGTATCTGTCTCTGTCTCTGTCTCTATCTGTATCTGTCTCTCTGTGTGTCTAGAGCTGTCTCTTTGTCTTTCTTCTCTGTCTGTCTGTACGTCTCTCTCAATCCCTCTCTCTCTTGCTTGTTTCTCTCTCTCTCTTCCCCCTTTCTCTCTTCCCTCTCTCTCTGCCCCCCCTCTCTCTCTTCCCTCTCTCTGTCTCTCTTTCTCTTACCCCCCTCTCTCCCCCTCTCTCTCTTTGTCTCTATCTCACTCTCACCCCATCCTCTCATTAGATGCACTGAATCCAGGAGTGCGTCTGGAAGAATTCCTGGTATTAAAATTGATTTGCTGAATGCAACACGGAGTCTGGGCATATTCTTCGATTTCTTGCTTCCTGGGAGTTGTCTAATCGTAGACTTTTGTCTTTTCTGAAATTTGTCTTCTTGGTAAATGTTCTGTTCGTCTTGAGTCTGTTCTTTCTCTCTGTCTGTCTGTCTGTCAGTCTGTCTGCCTGCCTGTCTGTCTGTCTGTCTGTCTGTCTGTCATATTGTCTATCTATCTTTATTATCTATCTATTATCTATCTATCTATTACTACTATCTACTACACTATCTATTATCTACCTACTACCTATCTATCTACCTACTACCTATCTATCTATCATCTATCTATTACCTACCTACTACCTATCTACCTACTACCTATCTATCTATCTACTACTATCTACTTACTACCTACTACTATCTACTCTACTATCTATCTATCTATCTACTACCTACTACCTATCTACCTACTACCTATCTATCTATCTATCTATCTATCTATCTACCCACCTACTACCTATCTACCTACTACTATCTATCTATCTATCTACCTACCTACTACCTATCTACCTACTACCTATCTATCTATCTATCTATCTACCTACTACCTATCTACCTACTACCTACTACTATCTATCTATCTATCTACCTACCTACTACCTATCTACTACTACCTATCTATCTATCTATCTATCTACCTACCTACTACCTATCTACCTACTACTCTATCTATCTATCTATCTATCTACCTACCTACTACCTATCTACCTACTACCTATCTATCTATCTATCTACCTACCTACTACCTATCTACCTACTACCTATCTATCTATCTATCTACCTACCTACTACCTATCTACCTACTACCTATCTATCTACTATCTATCTACCTACCTACTACCTATCTACCTACTACCTATCTATCTATCTATCTATCTACCTACCTACTACCTATCTACCTACTACCTATCTATCTATCTATCTATCTACCTACCTACTACCTATCTACCTACTACCTATCTATCTATCTATCTATCTACCTACCTACTACCTATCTACCTACTACCTATCTATCTATCTATCTATCTACCTACCTACTACCTATCTACCTACTACTATCTATCTATCTATCTACCTACCTACTACCTATCTACCTACTACCTATCTATCTATCTATCTATCTACCTACCTACTACCTATCTACCTACTACCTATCTATCTATCTATCTATCTATCTACCTACCTACTACTATCTACCTACTACTATCTATCTATCTATCTACCTACCTACTACCTATCTACTACTACCTATCTATCTATCTATCTATCTACCTACCTACTACCTATCTACCTACTACTATCTATCTATCTATCTACCTACCTACTACCTATCTACTACTACCTATCTATCTATCTATCTACTACCTACTACCTATCTACCTACTACCTATATCTATCTATCTATCTATCTATCTATACTACTACTATCTACCTACTACCTATCTATCTATTATCTACTATCTACTATCTATCTATCTACCTACTACTACTACTACCTACTACCTATTATCATTATCTATAATCTATCTATCTATCTATCTATCTACTACTATCTACTACTACCTATCTATCTATCTATTATCTATCTATCTATCCAAATGCATATATACATATGTGTGTGTGTGTGTGTGTGTGTGTGTGTGTGTGTGTGTGTGTGTGTGTGTGTGTGTGTGTGTGTGTGTGTGTGTGTGTGCGCGCGCGCGCGTAAATTATAGTATATCATATCGATATAAAAAAAAAAGAAGAGAGAGAAACTGAAACTGAAACTGAAACTGTTTATTGTCATTACCGAAAAGGTCTTTTGACAAGGGGGATAACAATTTTCCAGTAGTGCGACACATAATCCACTCTTTGTATGTGCGCAAATTCTTCACACATAATCAAAAAAAATATCGAACATCCATTCCTTGAACAGTCGAACATATTCAAATCATATATAATGAACAATCATCCATTTTACCACTACTACATAATACAAAGAAAACAACAACAAAAAATATCAGAACAGTGTTCCCACATTCAGGCCAATAATTTGTCTAGGTTTAGACAAACCAAAATCTTTTTCACACACCCACACCCACACACACTCACACGCATCCATATACGCTCACACGCGGGCGCGCGCTCGTGCGCACACACACACACATCAAAACTGTAATATGATAAAACATCTGGGCTAGACCACCCAAACCTTACATTTAGTGATAATAATATAATCTTCACATAACTGCCCCAAAATACTCTGTTAACAAGGGACATCACTATGCCTTTTATTTATTTGTTTTTTTGTTTTTTTTTGTTTTTGTTAACATGTATAGTAGACCCTTAAGTGTCTATATACCCTTTCAATATCCACTTCTAACATATTCTACAAATATACCATTATTTTCATATTATTAGCTACTCTTAAATTATCGGCAAACAAAGCAAAATAAAGCAAATGAAAACAGCTCTTTACAAAACAGAGTCTATAATAAAGCGGCTTCTTTTGGAGTTAACGTGATATAGCCCACATCAGTCAAAACAGATTAAATAATCCCAGTATGATATTGTCTAGCACTATTGTCGGGCTTGTAAGTGTTTATGTCTTATTTTTTGTGCTTCCGCAATGTATAGTGCCACTGATTTGATTATGACTTCGTCATCAGATGACAAAATAGATACAACATCTTGTCTTTTGGCCATGTCGGATTCAAAAAACTTTGCATTTTCCACGTATTGTGTCAAAAATTTGGCATTGGAATAAAAAGTGTTTTTCATTATCGACATTGTTTCCACATAAGGGGCAAGGATAGAGAGAGAGAGAGAGAGAGAGAGAGAGAGAGAGAGAGAGAGAGAGAGAGAGAGAGAGAGAGAGAGAGAGAGAAAGAAAGAAAGAGAGAGTGCGAGAGAGAGAGTGAGAGTGAGAGAGAGAGTGAGAGAGAGAGGGAGTGAGAGAGAGAGAAAGATAGAGAGAGAGGTGAAATAGATAGATAGATTTCATGACGCTTTATTAAGCACCATCACATCACTGATACGAGTCATTTACGATTCCTATTCCTAATAATTTCATGTGTTTCGCAAGTTTGTGACTTGTTATCCTTGTTTCTTATGTTGTGTACTTCCGGTTTTCGTATTTACCTTGTAAACGATCTTGGCAGTACAACATCTATCACTTGGCAGTACAACATCTATCACTTGACAGTACAACATCTATCACTTGACAGTACAACATCTATCACTTGGCAGTACATCATCTATCACTTGACAGTACAACATCTATCACTTGGCAGTACAACATCTATCACTTGGCAGTACAACATCTATCACTTGGCAGTACAACATCTATCACTTGGCAGTACAACATCTATCACTTGGCAGTACAACATCTATCACTTGGCAGTACAACATCTATCACTTGGCAGTACAACATTTATCACTTGGCAGTACAATATCTATCACTTGGCAGTACAACATCTATCACTTGGCAGTACAACATCTATCACTTGGCAGTACAACATCTATCACTTGGCAGTACAACATCTATCACTTGGCAGTACAACATCTATCACTTGGCAGTACAACATCTATCACTTGGCAGTACATCATCTATCACTTGGCAGTACAACATATATCACTTGGCAGTACAACATCTATCACTTGGCAGTAGAACATATATCACTTGGCAGTACATCATCTATCACTTGGCAGTACAACATCTATCACTTGGCAGTACAACATCTATCACTTGGCAGTACAACATATATCACTTGGCAGTACAACATCTGTCACTTGGCAGTACAACATATATCACTTGGCAGTACAACATCTATCACTTGGCAGCACATATATCACTTGGCAGCACAACATCTATCACTTGACAGTACAACATCTATCACTTGGCAGTACATATATCACTTGGCAGTACAACATCTATCACTTGGCAGTACATATATCACTTGGCAGTACAACATCTATCACTTGACAGTACAGCATCTATCACTTGGCAGTACAGCATCTATCACTTGGCAGTACAACATCTATCACTTGGCAGTACAACATCTATCACTCTGACGATAAATGTCTTGAACTGCATTGTCAGGACAGAGACAGAACAGTTACATATCGCCCCACACTGTGGTAGGTAAGATATACACATAGCTGTGTGTGTGTGTGTGTGTGTGTGTGTGTGTGTGTGTGTGTGTGTGTGTGTGTGTGTGTGTGTGTGATGTGTTGTGTGTGTGTGTGTCTGTGTGTGTGTGTGTGTGTGTGTGTGTGTGTGTCTGTGTCTGTGTGTGTGTGTGTACCTGTCTGTGTGTGTGTGTGTCTGTGTATGTGTGTGTGCCTGTGTGTCTGTGTCTGTATGTGTGTGTGTGTGTGTGTGTGTATGTTGTGTGTGCTGTGTGCTGTGTTGTGTGTGTGTGTGTGTGTGTGTGTGTGTGTGTGTGTGTGTGTGTTGTGTGGTGTCTGTGTGTTGTGTCTGTGTGTTGTGTGTGTGTACCTGGTGTGTGTGTTGTGTGTGTGTGTACCTGTGTGTGTGTGTTGTCTGTGTGTGTGTGTTTCTGTGTGTGTGTGTGTTCTGTGTGTGTGTGTGTCTGTTGTTGTGTCTGTGTTTGTGTTGTGTGTGTGTGTGTGTGTGTCGTGTATGTGTGTGTGTCTGTGTTGTGTGTGTGTTTTGTGTGTGTGTGTGTGTGTGTGTGTGTGTGTGTCTGTGTGTTGTGTGTGTGTGTGTTGTGTTGTGTGTGTGTGTGTGTGTGTGTGTGTGTGTGTGTGTGTGTGTGTGTGTGTGTGTGTGTTTGTGTGTGGTGTGTGTGTGGTGTGTGGTGTTGTGTGTGGTGTTTGTGTGTGTGTGTGTTGTGTTGTGTGTGGAGTTGGTGCTGTGTCGTTTGTGGAGTTGGTGCTGGTGGTTTGATAGATGGTGGGGTGAATTGGGATGTTGAGTTGTTACAGGTGGAAATGTTTCACAGCCAGAGAAATCCACAGCAACGTGTGCAGAATTTGTAGAGTAACAGACACACTGTAACATTTACAACATAATTCTAGAGACACTGTAACATACAACATAATTCTACAGACACTCTGTAACATTTACAACATAATTCTACATGTACAGACACTCTGTAACATTTACAACATAATTCTACATGTACAGACACTCTGTAACATTTACAACATAATTCTCTACAGACACTCTGTAACATTTACAACATAATTCTACAGACACTCTGTAACATTTACAACATAATTCTACAGACACTCTGTAACATTTACAACATAATTCTACAGACACACTGTAACATTTACAACATAATTCTACAGACACTGTAACATTTACAACATAATTCTAACAACACTGTAACATTTACAACATAATTCTACACACACTGTAACATTTACAACATAATTCTACAGACACACTGTAACATTTACAACATAATTCTACAGACACACACTGTAACATTTACAACATAATTCTACAGACACACTGTAACATTTACAACATAATTCTACAGACACTGTAACATTTACAACATAATTCTACAGACACCATGTAACATTTACAACATAATTCTACAGAACACACACTGTAACATTTACAACATAATTCTACAGACACACTCTGTAACATTTACAACATAATTCTACAGACACTGTAACATTTACAACATAATTCTACACACACTGTAACATTTACAACATAATTCTACAGACACACTGTAACATTTACAACATAATTCTACAGACACACTCTGTAACATTTACAACATAATTCTACAGACCACTAACTTGTAACATTTACAACATAATTCTACAGACACTGTAACATTTACAACATAATTCTACAGACACTGTAACATTTACAACATAATTCTACAGCACACTCGTAACATTTACAACATAATTCTACAGACACTGTAACATTTACAACATAATTCTACACACACTGTAACATTTACAACATAATTCTACAGACACTGTAACATTTACAACATAATTCTACAGACACTGTAACATTTACAACATAATTCTACAGCACACTGTAACATTTACAACATAATTCTACACACACTGTAACATTTACAACATAATTCTACAGACACCTGTAACATTTACAACATAATTCTACAGACACTGTAACATTTACAACATAATTCTACAGACACTGTAACATTTACAACATAATTCTACACACACTGTAACATTTACAACATAATTCTACACACACTGTAACATTTACAACATAATTCTACAGACACCTGTAACATTTACAACATAATTCTACAGACACTGTAACATTTACAACATAATTCTACAGACACTGTAACATTTACAACATAATTCTACACACACTGTAACATTTACAACATAATTCTACACACACTGTAACATTTACAACATAATTCTACAGAACACTGTAACATTTACACATAATCTAACATTGTAACATGTACAACATATCTACATGCCACTGTAACATTTACAACATAATTCTACCACCTGTAACATTACACATAATTCTACAGACACATGTAACATTTACAACATAATTCAACGACTAAGAACATTACATAGCTACTGGGGAATTTCAGAATGGAATACATTTATCACCGATGCCGGAATTAACAGAAATGTCGGTATGCGATCATTTCTTACACCAGATCCGTTACATTTTGCCAATGTCAGTGAGCACTGACAATGACAATGTTATTATTCGTACCAGTCATGGCTGTGGTGGTAGATGGCATATGTTCCGTGCTGGATGCTGAAGTGGTGTGGTGTGTAGTGGTAGTGGTGGTGGTGGTAGTGGTAGGGGGTGGTGGTGTGTATGGTAGTGGTAGTTGGGTGGTGGTGGTGGTGGTAGTGGTAGTGGTAGGTGGTGTAGTGGTAGTGGTAGTGGTGGTGGTGGTGTAGTGGTAGTGGTGTGGTGAGTGATGGTAGTGGTAGTGGTAGGTGGTAGGTGGTGGTGGTAGTGGTAGTGGTAGTGTGGTGGTGGTGGTGGTGTGGTGGTAGTGGTAGTGGTAGTGGTGAGTGGTAGTGGTGTAGTGGTAGTGGTAGTGGTGGTAGTGTAGTGGTAGTGGTAGTGTGGTGGTAATGGTAGTGGTAGTGTGTAGTGGTAGTGGAGTGGTAGTGGTAGTGGTAGTGGTAGTGGTAGTGGTAGTGGTAGTGGTGGTAGTGGTAGTGGTAGTGGTAGTGGTGGTGGTGGTGGTAGTGGTAGTGGTAGTGGTAGTGGTGGTGGTAGTGGTAGTGGTGGTGGTGGTGGTGTAGTTGTAGTGGTAGTGGTAGTGGTAGTGGTGTAGTGGTAGTGGTGGTGGTGGTGGTGGTGGTGGTAGTGGTGGTAGTGGTGGTAGTGGTGGTAGTGGTAGTCGTAGTCGTAGTGTAGTGGTGTGGTAGTGGTGGCGGTGTTGGTGGTGGTGATGGTGAAGGTGGTGGTGATGGTGGTGGTAGTGGTGGTGGTAGTGGTGGTAGTGGTGGTGGTAGTTGTGGTGGTGGTAGTGGTGGTGGAAGTGGTAGTAGTAGTGGTAGTGGTAGTGGTGGTAGTTGTAGAAGTAGTAGTAGTAGTAGTAGTAGTAGTAGTAGTAGTAGTAGTAGAAGTAGTAGTAGTAGTAGTAGTAATAGTAGTAGTAGTAGTAGTAGTAGTAGTAGTAGTAGTAGTAGTAGTAGTAGTAGTAGTAGTGGTGGTAGTGGTGGTGGTGGTGGTAGTGGTAGTGGTAGTGGTGGTGATAGTGGTAGTTGTAGTGGTAGTGGTGGTGGTGGTGGTGGTGGTGGTGGTAGTGGTAGTGGTAGTGGTGGTGGTGGTGGTAGTGGTAGTGGTAGTGGTAGTGGTGGTGGTAGTGGTAGTGTGGTGGTGGTGGTAGTGGTAGTGGTGGTGGTGGTAGTGGTAGTGGTGGTGGTGGTAGTGGTAGTGGTGGTGGTGGTGGTAGTGGTAGTGGTAGTGGTGGTTTAGTGGTAGTGGTAGTGGTAATGGTGGTGGTGTGGTGGTGTGTGGCAGTGGTAGTGGTAGTGGTAGTGGTAGTGGTGGTGGTGGTGTGGTAGTGGTGGTGGTGGTGGTGGTGGTGGTAGTGAGTGGTAGTGGTAGTGTTAGTGATAGTGTTAGTGGTAGTGGTGGTTGGTAGTGGTAGTGGTGGTGTGGTGGTGGTGGTGGTAGTGGTAGTGGTGGTGTGTGTGGTGGTGGTGGTGGATGGTGTGGTGGTGGTAGTGGTATGTTTGTGGTAGTGGTAGTGGTAGTGGTGTGGTGGTGGTGGTGGTGTGGTGTGGTGTGGGGTGAGTGGTGTGGTTGTGGTAGTGTGGTAGTGGTAGTGTGGTAGTGGTGGTGTGTGTATGGTAGTGGTAGTGGGAGTGGTAGTGTGTGGTGGTGGTGTGTGTAGTGGTAGTGGTGTGGTGGAGTGGTGGTGTGTGTGTGTAGTGGTAGTGGTAGTGGTGGTAGGTGTGGTAGTGGTGTGGTGTAGTGGTAGTGGTGGTGGTGTGTGTGTGTGGTGTGAGTGGTAGTGTGGGTAGTGGTGTGGTAGTGGTGGTGAGTGGTGTAGTAGTGGTGGTGGAGTGGTGGTGAGTGGTGGTGGTGTGTGGTAGTTGGTGTGTGGTAGTGGTGTGTGGTGGTAGGTGAGGTTGGTGTGTGTGGTGGTGGGTGTGGTATGTGGTAGTGTGGTAGTGGTAGTGGTAGTGGGTGGTGGTGGTGTGGTAGTGTGGTGGTGTGGGTGGTGGTTAGTGTGGTGGTGGTGGTGGTGTGTAGTGTGGTAGTGGTAGGTTGGTGTGGTGTGTGGTAGTGAGTGTAGTGGTAGTGGTAGTGGTGGTAGTGGTGTGTGAGTGTGTAGTGAGTGGGTAGTGTAGATGGATGGTGTGTGGTAGTGGTGTGGTAGTTGTGTATGTGTGGGGGTGGTGTGGTGTGGTGTTGTGGTGTGGTAGTGGTAGTGGTGTGAGTGGGTAGGTGGTGTGTAGTGGAGTGGTGGGTGGTGGTAGTGGTGGTGTGTGTGTTGTGTGTAGGTGTGTGTAGTGGTAGTGTAGTGTAGTAGGTAGTTGTAGTGTATGTGTGTGGTGGTAGTGTGTGGTGGAGGTGTGGTGGTGTGTGATGGTGAGTGGTGTGGTGGTGTGGTGTTGGGTGGTGGTAGGGTGTGGAGTGGTGTGGTGGTAGTGTGGTGAGTGGTGTGGAGGTGGTAGTGGTGTAGGTGTGTGTGGTGTAGTGGAGTGTGTAGTGTGGTGTGGTAGTGGTGATGTAGTGTGGTAGTGGTGGTATGTAGGGTTGTGTATGGTTGGTGGTAGTGGTGGTGGTGGTGGTGGTGGTAGTGGTAGTGGTGGTGGTGGTGTGGTGTTGGTGGTGTGGTGGTGGTGTGGTGGGTGGTGGTTGAGTGGTGTGGTGGTGGTGGTGGTGTAGTGGTAGTGGTAGTGTGGGTAGTGGGTAGTGGTGGGTGGTGTGGTGGTAGTGGTAGTTGGAGTGTGGTGTGTAGTGTGGTGTGGGTGGTGGGGTATGGGGGTGTTGGTGTGGTGGTTGTGGAGTGGTGGTGTGGGGTGTGTGTGGTGGTGTGGTGGTGTGGTGTGGTGGTGGTGGTGGTGGTGTGTGGGTGGTGTGTGGTGTGGTGGTGGTGTGGTGGTAGTGAGTGGTTGGGATGGTGGGTTGTTGGTGTGTGTGTGTGGTGGGAGTGGTGGTGGTGGTGTGGTAGTGGTAGTGGTGGTTGGTGGTTGAGGGTGTGTTGTGGTGTATGGGGTGTGGTGGTGGGTGGTGGTGTGGTAGTGTAGGGAGTGGTGTAGTGGGGGTGGTGGTGGTGGTTGGTGGTGGTGTGGTGGTGGTGGTTGTGTGTGGTGTGTGGGTGGTGGGAGGTGGTTGGTGTGTGTTGGTGTTAGTGGGTGGTGTGTGAGTGAGTGGTAGGTAATGGTGTGTGTGTAGTGTGTGTGTGCTCGTGCGTGGTGCTGTGTGTGTGTGTGTGTATTTGTTGTGTGTTTGTGTGTGTTGTTTTCATGTCTCTGTGTGTGGCTCTCTCTCTCTCTCTCTCTCTCTCTCTCTCTCTCCTCTCTCTCTCTCTCTCTCTCTCTCTCTCTCTCTCTCTTTCTCCTCTCTTCTACACACACAACCGATGCGCACGCAAAGACCACAGAAAGAAAAGGCAAACAAGAGATGAAGTATGCACACACGCACACACACACACACACACACACACACACACACACACACACACACACACACACACACACACACACATACATACATACACGCACACACACACACACACACACACTCACACACACACGCATGCACGCACACACACACACACACGCACACTCTCTCTCTCTCTCTCCACACACACACACACACACACACACACACACACACACACACACACACACACACACACACACACACACACATTCTGTCCACTCAACATTCACATCTTTCAACCGACTTCGAGAGGAGCTAGGAATAAATAGCTAAGGGAGACAATAAAGAATGAGAATGACAAAAGTCTTAATCTCCCTTGTTTACAGCCTAGGATCTACAGGCCACTTATTCTGGTGCACACAATTAATGACAACTGACACACAGCCAGAAGAGGAAGAAGAAGAGATTTCATTTACAGGGTTGGAAATAACCAGTGCATGTGTATACACTCTTTTACATTCTGCCCTCTTCCATAGTCTTGTAATACTCTGCATTTACCCCTGTGGGGATGCCCGGAGCTCTGTCAGCATAAATAGTATCCCCATCTTCTGGAAATTATGTGTTTCAAATTTCCTCTTTCCTGTCACTGTCTTTGTTTCTGACCTTATTCCTTTGTTTTCTGTCATTTCATCCTATCATTTTCTGCCTTGCTGGTCCATTCACCTGTATGTGGTCGGTAAAGTCTTACGTATTTCTCTTAAGATTGATAATTGGGTTCATGTATTAAGTGCATTTTGGGTCTAGTGTAAGATTGATAATTGGGTATATGTATTAAGTGCAGTTTTGGCTCTAGTGTAAGATTGATAATTGGGTACATATATTAAGTGCATTTTTGGCTCTAATGTAAGATTGATAATTGGGTATATGTATTAAGTGCATTTTGGACTCTAGTGTAAGATTGATATTTGGGTACATGTATTAAGTGCATTTTGGGCTCTAGTGTAAGATTGATAATTGGGTTCATGTATTAAGTTCATTTGTTGGCTCAAGTGTAAGATTGATAATTGGGTACATATATTAAGTGTATTTTTGGCTCTAGTGTAAGATTGATAATTGGGTACATGTATTAAGTGCATTTTTTGGCTCTAATGTAAGATTGATAATTGGGTACATGTATTAAGTGCATTTTGGCTCTAGTGTAAATGATTAGATAACTTATGGTGTTTCATGATTAAGTGCATTTTTGGCTCTAGTGTAAGATTGATAATTGGGTTCATGTATTAATGTGCCAATTTTATTGGCTTCTTAGTGTAAGATTGATAATTGGGTACATGTATTAAAGTGCATTTTTTGGCTCTAGTGTAAGATTGATAATTGGGTACATGTATTAAGTGCATTTTTGGCTCTAGGGAACTGAGATAATGTTTTAAGAATGCATAAATTTGTAGGTATGTAATTACAGGTACAGGTTTTTATTATGTTAATGTACTTATTTATGTTAATTTGTGTACAGTGTTTTTATATATGCTTAATGTACTTATTTATGTTTAATTGTGTACATGTTTTTATATATGCTTAATTACTTATTTATGTATAATTTGTGTACATTTTTATTAATGACTTTTAATTTGTTACAGTTTTATATATGCTTAATGTATTATTTATGTTAATTTGTGTACAGTGTTTTTATATATGCTTAATGTACTTATTTATGTATAATTTGTGTACAGTGTTTTTATATATGCTTAATGTACTTATTTATGATTAATTTGTGTACAGTGTTTTTATATATGCTTAATGTACTTATTTATGTTTAATTTGTGTACAGTGTTTTTATATATGCTTAATTTTACTTATTTATGTTTAATATTGTGTACAGTTTTTTTGTCTCCTGTCTTATAAATTGGATGGAGTGGTCAACGCCGCGGGCATTTCCTCACATTAAGTGCGCGAATTCACTGATATGTGAATTCAATTTTTGTTTCCGTTTTGTTGTTGTTGTTTTTGTTGTTGTTGCTTTGTTT
>JAPXFY010000018.1:77668665-77673665 GCA_030674185.1 Monoplex corrugatus
GTGTGTGTGTGTGTGTGTGTGTGTGTGTGTGTGTGTTGTGTGTGTGTGTGTGTGTGTGTGTGTGTGTGTGTGTGTGTGTGACACTGCGCGTGTTACTATTGTATTAGCAATAGTGGTTTACAAACGTTCCTAGTGGTATTGGAAATGCTGATGTAGCTTCTGTTTATATTCTTATATTCTTTCTGGAAAAAACACAAGTGTCTACACATACGTTTTTGAAATGTATGAACAGATTAACAATGTGTAAGATTAGACATAAACATGAATCAGGAACAATTACATTAAACAGCATTGGTTCAAACTGACCATAAGGGATTTGGCGGGGTCATGTTCCACGGAACGGAAGAAAAAGACTATGAAAGACCACTAAAATGATACACGGATACTCTGAAGTCCAGTCTCATCACCTATGGCACCAACACCACCAACTGGGAAGATATTAACAGCAACAGAGTAAGCAGGTGACAGCTGTGAGCACACTTAACCACATTCAAACAGCTCAAAACGGAAGAGATTCAGTTTCAGTTTCAATTTCAGTTTCTCAGGATGACGTCTCCGCGCTCGGAATAATTTCCATATGCACTAACATCACAGGTGCCATGTGATGGAGAAGATCCAGAATGATCATGGCACGAGCCTTAAGCTGCGTATAAACCCAATAGCTGGCCAAGTCCTTAGGTCCTTTCTAGATAGTTCCATAACCCTGAGGTCGTAGGGGAGTGAGGTGACAGAGACCTCAACTTTTCCCGAAGCCAGCATTATGAAGGCGGTGCCCATCCCGTCTTACTCGCTTCATTTTCATATTCATATTTTTTACCAAGACTTCAGAAAGGCAAGAAAGCTAATTGGTCTTCAAGCGGTGGACCTGAGAAATCAACCTATATCTTCAATGTTTTTACCAAGACAGCCGGGCAATGCTCTGCTCTTCACGATTTTCAACTGCCGTGGGATCCTTTAACGTGCGCAACCATAGGGCACACGGGTCCGACTCGTTTTTCGTCCCCTTCCGAAGGACTAGACGTTCAGTTCGATTTTCCGGTCAAACTCAGGAGAAAAGTTAGGCCTCTACAGAGAGCAAACCCTGGAACCTGGAGTCTAGTTATTAGCAGGCGAACGTCTGAACCATTCTGCCACCCTTCTCCCTTCAACGGATGAGACACCGCTGGGAGCAGAACACAAAGGTGAAGGACTTTCTTTTCCAGGCAGTGCCTACAAGGAACATGCAAGTCCAGGCTAGGTCTAGCATCCAGCATGAAAACCAGCAAACACGAGGCGACGACGACCAGTATGGTGGTTATTCATCCGTCCATTCGACGGAATAGTCCAGTGTCATCACATAATTTAGACAACAGGTCTGTGTCCCTGAGTTGTCTTCTCCTTTATCGCAAATGAAGCATTGTGTTTGAAATTGAACACGATAAACGATCCGTTATCTCTATTGTCTTGACCATTACGTTATCTTGTTTTGTCTTGACCATGACGTTATTTTGTTTTGTCTTGACCATGACGTTATTTTGTTTTGTCTTGACCATGACGTTATTTTGTTTTGTCTTGACCATGACGTTATTTTGTTTTGTCTTGACCATGACGTTATTTTGTTTTGTCTTGACCATGACGTTATTTTGTTTTGTCTTGACCATGACGTTATTTTGTTTTGTCTTGACCATGACGTTATTTTGTTTTGTCTTGACCATGACGTGCTTTTGTTTTGTCTTGACCATTACGTGCTTTTGTTTTGTCTTGACCATGACGTTATTTTGTTTTGTCTTGACCATTACGTGATTTTGTTTTGTCTTGACCATTACGTGATTTTGTTTTGTCTTGACCATGACGTTATTTTTGTCTTGACCATGCCGTTATCTTGTTTTGTCTTGACCATGACGTTATTTTGTTTTGTCTTGACCATTACGTTATCTCTGTTGTTTTGACCATGACGTTATTTTGTTTTGTCTTGACTATGACGTTATTTTGTTTTGTCTTGACCATGACGTTATTTTTTGTCTTGACCATGACGTTATTTTGTTTTGTCTTGACTATGACGTTATTTTGTTTTGTCTTGACCATGACGTTATTTTGTTTTGTCTTGACAATTACGTTATTTTGTTTAAAATAGGAGCTGAACCTTTAACCCTTTGACTCCCGAACCTTATCCTCCAGTGAACTGCAAAAAAAACTTAACCCTTCGATCCCCTCACCCTATCCACCAGCTTCCAGCAGGAAGAAACTTAAGTCTTCGATTCCCTCATTTTATCACCATCTTTCAGATGGAAGCTGGTGGATAGGGCGAGGGAATCGAAGGGTTGAGATTTTGCTTTGCTAACATAGTTGTCAATGCAATATGCTGGTGGACAGGGTGCGGGAGTCAACAAGGTGCCGGACTCAAAGGGTTGTGACGTGGATTGGGGCTCCTGAAACATTGTTCCTCGTTTACATGTCATCAGCTTTGGTACCAGCTTTGAAATTCCGCTGAAGTGGATCATATTTTTCATTGAGAAATGTGACTTTCGTTACTGTAAATCAGAATGCTCATGGGTTTATGTGCAGGCTTAAGGCGTGTGCCATGATTATCAATACACATGGCACCTGTGACGTTAGTGCAAATGGAATTCATTCCGAGCGTGGAGACGTCATCTTGAGAAACTGAAACTGAAACTGAAACTGAAACTGATCTATATCTTGATATTAGCAAGCAAGCAGATTGACAGTAAGAAACTAGCACATGGAAGTTGAGACATTCTATGCATAAATTAATCAGTAAATGAATGTTTGAGAAAAGGCCATTTGCAAAGCTGGAAATAAACTTAGAAAAGCTATGTACGTAGTAAAGAACGATCTGTTAGCAGTGGCACACTATGATCGTGTCTGAAAACATCAGAAAATAAAATAAAATACACACAGTAGAGTGTGACCATTTCAATTACCTCCCCCGACTGAGTTAGGAGTTATTTCCCCTCGTATACTTCAGTTTGCCCTCAAAGGCTCACTTGTCAAGCTTCACTACTATAATTGCTTCCGGTAAATTCGTTGCATATTACAAAATAGTATAGTGGCTAACCGTCTGTTTACAACACACCAAAGCAATAACTTTCTTACCAGCTGTTGCCACATGTTTTGCGTGTTGCCAAGTTATTTCTCCATCACCGTATGTGTAAGGACTTTTCTGTGTTTAGTCTTGTTCACCTTTCTTCGTTAATTTATCGTCACGATCTTCAGACTGTTTGTTTGGGTGGGTGGGTAGTTATTGGCTGATAATGTTTTATTGTTATTGGACAAGGCAAATCGTGTTGGTGAGGGGGTGGGGACTACATGTCATGTTGTCCAGGGTCATATTTCATTGATATGGTTATGTGGTGTTTTGGTGATGGGGTGGGGGCTATATGTCATGTTGTCCAGGGTCATATTTCATTGATATGGTTATGTAGTGTGTTGGTGAGGGGGTGGGGGCTATATGTCATGTTGTCCAGGGTCAGATGTCATTGATATGGTTGTGTGGTGTATTGGTGAGGGGGTGGGGCTATATGTCATGTTGTCCAGGGTCAGATGTCATTGATATGGTTAGTAGTGTGTTTGGTGAGGGGGTGGGGCTATATGTCATGTTGTCCAGGGTCAGATGTCATTGATATGGTTTGTGTGTGTGGTGAGGGGTGGGGCTAATGTCATGTTGTCCAGGTCATATTCATTGATATGGTTATGTGGTGTGTTGGTGAGGGGGTGGGGGCTATATGTCATGTTGTCCAGGGTCATATTTCATTGATATGGTTATGTGGTGTGTTGGTGAGGGGGTGGGGGCTATATGTCATGTTGTCCAGGGTCAATGTCATTGATATGGTTATGTGGTGTGTTGGTGAGGGGGTGGGGGCTATATGTCATGTTGTCCAGGGTCAGATGTCATTGATATGGTTATGTGGTGTGTTGGTGAGGGGGTGGGGGCTATATGTCTTGTTGTCCAGGGTCATATTTCATTGATATGGTTATGTGGTGTGTTGGTGAGGGGGTGGGGGCTATATGTCTTGTTGTCCAGGGTCATATTTCATTGATATGGTTATGTGGTGTGTTGGTGAGGGGGTGGGGACTACATGTCATGTTGTCCAGGGTCATATTTCATTGATATGATTATGTGGTGTGTTGGTGAGGGGGTGGGGGCTATATGTCATGTTGTCCAGGGTCATATTTCATTGATATGATTATGTGGTGTGTTGGTGAGGGGGTGGGGGCTATATGTCATGTTGTCCAGGGTCAGATGTCATTGATATGGTTATGTAGTGTGTTGGTGAGGGGGTGGGGGCTATATGTCATGTTGTCTAGGGTCAGATGTCATTGATATGGTTGTGGTGTGTTGGTGAGGGGGTGGGGGCTATATGTCATGTTGTCCAGGGTCAGATGTCATTGATATGGTTATGTGGTGTGTTGGTGAGGGGGTGGGGGTTATATGTCATGTTGTCCAGGGTCGGATTTCATTGATATGGTTGTGTGGTGTGTTGGTGAGGGGGTGGGGGTTATATGTCATGTTGTCCAGGGTCGGATTTCATTGATATGGTTGTGTGGTGTGTTGGTGCGGTCAGTTGGTGGTTGAGGGCTGGATGAGCGTTCATCTATTTCCACAAAATTGTTGTTAACATCGGTGATGGAGATATGTTAACAAGTTAGCAAGCAACACCTCAGAGTGTTGGTGGGACCCACAGTACCAATGCTTCACCACTCTGAACAATCACCTCCAAGCTCCCGATGCCACAGTAGCCATTAATTTTCATCCAGCAAAGGAGGCTGTCCATGCGCTGCATGATCCTTTCGGACCCGTCATCAGTTACCTTGTTCACCAGCTGAAGGGCAAGGTGGGGAGATAACAAGTCCTGGACATAGCTATACAACGTGCACCAATCAGGTCCAACACAACTACCGCACCAAGGCAGAATGAAAGAACCCTCTCTCGCTTAACTCTGGGACTTCGTCTGTCTTTTGGGCAGTCTGTTCTGCCACTAGCTCACAAAGCTGCCAGCTCT
>JAPXFY010000018.1:77693665-77698665 GCA_030674185.1 Monoplex corrugatus
AATTGGCGCCTAGCTTCTCCAGTTGATCGAAAACGAGGCGTTGATGTTTGTGACCATCCACCGCAAACTGAGTCCTGGGTGGAATGGAGATCGATCTCTCGGCTTTTTTTTTTTTTTCGTTCTTTTTTTTTTTTTTTCGTTCTTTTTTTTTTTTTTCTGACTGCACATGTTCCAGCCTGACTGATTTTTTTAAAATGCCTGCGTGTGACGAACCTTGATTCCATTCTCCTGTAAAAGGCTACGTGAGTCTGTTCAGGTTAAGGGAAAATATAGCTGGGAGGTAGAGGAGATGAGCACCTTCCTCATCATGATGTCCCAAGAATAGTACCCACCACCTCATTTCCAGACAGTTTTTGTCCCTATTTGTCATCACAAAATGAATCAAATCATTTTTTTTGACATGATAATTATTTGCCTCTGTATCTGTCTGTCTATCTGTCTATATGTCTGTCTGTCTGTCTGTCTGTCTATCTATCTATCTATCTATCTATCTATTTATCTATCTATCTATCTATCTATCTATCTATCTATCGATCGATCGATCGATTTATCTATACATCTGTCTGTCTGACCATCATTTATCTATCATATCTATCTATCTATCTATCTATCTATCTATCTATCTATCTATCTATCTTATCTATTATATTATATATCCATCTATCTATCTATCTACATGTCTGTCTGTTTATCTGTTTATCTATCTATCTATCTATCTGTCTGTCTATCTATCTATCTATCTATCTATCTGTCTGTCTATCTATCTATCTTATCTATTATCTATCTGTCTGTCTATCATATCTATCTATCTGTCTGTCTATCTATTTGTCTATCTATCTATCTATCTATATATCTATCTACATGTCTGTCTTTATCTATTATCTATCTATCTATCTACATCTATCTGTTATCTGATCTATCTATCTATCTATCTATCTATCTGTCTATCTATGCATCTATCTATTTATCTATCTATCTGTCTGTATGTCTGTCTATCTGTCTATCTATCTGTCTATCTGTCTATCTGACTGTCTATATATCTCTCTATCTCTCTATCTATATATCTACATGTCTGTCTGTTTATCTGTTTATCTATCTATCTACCTGTCTGTCTATCTATCTATCGATCTGTCTATCTATCTATCTATCTATATATCTGTCTGTCTGTCTATCAATATATCTATCTGTATATCTACCTATCTATCTATATGTCTGTCTGTCTATCTATCTATCTATCTATCTGTCTGTCTGTCTATCTGTCTGTCTATCTATCTATCTATCTATCTATCTATCTATCTATCTATCTATCTGTCTGTCT
The DNA here is from genome assembly GCA_030674185.1 of Monoplex corrugatus. NCBI lineage: Eukaryota > Metazoa > Mollusca > Gastropoda > Littorinimorpha > Ranellidae > Monoplex > Monoplex corrugatus. Next base: position 77,694,984 of record JAPXFY010000018.1, read on the forward strand.
ATCTATCTATCTATTTGTCTGTCTATCTATCTATCTATCTGTCTGTCTGTCTGTCTATCTATCTATCTATCTGTCTGTCTATCTACCTATCTATCTATCTGTCTGTCTATCTATCTGTCTGTCTGTCTGTCTATCTATCTACCTATCTATTTATATATCTATAAGTATTAGAAATGCAGGCTTATAAAAACAGTACCACCAAACTTCGTACATTGAGAAATTGACATTTAGACTAACAAGCGAGATGTTTCATCGCACTCTGTAACCTTCAGCTTAGGAGCGTATTTTGTTAACATCACGTTCTTTAAGATAAATACATCTGACAGTTGCAGGCACAAACATGTGGAGGAAATTCCTCACATGATTTACAGCAGAAATTCCCCAAACGACCATGAATGCCGACAGCACTTACACCCTTGGTACTGCTACATTCTGCAATCTCACTTAAGACTCCTTTCGGGGTGTTTTTTTGGTTATAGGATTTACAGCAAACATTCACCAAACGACCATGAATGCCGTCAGCGCTTTCATCCTTGCTACTGCTGAGGTCTGCAATCTCACTTAAGATTCATTTCGCGGTGAACGGTCATATATTCAATTTGGACAGGGGTTCATCTGAAAAATGTTATTAATTTTGCCTCTGAGACTGACTAATACATTTGTGTCTCTGAGACTGCCTAATACATTTGTGCCTTTGAGACTGCCTAATACATTTGTGCCTCTGAGATTGCCTAATATATTTGTGTCTCTGAGACTGCCTAATGCATTTGTGTCTCTGAGACTGCCTAATACATTTGTGCCTTTGAGACTGCCTAATACATTTGTGCCTCTGAGATTGCCTAATACAATTGTGCCTTTGATATTGCCTAATACATTTGTGTCTCTGAGACTCACTAATGCATTTGTGTCTCTGAGACTGACTAATGCATGTGTGCCTCTGAGACTGACTAATACATTTGTGCCTCTGAAACTGACTAATACATTTGTGTCTCTGAGACTGACTAATACATTTTTGTCTCTGAAACTGACTAATACATTTGTGTCTCTGAGATTGCCTAATACATTTGTGTCTCTGAGACTGACTAATATATTTGTGTCTCTGAGACTGACCAATACATTTGTGTCTCTGAGACTGACTAATACATTTGTGTCTCTGAGACTGACCAATACATTTGTGTCTCTGAGACTGCCGAATACATTTGTGTCTCTGAGACTGCCTAATACATTTGTGTCTCTGAGACTGACCAATACATTTGTGTCTCTGAGACTGCCTAATACATTTGTGTCTCTGAGACTGACCAATACATTTGTGTCTCTGAGATTGCCTAATACATTTGTATAACCTTCACTTTCGTATCATATCGGATGTTTATTTGATTCTTGTTACACAGTACATATGTATGTACATTTAATTTGATTCTAGTTACACAGTACACATGTATGTACATTAAATTTGGTTCTTGTTACACAGTACAGATGTATGTACATTTAATTTGATTCTTGTTACACAGTGCATATGTATGTACATTTAATTTGATTCTTGTTACACAGTACATATGTGTGTACATTTAATTTGATTCTAGTTACACAGTACATATGTATGTACATTTCATTTGATTCTAGTTACACAGTCCATATGTATGTACATTTAATTTGATTCTTGTTACACAGTACAGATGTATGTACATTTAATTTGATTCTTGTTACACAGTACCGATGTATGTACATTTCATTTGATTCTAGTTACACAGTCCATATGTATGTACATTTAATTTGATTCTAGTTAAACAGTACGGATGTATGTACATTTAATTTTATTCTAGTTACACAGTACATATGTATGTACATTTCATTTGATTCTTGTTACACAGTACATATGTATGTACATTTAATTTGATTCTTGTTACACAGTACATACATATGTACATTTATTTGATTCTAGTTACACAGTACATATATATGTACATTTAATTTGTTTCTAGTTACACAGTACATATGCATGGACATTTAATTTGATTCTAGTTACACAGTACAGATGTATGTACATTTAATTTGATTCTAGTAACACAGTACATATATATGTACATTTATTTGATTCTAGTTACACAGTACATATATATGTACATTTAATTTGATTCTAGTTAAACAGTACATATATATGTACATTTATTTGATTCTAGTTACACAGTACATATATGTGTACATTTATTTGATTCTAGTTAAACAGTACATATATATGTACATTTATTTGATTCTAGTTACACAGTACATATATATATATATATATATGTACATTTATTTGATTCTAGTTACACAGTACATATATATGTACATTTATTTGGTTCTAGTTAAACAGTACATATATATGTACATTTATTTGATTCTAGTTACACAGTACATATATATGTACATTTATTTGATTCTAGTTAAACAGTACATATATATGTACATTTAATTTGATTCTAGTTACACAGTACATATGCATGCACATTTATTTGATTCTAGTTACACAGTACATATATATGTACATTTAATTTGATTCTAGTTACACAGTACATATATATGTACATTTAATTTGATTCTAGTTACACAGTACATATGCATGCACATTTATTTGATTCTAGTTACACAGTACATATATATGTACATTTAATTTGATTCTAGTTACACAGTACATATATATGTACATTTAATTTGATTCTAGTTACACAGTACATATGCATGCACATTTATTTGATTCTAGTTACACAGTACATATATATGTACATTTAATTTGATTCTAGTTACACAGTACATATATATGTACATTTAATTTGATTCTAGTTACACAGTACATATATATGTACATTTAATTTGATTCTAGTTACACAGTACATATATATGTACATTTAATTTGATTCTTGTCACACAGTCCATATGTATGTACATTTAATTTGATTCTAGTTACACAGTACATATGCATGCACATTTATTTGATTCTAGTTACACAGTACATATATATGTACATTTAATTTGATTCTAGTTACACAGTACATATATATGTACATTTAATTTGATTCTAGTTACACAGTACATATATATGTACATTTAATTTGATTCTAGTTACACAGTACATATATATGTACATTTAATTTGATTCTTGTCACACAGTACATATGTATGTACATTTAATTTGATTCTAGTTACACAGTACATATACATGCACATTTAATTTGATTCTAGTTACACAGTACATATATATGTACATTTAATTTGATTCTAGTTACACAGTACATATATATGCACATTTATGTATTGATTAACTGTGCTATTTATTGTGTCCTGCTTCTTTCTGTTTTTCTATTTTATTTCTTCTTTTTTCTGATGATCCATTTTCATCCCAGGCCATTTTGTAAAACTCACCTGCTCACTACCCTTGTCCTTTACCTACCCATTGTATATATTTTGCTAGTTATTCTACTGGTGTCGGTGTAGCATATAGTATAAGCCTGATCAGGAAGTATCTCTCTGTGGAAACAACTCCAAAACTCGTTTTCTCCTTCATAATGTATCGCATTGACTGCATGCGTTGCAATTCACTCCTGTCTGGCCTTCCTGCCTCCACCACTCACATCCTACAGCGCATTCAAAACAATGCTGCACGCCTTGTACTCAAAAAGAAAAAAAGCTGACCACATATCTC
>JAPXFY010000018.1:77703665-77711165 GCA_030674185.1 Monoplex corrugatus
TTCCATCGATCGTTATATTTGTTCAGATTCTTGTTCTTCTTCAATCGTTTCGCTGGCTTCCTCCGATTGGTGTTCTTTGTCTTCCCCTACACATGTCTACATTCCTTGTTCCTTTTCTTCTTCCAGACACAATGATTGATAAGCATAGAGACTAGCAAGAACTGTGATAACATTGACTACATGTACTCTTGATAGTGTGCTGATTGTTCAGTCTGTAAATCATTTCATTCCGTTCACATTTTATTTCATTATTTCTGAAATCTTGTTGGGTTACTTGTTCGTGCATTTACTTATTCCATTGTTTTGTTTCGTGAGGTTTTTGTTTGTTTGTTTGTTTGTTGTTGTTGTTTTTTTTTTGCTTTTTGTTGTTACGTTATTTCTTCTTCTTTTTCTTCTTCTTCATTTTATCATTATTACTATCATTACTATTATCATTACTATTATTATCATTACCATCATCATAATTATTATTATTATTATTATTATTATTATTATTATTATTATTATTATTATTATTATCATATTATTGTTATTATTATTATTATTATTATCATCATCATCATCATCATCATCATCATCATCATCATCATCATCATCATCATCATCATCATCATCATCATCATCATTATTATTATTATTATTATTATTATTATTATTATTATTATTATTATTATTATTATTATTATTATTATATTGTTATTATTATTATTATTATTATTATTATCATTATATCATTATTATTATTGTATTATTATTATTATTATTATTGTATTATTATTATTATTATTATTATTATTATTATTATTGTTATCACTATCATTATCGTTATTATTAGACAGAGCCAGACCTTGTATACTGAAAGCTCGTGTGCGTGTGCGTGTGCGTGTGTGTGTGCGTGCGCGTGCGTCAGTATGTGTGTGTGTGTGTGTGTGTGTGTGTGTGTGTGTGTGTGTGTGTGTGTGTGTGTGTGTGTGTGTGTGTGTGTGTCTGTCTGTCTGTCTGTCTGTCTGTCAGTGTACCAGTCATTATGGCTCAGTGCAGGAGAAGACATGATTGAAACCCACGGTGTGCAGTCTTGTCTTTTTGGAAAGTTTCATTTGGAGGCAAATGCTGAAAATGATTCTATCTGTGTATGTCTCTCGGTCTGTCTGTCTGTCTGTCTGTCTGTCTGTCTGTCTGTCTGTCTGTCTGTTTGTCTCTCTCTCTGTCTCTCTCTCTTTCTCTCTCTCTCTCTCTCTCTCTCTCTCTCTCTCTCTTTATATGTCTGTCCTGTCTGTCGTCTGTCGGTCGCTTGGCTGTCTGGCGTCTCTCTGTCTGTCTGGCTGTTCTCTCTCGTCTCTGTCCTCCTCTTCCTCTTCTCTCTCTCTATTCTCTCTTCTCTGCTTTTCTTCTCGTCTGCTCTCTCCTCTCTCTCTTCTCTGTCTCTTCTCGCTCTCGTCTCCCCCTCTTTTCTCTCTCTCTGTCTCTTCTCTTCTCTCTCCTCTCTCTCCTCTCTGTCTGTCTCTTCTCCTCGTCTCTTTCTTCTCTTCTCTCTCTCTCGTTTCTCTCTCTGTCTCTCGTCTCTCTCTCTGTCTCGCTCTTGTCTCTCTCTGTCTTCTTTCTCTCTCTCTTCTCTCTCTCTCTCTCTTACTCTTCTCTCTCTCTGCTTTTGTCTTCTTTGTCTTCTTTATCTCTATCCCTCTCCCTCTCTCTGTCCTCTCTGTCTTTCTGTCTCTGTCTGTCTTGTCTGTTTCTTTTCTCTCTCTCTCTCTCTCTCTCTTCCTCTCTCTCTCCTTCTCTCTCTCTCCCTGCTCTTCCTCCCTCTCTCCCCCTGTCTCTCTCTCTCCCTGTCTCTTTCTATCTGGCTCTCCTCTCTCTCTCTGTCTCTCTTCTCTCTCTCTGTCTCTCTTCTCTCTCTCTGTCTCTCTCTCTCTGTTTCTCTCTCTATCTCTCTCTCTCTCTCTCTCTCTCTCTCTCTCTCTCTCTCTCTCAGAGTATCATTTACAGCTTTGATGGTACGCTGTACGCTAATATGTTATGATTTACAAACACATCCATCACCATAATGAGGCAGACGAACACTCACAGGCCAATCTTAACAACACTGTTGACTTTCCCTTTTGGCAACTTGCCATCATTTTGCCAGAATCAAAGACACGTCTATATCTCCACCCTCCCTTCAATAAAGGCGAAATGAAGACACCCTGTTACTGTTATTTTTGTTTAAAGCCCAGCCGACTGCGTAGAGCCATATCAGGGCTATACCCGTTTCAAAACATACACCATACTTCAACAGAAAAAAAGAAAAAAAGAAAATTAAGTACCCCATATCTATGCATTCGCGCACATAGTCTAAGAAGATGCCTCTGGCGTTGATCGCTCCGTCCAGTTTATCGCACACAAGATTTAAAAGCATGCCTAACTACAAATTTAAACGCAACAAAGGACACTAACACATATAAAGCGAGTCTAAATTAACTACAATTGCTTCCGCATATTTCATTTCTCTGGAGACAAAAGCGTACCCAATTACCATCCTAAGAGAAAGTATGTAAGACTTTATGGAAAACATACAGATGAATGGACCAGCAAGGCACAAAATGATAGGAAGAAATAACACAAAGCAAATTAGGAAGAAAGAAACAAAGACAGCGACAGAAAAGAGGAAATTTCTAGAACAGAATGTCCAGAATGTGGGGATACTATTTATACTGAAGAATGTGGGGATAGTATTTATACTGAATAATGTGGGGATAGTATTTATACTGAAGAATGTAGGGATACTATTTATACTGAAGAATGTGGGGATACTATTTATACTGAAGAATGTGTGGATACTATTTATACTGAATAATGTGGGGATACTATTTATACTGAATACTGAAGAATGTGTGGATACTATTTATACTGAAGAATGTGTGGATACTATTTATACTGAATACTGAAGAATGTGGGGATAGTATTTATACTGAAGAATGTGGGGATAGTATTTATACTGAAGAATGTGGGGATAGTATTTATACTGAAGAATGTGGGATAGTATTTATACTGAAGAATGTGGGGATAGTATTTATACTGAAGAATGTGGGGATAGTATTTATACTGAAGAATGTGGGGATACTATTTATACTGAATGCTGAAGAATGTGGGGATAGTATTTATACTGAAGAATGTGGGGATACTATTTATACTGAATACTGAAGAATGTGTGGATAATATTTATACTGAATACTGAAGAATGTAGGGATACTATTTATACTGAAAAATGTGGGGATACTATTTATACTGAAGAATGTGTGGATACTATTTATACTGAAGAATGTGGGGATACTATTTATACTGAAGAATGTGGGGATACTATTTATACTGAAGAATGTGGGGATACTATTTATAATGAAGAATGTGGGGATAGTATTTACACTGAAGAATGTAGGGATACTATTTATACTGAAGAATGTGGGGATAGGTAGAAAGAAACTCTAGGGAGAGCTAGACAACAGAAGGTCTTCAGAGAAGTAACCCCCTTTAAACAAGTGTTTCGGCCCTGAATTCCTTACACTCTCGGGGGGCCGGGCCACATCCAGGTCATGACTCCTGGATGCCCTTCTGCTGTTGTCTATTTTTTTTTCCCACGCCCGGGAGCGAACCTGGGCGATTCTGCGCTTCAGAACTGCGGTACGCGGTTTTACCAATGTGCTAACGGGGCACACATCATCTGTAGGGAATTTAATCCTTATGAAGTTCACTTTTTTGGTTCCTCCTTGCCCAGATCCAGCTTGAGCTCCTTTCTGCTGCCTCTGCCATCGCTTTAAGGGCTCTAGTCCTCTTCTTCCCAGAAATGGCGAGTTGTTTCATGAGATCATAAGCGGAGGTGCCCACAAACCCTCTTGCCCCGACCTCTATGGCGAAGATTTTGACCCGCAGACCTGCTTTCTTCAGGGTGCTGGCAAGACCGGCGTATTTTTCGGTCTTGTAGATATGTGCTTCTTCCATTCTGCTTTCGTATGGCACAGTGAGTTCTATCAGAATCACTTGTTTCGAGGAGTCAGAGTGGAGAGCGATGTCTGGTCTCATGCCTGTCTTGCTGATGACATCTGGGTAATTTCTCCACTCTGGGAGGTCTGCTGTACACTCCCAGTCGACTACTCCATCCAGAAGACCCTTTGGCAATGTGCTGGTTGTCATAGCACTTTCGGGCCAGACCTGTTTCCCTCCTGCTTTGTAGAACGTTGTCATAGTAATTGGTGCATTTGGGGTCATGGTTTTTTCGCTAACCACATCTGTGATCACTTTCAGAACTTGGTTGTGCCTCCATGTATACCTTCCTTGGGCTAGCGCTACTTTGCAAGAGCTTAGGACATGTTCCACTGTTTGTTTCTTCTGACAGAGCGGACATGCTGGGTCGTCTGATTTCCCCCATTTCACTAAGTTTGCATTCGAGGGGAGCAGGTCATATACAGATCTGAGGAGGAAGCTTATCCTTAGAGGAGCCATGTGCCACATATCGTTCCAGCTGAGACTTCTTTGGAGTGCACTGTCCCATGTTGTCCATTGCCCCTGTTGACCTTGCTGGACTGCCTTCTGCACTCTTGTAGGGATACTATTTATACTGAAGAATGTGGGGATAGTATTTAAACTGAAGAATGTGGGGATACTATTTATACTGAAGAATGTGGGGATAGTATTTATACTGAAGAATGTGGGGATAGTATTTATACTGAAGAATGTGGGGATAATATTTATACTGAAGAATGTGGGGATAGTATTTATACTGAAGAATGTGGGGATACTATTTAAACTGAAGAATGTAGGGATACTATTTATACTGAAGAATGTGGGGATACTATTTACACTGAAAGAGCCCCCAGGGACCTCATGGAGGAAGAAGACACCCTTTACACGTGTTGACATTAACACCACCCACATATCACAACTGCCCTCACTCTCTGCCCTTCATATAAACTGTACATTCAAACTTTTGAGCAAATGAAAACAGAAATGTATTATGGCAAGTATTTTCCCAGAGAAAAGCTGCCTGCATTTCACTCAAAAGATTTCCGTTCTGATGAGACAAAACAAAATAAAACAAAACGAAACATAACAAAACATAACAAAACAAAACAAATAAATCCAGTTCAATCCCAATAAAATAAATGCACAACAGCCTTCAATCCAGTCACGCAGTCCCAATCCGGAATGGACTTCCACAGCACTAACATTCCCATTCTCGTCATCGCCCTGGCAGAAAACTGTCTCACATTGTATGCATCTTCACACCTTGCTCTATAGCTGGTCTCACTTTGGGCAGGACTACGGACGTGTCTTAAGCTAAAAGAAGCATCGTGCGAATGGTGATAGAGAAGAAGTGCAGAAGATTAGAAAAGAAAGAATAGAGAGAAAAGAAAAGAAAAGAAAGAAAGAAAAAAAGAAAGAAAGAAAGAAAGGAAGGAAGGAAGAAAAGAACAGAAAGAAAGAAAGACAGAAAAGAAAGAAAGCAAGAAAGAAAAAAGAAAGAACAGAAAGAAAGAAAGAAAAAAGAAAAAAAAAGAAAGAAAGAAAAAACAAAACAAAAGAAAGAAAGAAAGAAAAGAACAGAAAGCAATAAAGAAAGAAAGAATGAAAAGAAAAGAAAAGAACAGAAAGAAAGAAAAGAAAGAAAGAAAGAAAGAAAGAAAGAAAGAAAGAAAGAAAGAAAGAAAGAAGAAAGAAAGAAAAAGAAAGGATGAAAAAGAAAAGAAAAGAAAAGAAACAAAAGTATAGAAAATTTGACAACAATTCTCGTTATTTTTTCTGTTTGTTTTCATTGTGTTGTTGTTGTTGTTGTTGTTGTTGTTGTTTTATGGAATGGAAATGCCCTAAATGACGAACAACTAATTAAGAAAATAAAATTATTCTATTGATGTTATATTCTCTAAACGACGACCAACTAATTAAGAGAAGAGTGTTATGGTATTGATATAACATTATTCCCCTCTTTTATTTGTTGCCATTAATCCAATCTGCTTACTTGGTTGTAAAAGTGATATGTCACATATACAGCTACACTGAATCACGCTGCTGCTATGGCGATGACGATGATGACGGCATTGACGATGACGATGACGATGACGATGACGACGATGACGACGATGACGACGATGACGACGACGACGACGATGACGAAGAAGAAGAAGAAGAAGAAGAAGAAGAAGAAGAAGAAGAAGAAGAAGAAGAAGAGAAGAAGAAGAAGAAGAAGAAGAAGAAGAAGAAGAAGAAGAAGAAGAAGAAGAAGAAGAAGAAGAAGAAGAAGAAGAAGAAGAAGAAGAAGAAGAAGAAGAGAAAAGAAAAGAAGAAGAAGAAGAAGAAGAAGAAGAAGAAGAAGAAGAAGAAGAAGAGAAGAAGAAGAAAACAACAACACAACAACAACAACAACAACAACAACAAGAACAACAACAAGAACAAGAAGAAGAAGAAGAAGAAGAAGAAGAAGAAGAAGAAGATGATGATGATGATGATGATGATGATGATGATGATGATGATGATGATGATGATGATGATGATGATGATGATGATGATGATGATGATGATGATGGCGGCATTGCTGATGATTATGGCGGCATTGCTGATGATAATGATCGTGTGGCTGATGACGATGCGGATGATGCCAACCGCAGTGATGGTGGTTGTGATAATGATGATGATGATTATGATGATGACGATGATAACGAATACTGCTATTACCACTACGACTACTCGTATTACGATGATTATGACTTCAGCTTAATGACGACAAGACAGAAGCTATCCTCATTGGCACCCGTCAGAAACTTTCCCAGCTGCCTCCTCTTTCTCTCCCATTATGTAACACATCAGTCCCAATTTCTGATTCAGCTAAAAACCTTGGTGTCTGCATTGACTCTACCCTGTCCATGAACAACTTTGTTTCTCAAACTGCCAGATCTTGCTACATCTCCCATCGTATAAGCCTGATCAGGAAGTATCTCTCTGTCGAAACAACTGCAAAACTCGTTCTCTCCTTCATAATGTCTCGCATTGACTATTGCAATTCACTCCTGTCTGGTCTTCCTGCCTCCACCATTCACATCCTACAGCGCATTCAAAACAATGCTGTACGCCTTGTACTCAAAAAGAAAAAAAGCTGACCACATATTTCCTCTCCTGGCACAACTTCACTGGCTCCCTGTATCAAAGCGCATACAGTACAAACTAGACACCATGTGCTACAAAAGCCTCAATAACGCAGCCCCCGATTACCTGTCAAGCCTACTTGAGATCTATGTTCCCTCACGTACCCTCCGCTCTGCCTCCGATCCTCTGACTTTTCGCTTTCCTCGCACTAAGCTCAATACCTATGGTCCACGAGCCTTCTCTGTTTCTGGTCCACTCTCCTGGAACAAACTTCCTCTCTCAGTCCGTCAGCAACCTACTTTTGCCTCCTTCAAGTCCGCTCTCAAAACTCACCTTTTCTCCTCTGCATAAAATCCTAACCTCACTCAACCCCCCTCTGCAGCCTGTCTCCGC
>JAPXFY010000018.1:77726165-77728665 GCA_030674185.1 Monoplex corrugatus
CTTCTTCTTCTTCTTCTTCTTCTTCTTCTCTTCTTCTTCTTCTTCTTCTTCTTTTCTTTCTTCTTCTTCTTCTTCTTCTTCTTCTTCTTCTTTCTTCTTCTTCTCTTATCATTATTGTTATTGTAATCATTATTATATTGTTATTATTAATAGTAGTAATAGCAGTGATAGTAGTAGTAGTAGTAGTAGTAGTAGTAGTAGTAGTAGTAGTAGTAGCAGCACAGCATAGTAGTAGTACTGGTGTAATAGTGGCGGTTGTGGTGTGGTATTATTAGTAGTTGTGGTTAATAGTGTGGTGGTGGTGGTGGTGGGGTGGTGGTGGTGGATGTAGAAGGAAATAAAAGTCTAGCACAAAGTCAGAGGCAAGAAAGCCAGGGAATATAATTACAGATGTGTACAGCAGTAATTCATGGCAAGCACGTACACTATCGACGTGTCTGAGACACCGACGTTTTCGTATTAGCTGTCTGCCATTCCAGGGACGTCAACGTTTCCCCAGATTTGGGAGGAGAGAAAACATGAAGCCGCCAAGATCAGAGGAAATGTGAGATGTCTGTAACATGATGTTGCTGTGCACGACAGTTGTGGAAATGTGTGATGTCTGTAACATGTTGCTGTGCACGACAGTTGTGGAAATGTGATATGTCTGTAACATGATGTTGCCGTGCACGACAGTTGTGGAAATGTGAGATGTCTGTAACATGATGTTGCTGTGCACGACAGTTGAGGAAATGTGAGATGTCTGTAACATGATGTTGCCGTGCACGACAGTTGTGGAAATGTGTGATGTCTGTAACATGTTGCTGTGCACGACAGTTGTGGAAATGTGATATGTCTGTAACATGATGTTGCCGTGCACGACAGTTGTGGAAATGTGAGATGTCTGTAACATGTTGCTGTGCACGACAGTTGTGGAAATGTGAGATGTCTGTAACATGTTGCTGTGCACGACAGTTGTGGAAATGTGAGATGTCTGTAACATGATGTTGCGTTGCACGACAGTTGTGGAAATGTGAGATGTCTGTAACATGATGTTGCCGTGCACGACAGTTGTGGAAATGTGAGATGTCTGTAACATGATGTTGCTGTGCACGACAGTTGTGGAAATGTGAGATGTCTGTAACATGATGTTGCTGTGCACGACAGTTGTGGAAATGTGTGATGTCTGTAACATGATGTTGCCGTGCACGACAGTTGTGGAAATGTGAGATGTCTGTAACATGTTGCTGTGCACGACAGTTGTGGAAATGTGAGTGTCTGTAACATGATGTTGCCGTGCACGACAGTTGTGGAAATGTGAGATGTATGTAACATGATGTTGCCGTGCACGACAGTTGTGGAAATGTGTGATGTCTGTAACATGATGTTGCCGTGCACGACAGTTGTGGAAATGTGAGATGTCTGTAACATGATGTTGCTGCACGACAGTTGTGGAAATGTGGATGTCTGTAACATGATGTTGCTGTGCACGACAGTTGTGGAAATGTGATGTCTGTAACATGATGTTGTGCACGACAGTTGTGGAAATGTGAGATGTCTGTAACATGATGTTGCTGTGCACGACAGTTGTGGAAATGTGAGATGTCTGTAACATGTTGCTGTGCACGACAGTTGTGGAAATGTGAGATGTCTGTAACATGATGTTGCGTGCACGACAGTTGTGGAAATGTGAGATGTCTGTAACATATGTTGCTGTGCACGACAGTTGTGGAAATGTGAGATGTCTGTAACATGATGTTGCTGTGCACGACAGTTGTGGAAATGTGAGATGTCTGTAACATGATGTGCTGTGCACGACAGTTGTGGAAATGTGAGATGTCTGTAACATGATGTTGCGTGCACGACAGTTGTGGAAATGTGAGATGTCTGTAACATGTGTTGCTGTGCACGACAGTTGTGGAAATGTGAGATGTCTGTAACATGATGTTGCGTGCACGACAGTTGTGGAAATGTGAGATGTTGTAACATGATGTTGCCGTGCACGACAGTTGTGGAAATGTGAGATGTCTGTAACATGATGTTGCTGTGCACGACAGTTGTGGAAATGTGAGATGTCTGTAACATGATGTTGCTGTGCACGACAGTTGTGGAAATGTGAGATGTCTGTAACATGATGTTGCCGTGCACGACAGTTGTGGAAATGTGAGATGTCTGTAACATGATGTTGCCGTGCACGACAGTTGTGGAAATGTGAGATGTCTGTAACATGATGTTGCCGTGCACGACAGTTGTGGAAATGTGAGATGTCTGTAACATGATGTTGCCGTGCACGACAGTTGTGGAAATGTGAGATGTCTGTAACATGATGTTGCCGTGCACGACAGTTGTGGAAATGTGAGATGTCTGTAACATGATGTTGCCGTGCACGACAGTTGTGGAAATGTGAGATGTTGTAACATGATGTTGCCGTGCACGACAGTTGTGGAAATGTGATATTGTCTGTAACATGATGTTGCCGTGCACGACAGTTGTGGAAATGTGAATGTCTGTAACATGATGT
>JAPXFY010000018.1:77763665-77781165 GCA_030674185.1 Monoplex corrugatus
AGAAGGTATCCACCGCGATTTATATACTCAAAGAGTTACAATACTGCTTACTTACTTCCCCAGTTTTGAAATCAAGCGAAGATCTGCATGCTTGTGCTGCCACTGTCCAATTAAGCAATTCTCTAAACATTAACGTTTTGTCAGTCTACCTACCAACAGGTCCAAATGACCACAACACAGAATGGCTGCGCACTATCCAAGATCAGCAGCGTGGTAAATGGCTAATAGGTGGAGACTTTAATTCCCACTCCCCATTTTGGGAAAAGAACTGTTCTACTGTTACGAGCAATCGTTTGGTAGAAAATATCGTTGATAGTTCGCTTTACCTTCTAAATGATGGTAGTGTCACTAGGATCCCTGATGTTTCCAAACACAGGGCGACAGCCATCGATTTGTCTCTAATCTCACCAGAATTAGCACCATCCTGTACCTGGGAAACTCACAGAGACACTTTGGGAAGCGATCACCTACCTATCATCATAACCATAACTGACAAAAACATCAGGATGAAAGACAGCTCTCCTGAAATTATTCCAAAATATAATTACAAGCGTTCTGACTGGTCCTTATTTCGAACTGCTCTAGCTAATCAAGATTACAGACATTATGAAAGTGAAAATGTAGACATTATGTTTTCTAAATTCCAAGAGTCAATTTTAGCCGCTGCAGACCTATCGATTCCGAAACTCAAATCTTCTAGATCAAATAATCGATTGGGTAATGTTTGGTGGACAGAGGCATGTGAGAAAGCAGTTCAATATAAAAGGGAGAAATTCAAAATCTACATCAAAAGCCGGAAACCTGAGGATCATGTCGAAATGAAAAAAGCTAACATCCAATGTAACAAAATCATTGCTGAAGCAAAGAAAGATTATTGGGCATCATTCTGCACAAAAGAAATTTCAGATTTCAAAGATTTCCATAAAGTCTGGACGAAAATGAAACAAATGAAGGATGGAACCAACTTACCTAGGTGTCCGATAATGATTGAAACATGTAACACATTTCCTTCAGACATGGACAAAGCAGAAACTTTTGTGGATCTGTTCGCCAAAAACAGTAAAGTTGAAGGTTTATCTCCAGACTGCAAACATCACAGAGAAATGGAAGATTACAACCCAATCTACACTGATCCAGTACCACAGAATGATCTCTGGTTTAATTCTCCAATCACCTTAGAAGAGCTAAAAAACACAGTACTGTCTCTACACAACAAAAAGAGTTCGGTAGGTGTTGATGCAGTTTCGACTGAAATGATTAAACATCTCCCTGAAAACTACCTTATTTTCCTACACAAAATTTTGCAGAAATGCTGGGTTACTGGAACTGTGCCACAAATCTGGCAAAAGTCTATAGTTATACCAATCTTAAAAACAGGAAAATCGAAAACCGATAAAAACAGTTACAGACCTATTGCTTTAACGTCCCATACAAGCAAACTAATGGAAAGATTGGTCTTAAACAGACTTTTACACTACTGTGATAAAAATAACGTTATTCCGGTAAACCAGGCAGGTTTTAGAAAAGGAAGATCCGCAGTTGAGCACCTAGTTAAACTTACAACTCAGATCAAACAACAGTTTGCCCGCAGAAAAAGTGTTTTAGCTACTTTCTTTGATGTGAAAAAAGCTTACGATCAAGTTTGGCATAAACGTTTATTGTTCAAGCTAAAATCTGTTGGTTTATCGGGCAATATGTTCAATTACATTAAATCTTTTTTAGCTAATAGAACAATTCAGGCAAGAGTGGGAGCTAGTTATTCTTCTTCACGATGCCTCGACATGGGGATTCCACAAGGTTCAGTGATAGCACCTATTTTATTTAATATCCTTATACAGGATCTTCCTAAAGCTCTTTCAAATCGTGTTGTTTTAGTACAGTACGCTGATGATATATGCACTTGGATGAATATCACTTTAAAAAAGACAACTCCACAGAGAACGCGAAGTTACATCAGGAAGTTGTATCAAATTGATCTTGATAATCTTGGAAACTATATGTTAGAAAATGGGCTGTCGTTGTCAGCAGAAAAAACTAACATGATGCTGTTTGATCCTGGTGGTAACTCAAATAACTTGCCTATTTTCAAATTGCTTGGTGAAGTGTTAAATTACAAACAGGTCGTAAAATTCCTGGGAGTTTACATCACGTCCAAATTAAGCTGGAATGTCCATTTTGATTATATTTTAACAAAAGCTCGAAAAACCTTAAATTTTCTAAAGATAATAAGCAAATTACCCTGGGGAATGGATACAAATGTACTGATTCATCTGTCAACAGCGCTGGTCAGGTCTAAATTATCCTACGCGCAAGAAGTTTTCTTCAATGCACCCAAATATTTACTAAAAAAGATTCAGAGCTTGGACTGCAAAAGTCTTAAAATTGCACTAGGTGTACCAACTCATGCTTCTACTCTGGAAACGTACAAAGTTGCTGGAATTCTACCTTTAAACAACCATCGTGAGTTAGCTACAGCAAAGTTTGCAATTAGAACTACTTCACAAGCGGATAATTTTGTGAGCAAAGAAATTAAGATCAGGTCTGATACTGACTTTCCAAAACGAGCAAAAAACATTTCATCACAAATTACAGCCGCAACTTACATATCTGGCCTGATCAAACAGTCCAACATAACAATAGATGAAATTGCTGAGAAACCAACGATAACGCCTATCCCTACATGGGAAATGCTAAATGCCACATTTGATCTCGATTATGCAAAAGTTAAAAAAGATGATAATGTCAACATTACGCTATCCACAGCTTGTGAACACATCGATGAAAAGTACAGTACCCACCTCCACATTTTTACCGATGGGTCAGTCTTAGCAAACCAGAGCGCTGGAGCAGCCTTTTATGTTCCAAAATTTAACATTAAAAAGTCTTTTTTCATTGGGGCAAATGTATCTATATATAACAGCAGAATTGGTCGCTGTTGTTCAAGCGTTGCATTATTTAATAAGCCTTCGGCCTGTGTCATTCAAAGTAGTTCTCTTTGTTGATTCAAAATCTGTATTATATGCCTTACAGTCTTTTGATACAGACAAGACCTGACTTAATTATTGAGGCAAATCATCTAATACATTGTTTAAAGATAAATGGTTCGGAAATCAATTTATGCTGGGTGCCTTCTCATGTTGGTCTTCATGGCAACAACGTAGTTGACAGAGCAGCTAAATCCGGTGCCCTCCATTCTGAAAATTCCATAGAATTACATGTTAACACCTCGGTAAAAGAAGCTTACAACTCGCTAGAATTAGCATCATGGATTCGATTTCATGAACATTTAAATGAAAAATTTGTGTCTCAAAAAAGAATCAAACTTTCAGTTCAAAATATCTGTAAAAATTTGCAGTATTCCTCGTTATATCATTTGAGATTAATTGTTATGACATATTTTCGCATTCAACTGAACGCTTTGAAAACAAAATATTGTAACAACGTTTTATGTATTTGTGGCGAACAATTCACATTGTATCACTGTTTGTTTTACTGCAGAAAGCTTCGTTCCTTTTTACCAAAGACGTTTACACAAGGAAACTATCTTGAAACGCATTTTAAAGAAGTAGTATCGGATCAAGTTTTGTTAGTTAAAATTTCAGAATCATTGGTTCACAGTCCTGTTAATGCGTTACTTTAAGATTATTATTATAATTATGATTATTTTTGTTTTGTTTTGTTTTTATGACGATTTTTCTTTTACATTATTGATGTTAGCGTTGTTCTAGTTTCATTTCTCTGTTCATCCACATCCTTTTTCTTAAGACCTTGCCGCTTCCTTTTAATTTTTTTTACGTCCCTTACTCTGTTCCCCTCTCCCCTCCACACCCCCCCCCCCTTATTTCATCCTCCATGCCATTTTTCCCCGTCTAATATCACTTATAGTGAAAAGACGTTAAATCAAGCAACGAACGAACACACACACACACACACACACAACACACACACACACACACAAACACACACACAACACACACACACACACACACACACACACACACACACACACACACACACACACACACACACACACACACACACACAAACCACCATCTTTCTTTCTTCGACATCATGAAGACAACAACAACATTATTATTTATGGACAACAGCTTTTAACAGACAGACAGACAGACAGACAGAGATGACAGGTTGCTAATGGAGGACACGACACAGGGCATGCTGTTTATGCGCGCCAGGGGGCGTGCTGTCCTATATCAAAAGCTCACAGCTAAGCCCAGTATGTACACAGTTGATAGTCTGGCCACCAAACTCTGCTGTGTACAGAGCAGTTAGTGTTGAGCGCCTGTGTTAACGCCATATCGGTATACTCAGCCCTATCGGTATACTCAGTCATATCGGTATACTCAGTCCTATTGGTATACTCGGTCATATCGGTATACTCAGCCCTATCGGTATATTCAGCCCTATCGGTGTACTCACTCAGCCCTATCGGTGTACTCAGCCCTATCGGTATATTCAGCTATATCGGTATACTCAACCATATCGGTATATTCAGCCCTATCGGTATACTCGACCCTATCGATATACTCGGCCCTATCGGTATACTCGGCCCTATCGGTATACTCGACCATATCGGCATACTCGGTCCTATCGGTATACTCCGGCCCTATCGGTATACTCGGCCATATCGGTATACTCAACCATATCGGTATGCTCGGCCATATCAGTATACTCAGCTACATCAGTGTATTCAATCCTATCGATATACTCAGCCCTATCAGTACATTCAGCCATATTGGTATACTCAACCATATCAGTATACTCGACCCTATCATTATACTCAGCCATATCGGTATACTCAGCCCTATTGGCATACTCAGCCCTATCGGCATATTTAGTTGAAAACAGCATAAACAAAAACATTGACGAAATCTAAAGCTTAACGTTTCAATATATTGCTAGGGAAGATTATACACGCGTACACAATGACAGTTGAAAGACCTTGATTAAGTTAGAAAACAAAGGCAGTTTTGATGGAGGCAGACACAAGAAAATCATTGATAAAGATTAGGAAAAGACAAGTAACATTTATATGACATTTTATGAGGAAAGGGGAATTCGAGCTCCTGGTCACATTATGAAAGCTGGAGGGAAAGAAATACCAAGTAGACCCAGGGAGACAATATTGAAGAGACTTGCAGGGTGGCTGAGGACGGAGAGGGTGGAAGATGTGCTTGAAGCAATGATGGATAGATTCATATGGAGGGTCATAATCGCCGACGCCATGCGGCAGGGCACATGATGATGATGATGATGGTGATGATGGTGATGATGATGATAGTGATGATAGTGATGATGATGATGATGATGATGATGATGATGATGATGATGATGATGATGATGATGATGATGATGATGATGATGATGATGATGATGATGATAAAGTTATAAATGTACTTATTTGAAATTCCTTGGTACAATTGACCTGACTATCCGGACCTTCCTCTGCTTTTATAGCAAACGTTAATAACATTTCTTGCACCCTCAACAAATTATTCAAAGCCATTTCATCATGTCGGTAGAGAGTCCTAGTTTGAGGCAATGTACACTAAAGAAAACATGCTCTGTGATTCTCTCTATATGAACAAGTTTGTGACGTATCTACACTAGAAGGAAGGCACATACAATACAAAGTGGACTGTATCAACGTTTGCATGGCGATGTGCGTTGGCTGACTACCGGTTCCAGTGGTGAGATACATGTCACAGAAACGGTTCCCTGTGCTAAGTGCCCCAAGGGATGAGCTGTTAGCTGATAGTACTGGGTATGCCGATAGCTGATAGTACTGGGTGTAGTGATAGCTGATAGTACTGGGTATATATATATATATAGTGATAGTACTGGGTATATCGATAGCTGATAGTATTGGGTATACCTATAGCTGACAGTACTGGGTATATCGATAGCTGATAGTACTGGGTATACAGTAGCTGATAGTACTGGCTATATCGATAGCTGATAGTACTGGGTGTACTGATAGCTGATAGTAATGGGTATACCTATAGCTGATAGTACTGGGTATATCGATAGCTGATAGTACTGGGTATACCTATAGCTGATAGTACTGGGTATATCGATAGCTGATAGCACTGGATATACCGATAGCTGATAGTACTGGGTATACCGATAGCTGATAGTACTGGGTATACCGATAGCTGATAGTACTGGTATACCGATAGCTGATAGTACTGGGTATACCGATAGCTGATAGTACTGGGTATACCGATAGCTGATAGTATTGGGTATACCGATAGCTGATAGTACTGGGTATACAGATAGCTGATAGTAATGGGTATACTGATAGATGATAGTACTGGGTATACTGATAGCTGATAGTACTGGTTATACTGATAGCTGATAGTACAGGGTATACAGATAGCTGACAGTAGTGGGTATACCGATAGCTGATAGTACTGGGTATACCGATAGCTGATAGTACTGGGTATACCGATAGCTGATAGTACTGGGTATACCGATAGCTGATAGTACTGGGTATACTGATAGCTGACAGTAGTGGGTATACCGATAGCTGGTAGTACTGGGTATAC
The DNA here is from genome assembly GCA_030674185.1 of Monoplex corrugatus. Classification (NCBI taxonomy): domain Eukaryota; kingdom Metazoa; phylum Mollusca; class Gastropoda; order Littorinimorpha; family Ranellidae; genus Monoplex; species Monoplex corrugatus. The sequence continues at coordinate 77,770,235 of JAPXFY010000018.1, forward strand.
CAATAGCTGATAGTACTGGGTATACCGATAGCTGAAGTACTGGGTATACCGATAGCTGATAGTACTGGGTATACCGATAGCTGGTAGTACTGGGTATACCGATAGCTGACAGTACTGGGTATAACGATAGCTGATAGTACTGGGTATACCGATAGCTGACAGTACTTGGTATACCGATAGCTGATAGTACTGGGTATACCGATAGCTGATAGTACTGGGTATACCGATAGCTGATAGTACTGGGTATACCTATAGCTGATAGTACTGGGTATACATATAGCTGATAGTAATGGGTATAATGATAGCTGATAGTACTGGGTATACCTATAGCTGATAGTACTGGGTATACATATAGCTGATAGTACTGGGTATAATGATAGCTGAGTGTACTGGGTATACCTATAGCTGATAGTACTGGGTATACAATAGCTGATAGTACTGGGTATAAGATAGCTGAGTGTACTGGGTATACCGATAGCTGATAGTACTGGGTATACCGATAGCTGATAGTACTGGGTATACCGATAGGTCGTTAACACACGCACCCTGGTGTGTTGTTTACCAGACCTGGACTACTTACCGAAGGCACATCACTTCTGCCACACAGATGTCTGCGCCAGTGTGACAACATAACGTGACAATATCGAATGCCCGACCTTCTTGCTCACAGCTCTATCAAGGTTGTAACCATCTCAAAGTGTACACCGTGCCTCATTGGAACAAACAAACAAACAAACAAACAAACAAACAAACAAACAAACAAACAAACGAAAAACATCCGTAAAAGAACAGTAAGTTTACATATCAACGCATTTGCGCATATAATCTAAGGACATCGTCCTGGCACTGACCACTCGATCTCTCCCTCTCTCCCTCTGTCTGTCTGTTTGTCTATATAATCTGTTTGTCTCTTCTCTCTCTTTCTGTCTCTCTCTTTCTGTCTGCCTGTCTGTCTGTCTGTCTGTCTGTCTCTCTCTCTCTCTCTCTCTCTCTCTCTCTCTCTCTCTCTCTCTCTCTCTCTCTCTTTCGTCATCATGATTATCATCATCACCATCATTATCTTCATCATCATCTTTTTTCTTTTTTTCTGTGCAGGGCTTCAGTGACCAAGTGAGAGATTTGCGTAAGGAGACAGCCACCATGGTCCTCCATCGACCTCTTTCATGAACCACTGACATCAAAGACCCCAACCCAAATTTACCCCCAGACACAAAGGCGGTAGTGGAAACCGATCATGAGATCACCACGAAATCAGGACACGAAGATTCACAACATCTGGGACTTTGTTTTCTGTTCTGTTCTTTAAGCTCTTTCCTTGTCTTTCTTTTTTATCTCTCTCTTTTTTCCCTTTTTATCCGATGCTATGATGATTGATTCCATGACAATAAAGATGATAATCATGATGATACGGAGTTCCACCTAGGATTGAGACCACGTGATCAGACTGTACTCCACGCTTACTTCCATAAGAGAAGAACAGTGGCATAAGAGAAGAACAGTGACATAAGAGAAGAACAGTGACATAAGAGAAGAACAGTGGCATAAGACAAGAACAGTGACATAAGACAAGAACAGTGGCATAAGAGAAGAACAGTGACATAAGACAAGAACAGTGACATAAGACAAGAACAGTGACATAAGACAAGAACAGTGGCATAAGAGAAGAACAGTGACATAAGAAAGAACAGTGACATAAGACAAGAACAGTGACATAAGACAAGAACAGTGGCATAAGACAAGAACAGTGACATAAGACAAGAACAGTGACATAAGACAAGAACAGTGACATAAGACAAGAACAGTGACATAAGACAAGAACAGTGACATAAGACAAGAACAGTGGCATAAGACAAGAACAGTGACATAAGACAAGAACAGTGACATAAGAGAAGAACAGTGACATAAGACAAGAACAGTGACATAAGAGAAGAACAGTGACATAAGAGAAGAACAGTGGCATAAGACAAGAACAGTGACATAAGACAAGAACAGTGACATAAGACAAGAACAGTGACATAAGACAAGAACAGTGACATAAGACAAGAACAGTGACATAAGACAAGAACAGTGACATAAGACAAGAACAGTGACATAAGAAAGAACAGTGACATAAGACAAGAACAGTGACATAAGACAAGAACAGTGACATAAGACAAGAACAGTGACATAAGACAAGAACAGTGACATAAGAGAAGAACAGTGACATAAGAGAAGAACAGTGGCATAAGAGAAGAACAGTGCATAAGACAAGAACAGTGACATAAGACAAGAACAGTGACATAAGAGAAGAACAGTGGCAAGAACAGTGACATAAGACAAGAACAGTGGCATAAGACAAGAACAGTGACATAAGACAAGAACGTGACATAAGAGAAGAACAGTGGCATAAGAAAGAACAGTGCATAAGACAAGAACAGTGGCAGAATGGTTCAGACGTTCGTCTGTCAATAACGAAACTCCAGATTCCAGGGTTCGACTTTTCTTCGTTTGGCGGAAAATTATATTGAACGTCTAGATCTAGTCCTTCGGAAGGGGGAAAAACAAGAAAAAGAAAACCGAGTCGGACACATGCGCCTTCTGGCTTGCGCACGCTAAAGATCTCACGGAGTTCAAAATCGTGAAGAGCAGAGCATTGCCCGGCTTCGTAGTATAAAACATTGGAGAGAGAAAGTTGATTTCCCAGGTCCGTCCCCTTGAAGACCACTTAGATTTTTTTTTTGCCTTTCTGAAGTCTTGGTTCAAAATTTGGGCGGCGCTGTCCTGCGGCGACACGCTCTAAAAAGTAGGATCATCCTGAGTTTTCATGTGGTAAATCCACTAAGGCAAAAGGAATGAATATGAGTAAGACCATGAACATGGATATGTATACTAATCTATTAATGGTAACCTGGCATCAAGCAACGTCAGAGAAACACAGACACCTGTGGTGCATGTCTGGAAAACTGAGCAACTTCCTCAGGGACGCAACTGTAAAGTGAATGAAGCTCAACTGTGTTGTCCCAAGTCTTCTCAATGAGCCGTTAGCGCGCTGTACTCTGGATGGGAGCCAACCAGGGCCGGCACATCCCTCAATAGTTTGTTAGGGCTGACGGGGATTTGAACGCACACTTTCCCAGCCAGTAGTTCCTTGTTTTAGCCATCTGGTACTTTTTGACTGATTAGGCCAGCCAAGTTCTCTATCTGTACTGCCAGCCATTCTCAGAAATGGACGGGTTAAATTGGGACACTGGTCAGCTGTCTGTACTTCACACTAAGGGCAGGAATGTTAACACTATCACATCTGACTGGACGTGGATGCCCAGGCTGTCAGGTAAGAATGACCGGAACCATTGAAAATGACGGGTGCTAGCAGCTGTGCTCCACTCCCATTTCCACACCCACCCCTATCTCGACCTCTCACTTTCTTTTATCTCCTCTTCTCCTCTTCCAACATCTCCCAGGGGTCATAAATATGTGTCCGTTACCTCATGACGGTGCAGCAAGCAAGGCAAGGGAGGGAAACGTTCTGGTCGTATAGCGATTAAAATCTGAAATTCGTTCAGTTGAGAGAGGCTCATCGTTTTCGGTCTTTTCTATACAAGCTCCATCCACTCCGCACACACACACACACACACAACACACACACACACACACACACACACACACACACACACACACATACACGCACACACACACAAACACACACACACACATACACCACACACACACACACACACACACACACACACACACACACACACACAACACACACACACACACACACACACACACGACAAACAACTGTCTCTCCCAGGTAGGCAACTGGTAACATTTTGAAAACATAAATGGCCAAATACATCTGCAAATACGGCCCTGATTATGTAGACACCAAACGCAAGAGTTGTGAGTATGGAGTCTGGAATTTGGTCAAAAAGATTCATCACCATCGGAAATTTCCTTAAATAATGTTCCATCCACCCCGCTCAGAGATGCCTCTCGAGAATGGGCAGCCATGCGGAAGAACATTGGGAGGGGGGGGGGGGGGCAACTGGCCATATTCACCATCATACGTCACCTGAACATGTTGATGACAGTAATAGTGGCAAAGGTTTGGAGTAGCGATGGAATCTGTACCAAAGCATTTTACGTAAGTGCATTTGTACCTTAATCGTAACCTTTTAATTGTTTTGCTGTGTACACTTTTATAATCTTTCAAAACAACACGTTGAAATGCTAAACTTTACATTTCGTAAACAGGAAAAAAAAAAAAAGAAGAATAAGAACGCGTATTTAATACAAGACAAGACAAGACATTGTATTAATTAAATACGCGTTCTTATTCTTTTTTCTGTTTTGTTGTTGTTTTTTCTTGTTTTTCTTGTTCCTGTTTGCTTGAACGCGGACAGTCACACTTGTTTTGGATTTAAATTTCGTAGAAATTGCTGTGTATGCTGTTTTCAACGAAATAATACCGATAGAGCTGAGTATACCGATAAGGCTGAGTATACCGATAGGGCTGAGTATACCGATAGGGCTGAGTGTACCGATAGGGCTGAGTATACAGATAGGGCTGAGTGTACCGATAGGGCTGAGTGTACCGATAGGGCTGAGTATACAGATAGGCTGAGTGTACCGATAGGGCTGAGTGTACCGATAGGCTGAGTATACAGATAGGGCTGAGTGTACCGATAGGGCTGAGTGTACCGATATGGCGTTAACAGACTGGAGACAAAGTAGATGTGGTCTCATAATGTATTCTTCACCTGAATCAAAGTGACTGACAGCGCTCAACCAGACAGACAGCAGACACGCATGGACATGAACTGACAACGTGTCTATCACAAAGGGAAGGAGACAGGCGCAAATGTTCATCCAACTGGCCTTCGTCAAGCGGGCACTGTAGACGAGAACGAAGCAACATCGCTAGCTATGGAGAAGAACAACAGATCAGCTTACTATTATTCTCAGAAATTTCGTTGAAGATTGAGCAGGAGAAGATAACTCGTAACTGGCAGGGGAGACAAATATACATACTTATACATCTCTATCTACACACACACACACACACACACACACACACACACACACACACACACACACACACACACACACACACACACACACACACACACACACACACACACACACACGCAAATATACAAATACATAAATACACATATTATATCGTTCTCTCCCGCCCCCTCTATCTCTCTGTCGCTCTCTCTCTCTGTCTCTTTTGTCTCTCTGTCTCTGTCTATGTCTGTCCCTGTCAGTCTGTCTACTTCCTGCCTCTCTCTCTCTCTCTCTCTCACCCTCTCTCTCTCTCTTTGCCTCTCTATTTGTCTGTTTCTGTCTGTCTGTCTGTCTGTCTGTCTGTCTGTCTGTCTGTCTCCCCTCTCTCTCTCTCTCCTCTCTCTCTCGCTCATCTCTCTCTCTCTCTCTCTCTCTCCTTCGCCAGCTTATTATTACAATGTGCTATTTTTCGTCCCGACTTTAGTGCAATGTCAGCCGCGTTGATTCCACACTGGTCACTGGGCTGAGTGGGGAGATGGGTCATGCTACTTAACTCTTTAACTCCCGCACCCTATCCACAAGCATCCTGTATTGTCAATCATGCTAATAAAAGCAAAAACTTAACCCTTTGACTCCCACGCCCTAACCACAAACATCCTGCATCATCAACCATGCTAACAAAGCAAAAAACTTGAACTGTTGATTCCCTCACCCTGCCAACCAGCATCCTGCATTGTCAACTATGCTAGCAAAACACTTTGACTCCCTCGCCCTGCCAACCAGCATCCTGCATTGTCAACTACGCTAGCAAAACACTTGGACTCCCTCACCCTGCCAACCAGCATCCTGCATTGTCAACTACGCTAGCAAAACACTTGGACTCCCTCACCCTGCCAACCAGCATCCTGCATTGTTAACTACGCTAGCAAAACACTTTGACTCCCTCACCCTGCCAACCAGCATCCTGCATTGTCAACTACGCTAGCAAAACAATTTGACTCCCTCACCCTGCCAACCAGCATCCTGCATTGTCAACTACGCTAGCAAAACACTTTGACTCCCTCACCCTGCCAACCAGCATCCTGCATTGTCAACTACGCTAGCAAAACACTTGGACTCCCTCAACCTGCCAACCAGCATCCTGCATTGTTAACTACGCTAGCAAAACACTTTGACTCCCTCACCCAGCCAACCAGCATCCTGCATTGTCAACTACGCTAGCAAAACACTTGGACTCCATCACCCTGCCAACCAGCATCCTGCATTGTCAACTACGCTAGCAAAACACTTTGACTCCCTCACCCTGCAAACCAGCATCCTGCATTGTCAACTACGCTAGCAAAACACTTGGACTCCCTCACCCTGCCAACCAGCATCCTGCATTGTCAACTACGCTAGCAAAACACTTGGACTCCCTCACCCTGCCAACCAGCATCCTGCATTGTCAACTACGCTAGCAAAACACTTTGACTCCCTCACCCTGCAAACCAGCATCCTGCGTTGTCAACTACGCTAGCAAAACACGTTGACTCCCTCACCCTGCCAACCAGCATCCTGCATTGTCAACTACGCTAGCAAAACACTTTGACTCCCTCACCCTGCCAACCAGCATCCTGCATTGTCAACTACGCTAGCAAAACACTTTGACTCCCTCACCCTGCCAACCAGCATCCTGCGTTGTCAACTACGCTAGCAAAACACTTGGACACCCTCACCCTGCCAACCAGCATCCTGCATTGTCAACTACGCTAGCAAAACACTTTGACTCCCTCACCCTGCCAACCAGCATCCTGCATTGTCAACTACGCTAGCAAAACACTTGGACTCCCTCACCCTGCCAACCAGCATCCTGCATTGTCAACTACGCTAGCAAAACACTTTGACTCCCTCACCTTGCAAACCAGCATCCTGCATTGTTAACTACGCTAGCAAAACACTTTGACTCCCTCACCCTGCCAACCAGCATCCTGCATTGTTAACTACGCTAGCAAAACACTTGGACTCCCTCACCCTGCCAACCAGCATCCTGCATTGTCAACTACGCTAGCAAAACACTTTGACTCCCTCACCCTGCCAACCAGCATCCTGCATTGTCAACTACGCTAGCAAAACACTTTGACTCCCTCACCCTGCCAACCAGCATCCTGCATTGTCAACTACGCTAGCTAAACACTTTGACTCCCTCACCCTGCCAACCAGCATCCTGCATTATCAACTACGCTAGCAAAACACTTTGATTCCCTAACCCTGCCAACCAGCATCCTGCATTGTCAACTACGCTAGCAAAGCACTTTGATTCCCTAACCCTGCCAACCAGCATCCTGCATTGTCAACTACGCTAGCAAAACACTTTGACTCCCTCACCCTGCCAACCAGTATTCTGCATTGTCAACTACGCTAGCAAAACTCTTGGACTCCCTCACCCTGCCAACCAGCATCCTGCATTGTCAACTACGCTAGCAAAACACTTTGACTCCATCACCCTGCCAACCAGCATCCTGCATTGTTAACTACGCTAGCAAAACACTTTGACTCCCTCACCCTGCCAACCAGCATCCTGCATTGTCAACTACGCTAGCAAAACACTTGGACTCCCTCGCTCTATCCAGCAGTTCCCTGCAGGATAGGGTGAGGGAGTCAAAAGATTAAGATTTTACAATTGGTGGACAGCGTGCGGATGTGAAGGGGTTAAGAAGGGCAGAATGAGGGTGTGTGTGTGTGTGTGGAGCAGCTAGTGAAGAAGAAAGGGTTGGCAGAAGCAAGGCGATGACAAAAGGAAAGATAACCGATGACAAGGGATGAAAGACAACCAGGAACAGACTGACCACAGCAGGCAGAAAACACTGATAACGATCAACCAACGAAAGACTCAGTGCAATTAACCCTTTGACTCTCGTACCCTATCTTTCAACTGAACAAAAACATAACCCTCTGACTCCCTCACCTTATCCACCAACTTCCTGGTGCATAGGGTGAGGGAGTCAAAGGGTTGATTTTTTGCAATACTACCAATGTTGACTATGCAGGACGAAAGGTTCAGTGCAATTTAAAACCCTTTGACTCTTGCACCCTATCTATCAACTGCAAAAAATTAACCCTTTGACTCCCACCAGCTTACTTCAGGAAGCTGGAGGATAGGGTGAGGGACTCAAAGGGTTACCTTTTTGCTATACTACCAATGTTGACAATGCAGGATGGTTGTGGATGCAGGAAGCTGGTGGATAGGATGAGGAAGTCAAAGGGTTAAGTTTTTGCTTTACTACCAGTGTTGACAATGCAGGACGAAAATATCAGTGCAATTAACCCTTTGACTCTGGCACCCCGTCCACCAACTGCAAACATGTAACCCTTTGACTCCCTCACGTATCCTGAAGGAAGCTGGTGGACAGGGTGAGGGGTCAAAGGGTTAAGTTTTAGCTATACTACTAATGTTGATAATGCAGGATGGTTGTAGATGCATAAAGTTGGTGGGCAGGGTGAGGAAGTCAAAGGGTTAACTACCAGTGTTGACAATACAGGGTGGTGGTGGGCAGGGTGAGGAAGTCAAAGGGTTAACTACCAGTGTTGACAATACAGGGTGGTGGTGGGCAGGGTGAGGAAGTCAAAGGGTTAACTACCAGCGTTGACAATACAGGATGGTGGTGGGCAGGGTGAGGAAGTCAAAGGGTTAACTACCAGTGTTGACAATACAGGATGGTGGTGGGCAGGGTGAGGAAGTCAAATGGTTAACTACCAGTGTTGACAATACAGGGTGGTGGTGGGCAGGGTGAGGAAGTCAAAGGGTTAACTACCAGTGTTGACAATACAGGGTGGTGGTGGGCAGGGTAAGTTTCAGTTTATTTGATGACATCCAGAGATCAATGTCAGAGGTACAGTTTTGGAGAGAAGAAATTGCATCAGGATAGTCATCAACAGAAGCTGAATGAAGGAGCTGAGTGTCATCCGCAAACATTTCATGCGAAATGGAATGGCTGCGGATGACATCAGAAAGAGGGGTAGTATACAGAATGAATAAAACAGGACCGAGCACGGAGCCCTGAGGCACACCAAAATCGAGGGAGGTTTCATTTGAACGGTGACTATCCACTAGCACAAACTGTTTCCTGTCTGAAAGATAAGAGTGAAACCAATTAAGAGCTAAGTCTCTAATACCAAATGTATGTTCCAAACGGGAGAGAAGAATTTCATGGTCTATGGTGTCGAAAGCAGCTGAAAGATCTAACAAGAGGAGGACAGAAATTTTATTTTTATCTAACGAATTGAGAATATCATTAAGGATACGAAGGATGGCAGTCTCTGTGCTGTGCTCTGGACGATATGCTGACTGATGGGGAGATAGAAGGTTGTTGGCAGTCAAATGAGCTGAAAGCTGGTGGAGGACAATTTTCTCGAGAATTTTGGACAGAAAGGGGAGGTTGGAAATGGGGCGGTAATTTTTCAACACGTTGGGGTCAAGGGAAGACTTTTTCAGGAGAGGCTTAACAAGAGCAGTCTTAAAATCAGAGGGAACAGAAGCTGAAGATAGTGATTCATTAAGAATGCGAGTGATAGTGGGGAGAAGGGTGTCGAGGTGGTCATAGAGAAGAGGGTGGGGATGGGGTCGAGAATACAAGAGACTTTGGGGGACTCAGTAATCAGCTTCCGTACAAATGATTCAGAAACAGGAGTAAACTGACAGAGTGGTGTACCTTTATAAATAACGGACTGGTCAGTTGTGTCAGAGGATGACAGACATGGCGCTTTCTCTCCCTCACCCTATCCACCAGCTGTCTACACCACACAGACATGACGCTTTCTCTCCCTGACCCTATCCACCAGCTGTCTACACCACACAGACATGACGCTTTCTCTCCCTGACCCTATCCACCAGCTGTCTACACCACACAGACATGGCGCTTTCTCTCCCTGACCCTATCCACCAGCTGTCTACACCATTCAGACATGGCGCTTTCTCTCCCTGACCCTATCCACCAGCTGTCTACACCACACAGACATGGCGCTTTCTCACCCTGACCCTATCCACCAACTGTCTACACCATTCAGACATGGCGCTTTCTCTCCCTCACCCTATCCACCAGCTGTCTACACCATTCAGACATGGCGCTTTCTCTCCCTGACCCTATCCACCAGCTGTCTACACCACACAGACATGGCGCTTTCTCTCCCTGACCCTATCCACCAGCTGTCTACACCACACAGACATGGCGCTTTCTCTCCCTGACCCTATCCACCAGCTGTCTACACCACACAGACATGGCGCTTTCTCTCCCTCACCCTATCCACCAGCTGTCTACACCACACAGATATGGCGCTTTCTCTCCCTCACCCTATCCACCAGCTGTCTACACCATTCAGACATGGCGCTTTCTCTCCCTGACCCTATCCACCAGCTGTCTACACCATTCAGACATGGCGCTTTCTCTCCCTGACCCTATCCACCAGCTGTCTACACCACACAGACATGACGCTTTCTCTCCCTGACCCTATCCACCAGCTGTCTACACCACACAGACATGACGCTTTCTCTCCCTGACCCTATCCACCAGCTGTCTACACCACACAGACATGGCGCTTTCTCTCCCTCACCCTATCCACCAGCTGTCTACACCATTCAGACATGACGCTTTCTCTCCCTGACCCTATCCACCAGCTGTCTACACCACACAGACATGACGCTTTCTCTCCCTGACCCTATCCACCAGCTGTCTACACCACACAGATATGGCGCTTTCTCTCTCTCACATCTTTCCGTCAGCTGCCGGCACCAATCTTAAAGCCGCAACATCCCTTCCAATGGATCGGGACTCATGCGCATTGAGTGTAGGCGTGGCTATTCTAAATATAGCAGTGCACGTGTTCGACAGTTGTAAACAAAAGCTGTGTGCTTGAATCAGCTTTCCTCCTATCTCACCCCCACCCCGCACTCCCAAACCCAGTGC